>JBBPBO010000001.1:44239404-44257412 GCA_037974295.1 Cicer cuneatum
ATGTTGAAGCCGGGAAAACGATTCGCAACCAAAACCGAGAAAACCACCCGCGTGTTGAAGTCGGGAAAACGACTCGCACCCAAAGCTGAGCAAACGACCCGCATGTTGAAGCTGGGAAAACGACTCACACCCAAAGCCGAGAAAACGACCCGCATGTTGAAGCCGGGAAAACGACCCACATGTTGAAGTCGAGAAAACAACCTGCATGTTGAAGCCGTGAAAACGTCCTGCATGTTGAAGCTGGGAAAACGTTCCGCATGTTGAAGCCGGGAAAACGTCCCGCATGTTGAAGCCGGGAAAAAGACTTGCACCTTTCTACAAAAGTTCTTTTTGGACAAAATTAGAGTTGTCATCTTTACTTATCATTACTTTGATTCTCAAGTAAATTCTAAGGAAAAAGGGCAACTGTTGACACCTAATTTTGTCCTCTTTCTTTAGACATTTTATATAATATATATATATATATATAAATGAGAAAAATATAATAAATAAAAATAAATAATTAGACTATAAACTTTTGACAATCATGAGTGTTTCTCGTTCTTATTTGCCTCTAATTCCTGTTCAGGCATTCACTCTTGTCTAAAACAAAAAAAAAAGTACATAATTGAATAAAAAGAAACTGAAAACAAATGGATTGATGGTAATAAAAATTAGTATAATGGTGATCAATTGAAGGAAAAGAAACCGAAAAGAAATTGATTGATGGTAATAAAAATCAACATAATAGTGATCATTTGAATGAAAAGAAATTGATGAATAGTAATAAAAACCGGCATAATGGTGACCATTTGAATGAAAAGAAACCAAAAACAAATTGATGAATAGTAATTGGTAATCAATCCACAATCATTTCCTTGTCTTTTGTAACCTACACCCAGAAAGTCTATAAGTATTCGACACCAAGAGTAGAGAAGAGGAGCACTATTGAGAGTAAAAAAATAAAAAATAAAAAAGAATCGTAGGCAAAAGAGGAGCGGAGAATCTGAACTTGGTAAAACCAGTCCATGCAAAACAAATTTAGCAGTAAGGTATCACTTTCTTATTACTCTCTAATTTTCTTCTTATTATTCTTTGTATCACATCCTTTAAAATAAAAATGTAGTTTAGTTTTTTTTTCTTTCTTTTTCTGTTTATGCAAAAAGTAAACTCCTATGTTAAGCTTTTGTTTTTTTTAAGTTTTCTGTTCCTAAAATTATTTTTGCAACACAAATACTAAAAAAAAAAATATAAATAATTAATGTTTATAAACCAATCACCAAGTAAAACAAACTTCACTCCATTGTAACATAACACAAAACTGATATCATGGTTTATCAAATAACTCAAAAAAAATCATAACAACGAATAAATAATATTTTTTTTCTTTTACTTTGGATTAGAATTAATAGTCGCCGCTGCCGAATGAAATTCATCTTGCTCGCCGTGCCGCATCAATCACCCCCAATTGTCGCATGTCTTTGTATTGTGACAGATCCGACAACGCACAAGCAAATCCTTTAACTAACAAGCTGCTTCACTATCTCTTCCATCGGTTTCGTGCACATACTACCGCGTTACCGTTGTTTTCTAACAAAAAATCAATTTTTCTTTATTTTAAAACCAAAAATACAAAAACAAAAATACAATTTGTGAATAGACATCTCACATTTTTTTTGTAATTATTATTATTATTACTATTATTATTATTACTATTATTACTATTATTATTATTATTACATTTTTACTTTTAGATACGTATATAATAATAACTATATTAAAACAATAGTTAAAATTAGAGTAGTAATAAAATTAAATAACACATAAATATTTTCTACCCAAGAACTTCGTGCGTTTTGATTTCCCTATTGCACCTAGGGATACGTAGGAGCAAGGTTTTCTCCTTGTCAAATCAAATTAATAAAAAAAATATGTTTCTTTCTTTTATTAATGTAAATAATTATTTTCCTTTTTATTATTCTTTTAGGGGGAAAATAAATAATTAAATAAATAAATAATTTGTATACAATTAATTATAGGGTAACCGTTTTAACAGACGATGTAGGGTAATATTACTTTCTCTACTCGTAATGGACTCCCGAATTCGTTTTTTGGTTCAAAAACTTTGTTTTAGGTTTTATCTAATTTTTTATTTTTTTAAAAAAATAAAATTGGTGGTGACTCATTTTTCGCGGACAAACTGGACACGACACATGGTTGAAATGGCCAAGGTGGAATCAGTAAGTCTTTTAATTTGAGTAAGTCTTTACCAACTTCATTTTATATAATTTTCGATTTTGATTTTAAAGTTAATTTAAATTTAAAATAAATTATTACTACTATTATAATTAAATACTAATTTCAGGTGGGTCTTCTTGTGCTGCTGACTTCTTATTTGATTCTGCTAACTTATTCCTTTTTTTTATCAAGGTAAACTGCTTCTAACAACTTATTATTTTTTAATTTTATATTTTCAATCAGGATTACATCTACAACAAGTTTAATAATTCATTATCTTGACGGAGGCCATTGGGATACCTGAGCACCCTGGCCGTGTTCGTGTTGTTGGTCGAAGTATAGGGATTCGAAAATACTTTGAATCACGTTCTAAGTTTGATTCTTGAACTAATTGAAAATGTTTGAAACAATTGTATCATTTTAGTATCTTTATACTGTTAATAGAAGATTACGTATTGTTTTTTGAACAAGTAGTGATGATTATGTAACTCTGGATTGATAACTCTGATTTTGTAAGTTTTTTATGACTCGTTATCATTGATTTTTAAATGTAAAGCTTTGTATGAAGTTTTGTGTTTGTTGAATGAGAAATTCTAATTTATATAGTAAAATGTGAAACTCTGATTATGTATATGTGATGAATCATAGTTATGAAGAAAAAACTTTAAAATTTAATTATTTAAATCAGTTGGCTCATCAATGTAATAAATCAATTTTGAATTTGACTTGTTAGATTGGTTCAAATTTAACCGATCTAATAAATCAATTTTGAATCTAACTTGTTATATTGGTTCAAATTTAACCGATCTAATGAATCAATTTTGAATTTTGACTTGTTACATCTATCATTTTAGCCGATTTTATAGTTAACTATTTATTACAACACTTGATCTTAGATCGGACAAGTAACCGATGTAACATGTACATAGGAACCGATGTAACAAGGTTAAATTGCACTAGTGTTGTTGTATACAAGATCCATCATCGATTAGTTAAAAAGAAGAGCTCCTGAAACTCATTTCGATAAAATAATGGAAACTCTAAAAGACTCTTAACGTGGTAAATAATTTTATTATGTATAAACTAATTAATTTATATTCATAATAATATCAAATTAACAAAATAAATGATATCAATCGATTCATATTAAAGCAAATTAAACCAAAAGTAGACAACTTTTAATCAATCGATTACAATTTAATTCTAAAATATTTATATATATGGAAATCAAAATCAAGCGACCACCATCTTCTATATTTTACATTTGACATAATTAGAATTTATTGATAATTGTTTAGTTCATTTACTCTATTTTTAATTTGGAGTAGTGTCCATGTAAGGTTGGTTCAGGAATTTAATACCTCTACTTTGAAACAATGCTACACTTTGAAGTTGTTAAGTTTTCTGCCACTTAGGTTTAGGTTTTGTTTGCTAAAAAATAACGGATAACCGTTTAATTGATTGTAGCTTTTAATAAAATTAACAATTTAATTAGCTTAAAAAATATAAATTGACATTAAAAGATATTCATAATTAATTATAAATTTTATAAATTAATGTTTAAAATATTTTAAAAACAGTAATTTAAATTTATTTATTTTTGTCAATTTCAGATTTATTAATCTAATTTTTTTAATATTTATTTAGCTAGTTTATTTATTTTAAATTAAAATAAATAAATTATTTACTTTAAAATATTAATTATTTTAAATTATAATCAAAAATTATTTATAGATATTTTTTAATTTTAAAATTAAGTTTAAATATCTCTTTGGTCCTTGCAATTACAACATTTTTTGATTTTGATCCTCGTAAATATTTTTGTTTGGTTAACATTCTTACAAATACATGAATTGAAATGGTCCATTTGTTCAACTTCTGTTAAAAAAACACTAACTATGTTAAGCTAACTTGACAATATTTTAAATAAATCTTTTCCATAAAAAATAAATAGAGCTTAGAAATTAGATTTTTTTTTATAGGGAGACCAAAATTGGAAATCATAACTTACATTGTCCCCTTCTTACATCACCCCCTTATCTCTCCCTCTTCTCACCGTCGAACGTCACCATCACCATTGTGTATGTGTCTCCATCTTCTTTCTCAAACAACATCGTTGTCTCCTTGCGCAAAAATGTCAGTTCTGGTCACCACTGTATCTCGTCTTCTGTTTCATGAGCTACGTGTTCTCTCCCGCTTCCAAATCCAATTTTGGCCACGAGCAAAACATCTTTGTGAACATCATTTATCTCCTCCGTAAGAGAAATCATGGTCGTTGCAATAAAAAAATAAGTCACAGGCTGTCGCTTTTGATCAATGACGAGTTCGTGACTGCCGCTGATGAGATACAACAACGTCGCAGCTAGAGAATTACGAAGAAGACGATTGTGACCGAAGTAGACGAGTTTGCGATGTTAGGTTTGTTTTAAGGAAGAGGGAGACTAATGATTTTGAGGTTATTTTGAGGTTAAAAAATATTATGTTTTAAATTATTTATTGATAATCGATTAGTTCATATTCAAGTTAAATAATGTTAATTATTTAATTATATTCAGGTTAATAATGTTAATTATTTAATTAATTTTTATGGCATGTAACAGAGTTTGTCACCATACACTTTTTTTAACAGAAGTTGAACCGGGGGACCATTTTAAAATGAGGGATGTAAATCAAATAAAAAAACTTACGAGGATTAAAATAAAATAAAAAGTTATAATTACAAGGATCAAAGACATATTTAAACATTAAAACTATTTATTATAAATTATAAAAGATAAAAAAATTAGTTATAATAATAAGAATAAAATTAAAAAAAATGATAAACTATAAGTTATAAGTTCAAAAGCTACTTAAGTAGCTTATAAAAAATGTTATTAGCTATAACTTTATAAATAATTGTTATCAAACAAATTTTATAATTTAAAAACTATATGCTAAACTTGTTTATTTGTCCTGTCAAACAAAACTTAATATCTCATTTATCTTCACAATGAGTGTCGTTTAATATTTTTGCATACATATTAAAAAATTGAATAATTAAAAAAAAATCATTTTACTAAACTATTAATTTGATTTATTGGAGAATTTTTCACTATTATCAATATAAAATATAATAGTATTTTAAGAATTATATATATAATAATTATTAAAAAATAATATACGAAAATATTAATTAAAATTAAATTAAAAATTATAAACATTTATGTTGAGATAAATATTTTTATGGTCGGGTGTAAGTATGCTTAGCTTAAAGTTTGGATTCGCACCGCACGTTTTAAAGTGTTTAAAACCAATTTTATTCATCGGTATACCCGTAGATAGACCCAACCCATTCGTTTGCACACATTTTCTTCGGCACATTCGGTTTTTGGGCGGGTCGTTGATTTAATCCACTCTTACCGACAAAAGATGCAAGCGGCTAAACCTAGTCTTTGCGTTTTTTAGTGAACAGTGAAACACTATAAAAAGAGGCTATGTCCACACCTCTTCCTCTATCACTTATCTGCACCATTACATAGAAAACGCCGACAATTAAAAGCAGAGATAGCCATCGTCACTTGCTGTTGCAAAATGTCGTTTGTTGTAGGAGGGTTCACTTTCAGTTACCTTTCAATTTCAAAGTCCACATCCTCAAGGTTATTCTCTCACTCTATTCACCCATTCTCATTTTCTCAAAACCCCAATGTTCATGATGTTGTGTCTATATTTATTCACATGCTCCATATGCATCCTTCCCCATCCATCATCGAATTTAACAAGATATTATTTCCTATTGTCCAATTCAAGAACTATTATCCCATTGTTATATCTCTCTCTCAATGTATGGAATTGAGCGGAATTAAGCCAAACTTTGTTGAATTTAACATCTTGATTTAGTTTTACTCTCACCTTAGTCAAATGAAATTTGTCTTGTTTATATTTGGCAACATTCTCAAGATGGGTTATCAACTTGATATCCTTATTTTCAATACCTGTGTGAAAGGTCGATGTGTTAATAGTGTGAAGGGATCCTTATAAAAGGTCTATGTCTTGATGGTGAGTGACTTTGATTTTCATAGTTATAATATTGTGATTAATGAATTATGTAAGATGAAAATATTGGATGAACTACTAAATCTCTTTGAAGAAATATATCATTGATGGTTTGTGCAAATATGAGAGACTAACTTGTCTATAGAATAGACTAGATATTTAATACCAATGTAATCAATTTTACAATTACCAATGTAATCAATTTTACAATTATTTATTATATCCTTTGGACGAAAGGAACAAGTTGACAATTACAAATAAACATAGAGTGGTATTCGAAGTAAAAGCCACAAGGTTGACAAATAAAGATAGAGTCTGTATTCGAAGTAAAAGCCACAAGGTTGACAAATAAAGATAAGAGTATTATTCGAAAGCAACAAGTTAACAAATAAAGATAGAGTATTATTCGAAAGCAACAAGTTGACAAATAAAGATAGAATAGTATTCGAAGTAATATGGATGAGTTACAATTATTTATTAAATGCTTTAGACGAAAGCAACAAGTTGACAAATAAAGATAGAGTGGTATTCGAAGTAATGGATGAGTTACAATTATTTATTATATGCTTTGGATGAAAGCAACAAGTTGACAAATAAAGATAAGGAACACTTAGAAGAACCAAATATGCAGACTTATACCACATGGATTGAAGGAAATGTGCACACATAAGACTTCTTTGAGACAAAGCTTACGAGACATTTATTTCTACTCTCTTAGAAAATACTAAGAATGACAAGACAAAGCAACTTCTTTGTGAAACATTTATTTATGTTCTTTTGAAAATACTAAGAATGATAAGACATAACAATATTATGATATGATTATTATTCAACCAAAGTCGTCCTACACGCCTATTTATTGATGGAATCTCGGTTATACATCTTTCCTACGATTGAGATGATTGAGATACATGTATATTTTTGTGGGTTCATTTTGATGAGTTCTAGTTGTATGCTTCTATGAGTTATCAAGTGGAAAAGTTTATTTCTCTCTATTAGTTGTTATCAGGCTATTAGCTAAAACATATTTAGTTGTTATTGGCTATGTCAAGCACGTTTTTGTTGATTTGGAAACATGGTGAAATTCAACTTGTGTCTCAATTAATTCTTGGTAACAATATTAAGAAATAGATCAATGAAATCGCATTACTATTTTATTAGTGAGATCTTCCTCTATCTATGGAAGTTGTTGCAGATACTTCTTGCTCATGTGATTTATTTTATGTGATTTTACTCATTCCTTAAAATGTTGTTTCTCTAGAAGTTTGTTTTCTTATTAGCAATCAAAGCACACTGATGAGCTTTCAGGATGTCTTGAGTTGACTAGCTAAGTTGAGGTTATTGATTATATGAATTGTATTGACTAGCAGTTCTATTTGTATTATTTGAGGCAGTATCCTTGGTACTAACTTGTAGTAAGTAAATTTATGTCAAAATATGATCTAAAAAGTTTTAAATACATAAGAGTTCTTTTTTCGTTGTTATTTATATGGTTTTATTTTTATGAATAATTTTTTCATTGTTTTTTATAAGTTCTGCTTTTTGAGTTATTTTAATAACTGTTGTATGACAAAATGTCTAGCCATGGGGCTATGCTCTCGATGGTTACAAAACATGCTACCGCTCCCATCTTCAACCTCTAGGTAAGTGTTAAATTAACGTTTGTAAATATATTTTTAAGTAAATTTTATTTTTGAAAAGTAGTTTTAGTTAAAATTAAGTTTTTTCTAACGCAATTTATGTTTATATATTTTTTCTACAAACGTCATTTTATAAAATGAAATTTGTTTGAATTATATAATCAAATACACTTTTAAATATATATTTTCTAAAAATGTATATAATGTGAATTTTGCTTTTAGTGTATTTTGCTGAGTGGTAAATTGAGTGATAGATTTTTTTTTTATTCTTCTAAACGTGTAATAGACAATTTCAAAGTACCTATTATGTTACTTTTAGGTAAATGTGGATTTAAAGCAATATTAAGTTTGTAGTATTAATTTTCAAGAGAATCCAAACATAATGTTAACCTACTTTTCTGTTATAAAATTACATTTAGAGTTGAAATGAAAAAACAAATATACTTGTTAACAAACACAAACTACAGGGTGGTGGTTACGATCCTGATATTAATGATGATAGGAATCAAAAACATGCATGTCATGTTTGTGACGAAGTTTTCCCTTCAAACAAGCCTTTGTATGGACCCATGAGATCGTACTCTAGTTGGGATCAGAAGCGACACGCCATATCCTTGAAACAGAGCAAAATTAATATCATCGACAATGAACTTATTACTGTCACTCAAATACTCTGCAATATGTCTCTGGATCATGGTGGTGACTGTAAAAAGGCCAAAACTTTTGGCCCATTTGAATAATCAGTGACGAAGGTGAAAGATAATAACTATAACAACAATGGGTGTTGCTTACGATAATGAAGAAGAGAACAGAGAGGGAATCAATTTATCAATTGGGCTCAAGAGGAGTTCTCGATTCTCATTTGAATCAGCTACCAAGATGAAACAACTTAGTCTTTCTTTCTTTCTTTTTTATTTATTTATTTATTAGGTTAACAATATGCTTCATATATTTTATGTTTAAATAAGGGGTTTTTATACTTTATTAGGTGTTTGTTTAAGTGGATTTTCTTTGATTTAGTGCTTTTTGGTTTAGCTTCCATGTTAATTAATTACTGAAATTTAGATATGCAACGCTGTTTTATTTTAGCTATTAAAATAATTTTTGTTGAACATTAATTTGTGTAGAGTTAATGTGTTTTTATCGGCAGCACTATTAAAGATTGCAAATTAGATTATTATTCAAGCTCATTTCTCTTAAATTTTGATAATGAATTATTAGAGCCGAGTCTTTTTGTTTTTAAGTTTCGAAGACTGTTTCAAAATAAATGTATACATCCAAGATATTATTTGGTTGAGATGCGGATTAAATTACTCTATTTAAGATACAAATTATGCAAGACAAACTATCAACTACAAAATTCTCAGAATAAAACAGTTTAGGATGTTTGTTTTACTTTAACCATGTGAGGATTAAAAAATAACTTTAAAACCAATTTTACAATGTTATCTTTCACATATCAAACATCCTTAATTTATGTAAAATGATTACAACTAATAATACATGTATGTACCTTTGCTTTGTTAATGTTTTCAAAGGCTATACACCTTCCAAATTTTTGTAATGAGAGGAGACACCATATTTCCATTCATGTGTATTGAACATGCCTTATCCATGTATCAATGTTTTTTCTTGATTGTTGGATGATGTTTTTGCATCACAAGTTAGTAATGATTTTGGTACCCATATTTGTTTGGGTCATTGATGGTTAGTGTATCTTCTTCTACAAGATTTTTTCTTATGATAACATTTTAACTCCATATGACCAAACAAGAACATTTCTTCTCAACTTTTTTGTAACCAGAATATTCTAATTTGTTACGAGAACGTTTTGTTGTAGAATGATCATCTTTGTTATCATAAGAATATTTTCTTGCTTTTTCAAATTTTTTCTTATGATAGCATATTGATTCAAGGTGTCGACAACATGAACATTTTTTATTATCTTTCCCATCCTTCTTTTTTAACACAAATTTTTTTTATAAAGCTTTTCTTTTTGAGAAGATTTGAAATATAAATCATATTTGTCAAATATCCCTTCTTCAGATATCATGTTCTTTGGAAAAGTTTTAGTGGTTTTTACCATGTTGGTTAAATCATTTTTTAATTCATGAACTTATATTTTTAAATAGGTACTTTATTTCCTAGTTTCAGAACATTCTAGAAGATGATTTTTTATGATTATCTCAATGAGAATCTGTTGCTCAAACATTTTTAAACGAGATTGCTACAAATCTTGAATGATTTTAATATATTCATCATTCTTATTTTGTAGCTCCTCATTTTGTTTCTTTATCTCATAAAGTTAATTTGTTAGAAATATATACTTTTGAGATAAAGTGTTTGAGTCATTTAGGAGGTTTTCAAAATATTTACATAAATAACAAGGTTCATAATATGTTACGAAATGAAAAACAAAAGATAATGACAAACCTACAAAAGACACAAGTCTATATTGCAGCGACCAAATTTGTTGTTGGTGGAGCACAACGGGAATACTCTAAAACCCCGTGCAAATTACACTTTATCTGCTGAAGAAGCCAAGTATGTTTGTCATTGGATCTAATAGTTAAAGACACCATAAGGTTATTGTTCTAATTTGGCAAGATGTGCCGACGTAGAAAATGGGAGGATGCATGGGATGAAAAGTCATGATTGTCATATATTTTTAGAGTGTTTACTTCCTATTGCGTTTAGTGCTTTGCCAACACATGTATTGAAGCCACTTATTGAGGTGAGTCAATATTTCAAGAATTTGTGTTTTGCAATGCTTATAGATGTAAATCTCATCAAGATGGAAAATGACAATCTAATGATTCTATGTAAGTTGGAGAAAGTATTCCGTCCTGATTTTTTTGATTCCATGGAGCATTTCTGAGTGCATCTTACAAGTGAAGCTAGGCTTGTGGACTAGTTAAATATAGATGGATGTATCCATTTGAAAGATAATATATATATGATTTTCAACACACATATATATATATACATGGAAATTATTATACATCTCATTTATATTATAGGTTCATGGGATTATTCAAACCGGTCTGTGAAAATTAAAGCCATAGTTGAAGGTTCAATTTGTTCATCTTACCTACACCATGAGTTTTTCAATATATATATATATATATATATATATATATATTGAGTACGTTCTAAATCCCACTTGATCTTTAATTTATTTATTTAAATTAATATTGACCATGCGTAGTATTTTAATTTTAATAAACGACATATATATGGTCATCGATCAAGGCATTTTTAACTTCAAGACAACCTTTTGTTGATATACATTCAAATTTTCCATCATGGTTTCAACAAGTACATCTCAAAGAACTAACTCCTATCAACATCCACTTGAGGCACTTATCTATGGGCTCGAGCAGAAGTTTCAAAGAATGACACACCTATGTCAATGTATACAAATTTCACATTGAATCTTGAACTGAAGGAAAAGAAACAACAATAGGAGAGTGTGTATGAAGAGTGTGTCTTATAGTGGTGTAACGGAAGAATTCTACGACATAATTGAACATCTACGAAATTGACTCTACGTCCCTAGATTATGTGAAAACAGTGGTGTTGTTTTAATGTAAATAGTTTGATCCATCTAGTAGAGGAACTAACATCAATTTGATATCGAACACTGTAGACATTTGTTTGAGCCAAATATTTCCATTATTTGTTCCATTCGCCATGGCCCACAGTGTAAGACAAGTGTATTATGTTCCTTATTTATCAACAATTAGAAACAAACAAGGTTGGTGTGTTGCAATCTAAACAAGACCAACAGGTTGAATCGAAGAAGACAAAACAAAGGATGAAGAAGTTGCATATGAGATGGATGAAATGTCAAATCTGGATCATGTGATTGAAGATAAGACTATTAGTCGACTTTGTCATGAGTCAAACACTCGAAAAGATGTTGATGAACAAGAAATAGAAGAACCAGAGGATAATGAAGACAATGACTTAATTCACTCATCAAATGGCAACGGCGACAATGATGTCGACAATTGATTAATTATGTGAAATATGTATGTGATATATACAATTATATTGTAATGTGAAATGTGAACTGCAATATATATACCTTTATTTATGTATATTTCTAATTTATCTATATATATTTCTTTATTTATGTGAACTACACACACATATGTATGTATATATATATAGAGAGACTTTGCATTAGTATCAGGTGTTGGTGGAGGATCGGCTGGAATACGAGAAATATCCAATACATCACGTTGTAAGAAAAAGGTTGTTAAACCAGGTGTTGTTAACAACCAATCCCTCACGCCTATGATTGGTACTAGTGGTGGAGCTGTTTCCATATAACCCCGAGGTCCTTATAGAGGCTTATACTATAGACAAAATAATGGAACATGGGTGTGTTGATTGTGATGATTGCTAGGCATGGCAGGGGGACAGATTTTGCCTCCCCCACCCCCGCACTCGACTAATTGGAAAAAATCAGCAGTCACCCCTGTTTTTTAGCGCGTGTAAAATTTAGGCCTATGTCCCCACCCACACTTTCACCCATTCATATATCTAAAATTATAAATTTAAAATCATATATATTATAATTAATATAATAAAATAATTATTATTAGATAATAATAAAATTAAAAAATATTTTGTTTCTAGAGATGAGATTATAATTTTTAATATTTAAAAAATATTAAGTACATTCAATATGTACATGTATATGGAATTTAAAAATCAAAATAATATTACTAGCGGAGCAAGTTCGGGTGCGGGGTAGATATCAACAACTTCAAACTCGTCTCCGTCCCCGAATTTTAATTTCAGAGAAAACCTGCACCCACACCCACATCCACATTCAATGAAAGCGGGTTTTCCCCGCCCAACTAAACACGAGTTTGGATGGGTACCCACGGATTTAGGTGCATGTTATGTTGTCATCCCTAATGACTGCACCATCATTATTCCAAGAGGTGATGTGGTGTGTGTGTCTATATATATATATTAATTAATTCCTGGTAAATATTTAATTTGAAATTTTTACTTTTAATTTGTATCATGTGAAGATATCTTCCTTTTAAATCATCTACAAAGGAAATTTCTGAAGTCTTATAAAAGAAATATCCAAAATCATGGTTCTCGTAGGGTGAAATAAAGGAGGATAGGACACCTCAATTTAATGAAGTGGATTAATTTTTGCATTGTTTCAAAGTGATTAAATAATTTACTTAATAAAAAAATACTGACATACACATTTGCATGCTTAAGTTATATTTTTAATATATATTTATTTATTTTAACTTTTAGGAACAACATACAAAATGTACTTGAAATAGAGAACATCAACTGCAATTTTTGCAGCTTTTGACCATCGGTTCTCCAAACGTCTATCTTTTATGTTGGCGCGCTGCGTAATTGGATTGGTAAAAATGTTTGGAAGCTTTGTGGAATAAATGAAACACATATGCTTACTAACAAAAAAGAAAATAAGCAAAAATTATTAAAACAATTTGAGAGGGGTAGCAGTGCTCACAAGTGAGGTTCCTTGTCTGTGGGAGAAATCAAATATTATATGGTAATTATGGTTAGTATAGATATCTATTAATTTATGTTCAATTAAAGTTCACCAATTAAACTTGAAAAATAATATTTTAGGAAAAACAACTTGGACGAGAGGTCTTCATGTTAATCCAAAAACAACTAAGTATACTGATGAATTCACATAGATTATTCAGGTATATACATATATAATTAATTAGTTCTTACTTTTAATATATATTTGGTTAATTACGTAATAATAATTAATTAGTTCTCTCAATTAATATACCTTAATTAATTAGTTTTAATTTTATTAATTTATTTATTTTTTATACAAGAAAAACTTCGAAATGTCATGAAAGAATGAGATGATCAACATACGACACTTTGTCCTACTCAACGAGTTGGTTTATTAGAGTGAACAATATGAGACTGTAAGCTTTATGAGCATTAGTGGTGGCAAGTACAAATGATGTGTGATGGGCATCGGTAGTTTATCGTCAATATTTGTAAAGAGCCCATTATGATATATTTAGATTGAATCTTCTTCTTATCTTAGTACATATTGATCTCATCATCTGTCGATAACTATTGACAAAGATGAGTAATTAAAAGAACAATTGATGGTTGAGCAAGAAAAAAAAACACAATTGATGGTACTAGTAGTAGTTGAAAACTTAAATGTGGAACAATAACAAAAGTCTTTCGCAGCACAACAGTAGCAATTTCCACAACAACAATTTTCCTCTTAAAAATTTCCTCATACTTTTCATCAGTGGTTCCTACCTCACCACCAACAACAATATCCACAGTCTTAGAACTTGCAGCAACAACCACTAATGTTTCAACTGCAACAACAATACTCCTAGAAGCAGCGGCCTCCAAACTTCCAGCAGCAACAACAACAACCTCCAAATTTCCACCTACCAACAGCAAGAACAACAACACATGTTCCAGCAACAACAATCTTCTAATAATTATCAGTATGTGTCGTCTCTTTTACAACATCATCTGCAGCCTCTAGCTAATCAAACTTCATACCGACCAACTATGCCAACAATTGGCTTGATTAGACCAGATTTAAAGTAGCCTCAATTAATTATGACATTTTCAACTAGTGGTGGTGTACTTGAAGATGACATGTAATTTCAAAACTTGTTGTCATTACCAATAAATAGTGTTGAATGATTTTTGTCGTCAAGTAATATTATATCAAATGATGATGGAGGGAGTGGAGCTAATGAGAGGAATTATTATGATGATTGATGTATTCGAATAACGTTTTCTATTTTTATTTTTGGTTTGTATGAATAATTTAAATATTATTATTTAATTATGGAGTATTTTAGTTTTGGTTTGTATGATATAATTTTAGAATGTTTTATTTTTTATAGTAATAGTAATTTAGTTAATTATTGACAATTTAATTAATATTAAAATTATACTTTTGTGTATATATATACATTATTTTTAAAAATTATATTTTCAGTTTTAAAATTATATTAATATTAATTTATATATATATATATATAAATTATATTTTTTAATATTATCTTCATATTTAATAAAATTAACTTTTTAATAAAGTTACCAATTTATACCAGTCAAAACGATCACAAATTTTTTTTATGACATAGTTAGTGACATCCTTTGCCACTAGGAAGTTATGACTATAATAATTTCATTTGGTATTATATATGCCTTCAATTTTACCTCATACTAAATAAATCTTGGTTTTGCTTTATTTCATTTGTTTAGCTAAGCAAGTTCATTGTTTGAAGTAGAATATCATTACATAAGTTAGAGAATTGTTGATGCGTAGCTTGATGACAAAAGAATTCAAAATTTGCTCATTTTATGTGAAAGTTCTGATGTGTTTGGTTTAAATTATTGAATATTGTAAAAGTCTCATATTGCTTGGAATTGTAAAGGAAGAGGGAGATCAAAGCTTTATATATGGACTCTAGTTCATTGTTACAAGATACACTAGTTAGAAATACTTTAAGTTGGTATATAATTCTTTTCTTTTCTCTTATACTCTTTGAATAGAATATTGTGAGATTTAGTTCAAGTATTTGCTTTGGAGAGTATTGTTATTTGACAACAGTCGTGTTATTTTCTCTTGGTTTGGAATTTCAAAGTTATAGTTTTGTGTTTGATTCTGTTCTTTAAATTTCTCTATGTTTGTTTTTTCCTAACAAGCTCCTCTGGCAATTTGTTATGCTCCCCTAAAGGCAATTTGTTATGCTCCCCTAAAGAACAAGACTGATTTATTGCATGTATTCATGCCAAATATTGTGACCCAATTTGTTAGAACCAAGTGGTTTGGATAACAATAGCACATAATCTATTTTGATGATACCAACATCCACAATAAAACAATATATCCTCTAATGTATGTTATGTGAGTAGAAAAACTCTTTGAGAAGATTCCTAAGAATCTTCTGATTACATCCATTATTATAAAATTCTTTCATATGCTTCAACTGAAACTAGATCCTCTAGTTCTTGCAAAAATCACAACTTCCACTTACATGCTTATGATAAACAAACCTCAAATAGATTGTTTGGTGTACCATTACCATGATCTTTGACTGTGTAATGTTAGAAGCTAAACAAAAAATGTCTTTGAAAAGGACAGATAGTACAAGCATTGAAATGAAAGACTTCAGGTCATACACACTCAGATCTGACTACACATAGATAAGGGCATACAATTTCAAAAAGGATAAAACTAATATACCTCTCCAACTTGCATATATTTTTAAGCCAACAGACAATTTTTTCTAGACTACAAATATAAATCTACATCTGAAAAAGAAAAAGACTTACAAAAATATTTGAAGATCTTTTTACACACTTCTCCATCAACATTTATAAAATCACCAGAGAAAATTTTGAAGTGCTAAAAACTCTGAAGGAAGAGAAAATATTTGAAAATCATTAAACATCCTGAAACTTCAAACTTTTTGTGTTGAAAGTTATCTTGTAGTATTTGAGCTTAATTTTTATATACTAACACAAAACATTATCAATACTTGTACAATTTGCAAAACCCTTGTAACTTTCCTCACTAGTAATGTTTATCTCAAAGAGATAAGTGTACTAAGTCAAATATTTTTAAAACTAGAGTATAGTCAATTGACTGAAGTATACTCTAGTAGTTGTTGGTCAATTGAGCGTTTTAATAAAAAATCATTCAGATTGAAGGCACTAAGGGTAGTTAGGAGGTGGATTGTGAAACAATATAAATCTCTTGTGTTGATCTTCTTTTCCTACTTTCTTTTATATTTAACTTGCGGTTTCATTTTTGTTTAAGACTTAGAAAACTTATATGTTTACAAAATTTAATTTTTAAACCAAGACAAAAAGGATAAGTTTTCTTAAAAGGTAAAAAGTTTTTTTAAACACAATTTAAACTCCTATTTCTTATGGTTTTCACTACTTTCACAATTTTCTATATGTTCTTCAGAATCACTCATATGTACAGGGAAGATAGTATTTCGCTAATAAGAATACCAATGTTGGTCTTTCATATCTCAAGATTTTATTTAAATATTTTAAAATAAAATTGACTTTTAAGTACACTAGTAGACCATACCAAATTTCTATCAAGGTCAAGTTTAGGCCAATGACATATCACAGACCAAACCTAGGTTCAGGCCTTTCTCGACCTAACCTTTTCTCACCTTTGTTTATAATTAATGATGTGTTTGCACTTGCAATTTTTATTTTGGTTTTAGTCTTTAGAAGAAGTGGTAAACACCATTAAAAACACACACAAGTACGAGTTAAGTGTTCGAACTCGAGGCATGTTATACGGTATAATAGTATCATCATTTGAGCTAAATTATAATTAATATATGGTGTATACATATTTATATCATCGTTGTTACTTAAATTAAAAGAGATCTACAATACACAAGTCAATTCGACATATACCACTTAAATTAATAGCTAAATGAGTTTTTTTTATTTGAAAAAAAACTATTTCCTATCATTTAAATAATAATAACTAAATATTATTTACTAAAAATGTCACACAAAAAATTTCTTTTTTTTTCAATTTTTATTACTCAGAATATTAAATATATTTTACAAGTTAAACGAGTCTTAAACAATGAAATGATGTTTTCTTTTATGAAATGCTTATAAACAATGAAATGATGTTTTTTCTTATGAAGTGATCTTTCATAAAATATAAAAGTCAACAAATAGCTCTTTAATTCATAAAAATGATAGTTAATTCTTTAATTTTAAGACCAAATGTACCAAAACATTTTAATTTTTGAATGTAGCTCTATGTCCCAAAATTAAAACTGTATATATTATTAATTGTTGTAGACTTAGAGTAATTTTCAAATTTGATTGTTCTAGGTATTTATGTATTTTAATCATCCATATTTTTTTTACGTGATATTTTAATAATCTAACTGGTTATTCCATTATAAGATATTATAACATCTAGATCTTTCCTCCAATGACTCTAAAGATCTCGATCAAAGATACAATACATTAATAAAATCCTAATCAGTTTTGAAATTAATCATAATTCAAACTAATCTAATAAAGATATAAGATAATTCTAATTTAATA
>JBBPBO010000001.1:44257537-44409660 GCA_037974295.1 Cicer cuneatum
AAAAAAAAAAAAAAAACTATGTATATTTTAGTACAGATATTTTAGGAACTAATTAAGCATATTTATAAAAAGATAACATAATTTCAATTTCAAATTTAAAATAAATCATATTTAAATCTATTCTAAAACAAATTCAAATCAAATATATATTATTATCCAACTACAATTCTTAGTATAAATTGGCAACAAAGAAAAAATGAAAACAAACAATATTATACAAGATGCAATATACGTTTGATTTTTTGCGAAAAATGTTACTTTTTTTTATCAGTTGCATTCATAACGAGTTGAAGTAGATGATCCATTTGAATATGTAGCTCCAAAACTCACAAAATCCCAACCATCTTCATTTGATGAGCATGAACATACTACCGGCACAGACGCCAATGTCAATTTAGATTTCAACATCATGAGTGACTGGTCACCGTTGGATGATGGGATTGTGATTGTGATTCCAAATTTTCAAGATAGAGTTCCATCAAGAGAGGAAGTTGATGCATACATTTTTTCCATTGTCAATGAGCAAACTACCAAAAGGAGATCGCTTCCACTATTTCAAGAATTTTGTGAAAACTAATAGTACCATTGGATAGATAGTTGCTGGATTCATTGTATTAATTATGGGCTATAGTTTTATTAGATTAATAAATAGACATGATTTTTTTTTGTTTAATTTATTTGCATCATGTTAAAAAACAATCAATTAAGTTGAAGGTATGAACTCGACTATTTAATTTTGTTCATCGTGTTTAACCCGCTTAAACTTTTTAAGTTGTTTTTGTTGATTATTTTTCTCTATTTTCTAGTTGATAGTCTATTAATGTTTTGAGTTTTTTGTTTTTTGTTTTTTATATTGTCTTTTCACTACAAATCCTATAATTAAGGCATCATTAGTTTTAGTAAGTTACTATCTTAGTTAAGTTAATTTTGTTATTTAGTTTAATATTTTTTGAGTTACTAATTTTGTTTTATTTGTTTGAGTAATATCTTATTGACACATTATTCGGCTACAAAATCCAAATTAGTTAATTATGTTTTACTATATCCTGAATATTTAATTTATATATGCTTTTAGATAGCATAAATTTTGATTAAAGTTTTACGACTTCTTCATGATAATATTAGCAATTTTATCCGAACGTATAATTTTAAGAGTGTCGTCTTGACTGGACCAGTAAAAAATCAATTCGAGTGTTTTGTACTACCAACTTATCAAAGTAACGGAATCACAAAACTTTGATTTAAATGGAGATTATTTTATGTTAATAACTAGTTCTTTCGTAGAGCTATTTCAAATTTTAATTTTTTTGATGAATTTGATGCATTCTTTAAGAAAAAACGTAATGTTTGTCTTGGAATGTAATAATTATTTTTGCAAATAATAAATTATTTATATAGTACTTATCTAGTGACTACAGTTACTATCAATTTAATAAATAAATTTTTCTATTTAAAAAATTTAATATCAGTGAAGTTTTATTTATTATAATAATTATCTAAAAATCAATATAATAATAATGAAGTATCACGTGACACGAGTATTATTCTAATAACTTTAAAAAAAGTCTGTAAATTTTAGGTTTAAAACACATGTGAACTTATGGTAGTAATTATATTATCTCATCTTATTTATATAAAAAAAATATTTATTTTTCTAGTAAAACACTTAATTTAAACTTATAAATATATTTAGGCGGTTTATTGCTCTAGTGGTAACTGCTTAGATCTTCCTTATTTTTGCTCCGCTGTTGTTACTTAAATATGTTTTAGATATATTATAGATTTATCTTTTAAATTTAAATATATTTAAAGAATTTAAATATTTTATAAAAAAACAAAACATACTATCAAATTTTGTTTAGGTTGCATTCTAGTCATCGATCTAATTATTTCAAAATAAAATATTATAATATCTAAATCTTTCCTCCAATTATTCTAAAAATTTCGACTAAGGATACAATAATATCCTAATCAGTTTTGAAATAAATCTTAATTCAAACTCATAAAGATATGAGATAATTCTGATTTCATTAGTATTTTAAAAATAATCAATCCCTATAGATTATTTTTGAGACATTTTAGGAACTAACAAAAATTTATAAAAAGCTAAGATAACTTCAATTTAAAAATTAAAATAAATAAAATCTAAATCATTAATTATAAAATAAATTTAAATTAATCAAAGTTAGTATACAACTAAAATTCTTATTGTATAAATAAGGCAACACACATGAACTAAAACAAATAACAATACTAAGAAAGATGCAATCAACGTTTCATTCTTTACGAAAAAAAATGCCTTTTGTTATTAACTGCATTATCGATGAACAAGTTGAAGTAGATGATCAATTTGAATGTGTAGTTACAACTGACAACATCCCAACAATCTTCACCTGATAAACATGATCATATCGATATCGACGCCGATTTCGATTCGAACATCATAAGTGACTGGTCACCATTGGACGATGGAATTGAGATTGTCCTTCTAAATTGCAAAAATAGAGTTCCATCAAGAGAGGAAATTGATGCATACATTTTTTCCATTGTCAATGAGCTAACTACTAAAAGGAGATCACTTCCACTATTTCAAGAATTTAGCAAAAACTAATAGTACCGTTGGATGGATAGTTTATGGATTCATGATATTAATTATGTCTATAGTTTTATTAGATTAATAATAGACATGATTTTTTTGTTTAATTTATTTCCTTCATGTTTAATACAATCGATTAAATTAAAATTATGAACTCAACTATTTAAGTTTGTTCATCTTTTTTAACCGGTTTAAACTTTTAAATTATTTTTGTTGATTATTTTTTGCAAATTATTTTTCTCTATTTTCTAGTTAAAAGTCTATTACTGTTTTTAGTTTATTATTTTTTCTTTGTTATATTATCTTTTCACTACAAAACCTACAATTAGGCCTTCATTAATAATTTTCTGTTTCACAAAGATTTAAATTATGATCTTTTCACTTTTTCAATACTATCAATTCTTATTCAAATCAGTTAACCTTTCATTACTTAATTTTGTTATTTTATTTTTATTTTTTGAGTTACTAATTTTGTTTTATTTGTTAGAAAAAGCTACACTATTTTAAGGGATACATTATGTCCTAACGGCAATCCATCTTCTTTGCATGACAATTGTCAATGTTATTTAGTTTTCAACTCCAAAACTTATATATTTTCCGACTTCAATATTAAGAATAAATGTAAAGAAAAATACACTTGAGATAAAACAATTTAAAGATGATCTATCGTATAAAAGAGAAGAAAAAAAAGAGATAAGATAAATAATAAATAAATTATTTTATAGTAATGAAACACTTGAATTGAAATTGAGAACTAAAATTAAAGTTGATTTTAATCCCTGTAATTTATAATTTTTTATCTTTTGATTTTTATATAATTATGTTTTTGTTTTGATTTTTCATGTGACAACAACCTAACCCCGTGAAATGATGATGTGGTACTGATGCCACATCAAATCTAGCCACATACACCAAAATGTGACGTTGTATGCGACATTACCTGTAACAAGAAAAAAATAATGTCCCAAAAGATGGTGAACGGTAGTTACGATGTCTAATTGACATATTACTCGGCTACAAAATTCGAATTAGTTAATTCTATTTAATTATAGTCTGCTTATTTAATTTATATATACTTTTATATAGTATAAATTTCAATTAAATTTTTGAAGTTTCTTTCTGACAAATAATTTTATGAGTGTTGTATGGATTTGACCAATAAAAAATCAATTCGAGTACTCAGAAGTACCAACTTATCAGAGTAATAGAGTCACAAGACTTTGATTTGAATGGAGATCATTTTGTATTGATAATAAGTTCTTTCTTGGAGACATTTTAAAATTTAATTTTTAGGCTTAATTGTAGTTTTAGTCTCTCTATTTTTACTGATTCACAAAATTGATTCCTCTATTTTAAAGGTTGACAATATTGGTCTCTCTCTGATTATTTAACTTAAAGTGATGACTTAGGATGCTTAAATAACATGATATATGATACGACGATGTAGAATAATTAAAACCCATGAAACTGGAATAAAACTCCGTAAAAACTTAACTTTTAACTTCAAGAATTTTTTATATTTTTAATTTAATTAATCATATATGAATAACTAATATATCTAGATAGTTCTATATCAAAGAGTTATATCTCATATTATTTAAAATATTTCAAATCGTCTTTTTTAGTTAAAAAATATGAGGGCAGGACCAAAATTGTTGGCTTTTAAAATAGGGGGACCAACTCCGTAAATTAATAATATTAAAGGACTAAAACTACAATAAAACTTAATTTTTACGGTGAATGTGATACGTTCTTGATGAAAAAAAGATAATGTTCGCACCTCTAAATGTAACAATTAACTTCTCAAATAATAAATTGTTTATATAGTATTTAACTATTTCCTACCGTTGTTATCAATTTAATAAATAAATTTTTCTATCTAAAAAATTCAATATGAGTGAAGTTTTATTTATTATTATTTTTATTTATTATCTAAAGATAAATATATTAACGATGAATCACCCTCAAATAGTGCGATAACCTTAATAATATAATAATGGAAATATATGGAAAAAATCAAAAAGTCTTTAAGTTACAGGTTTCTACCCCAGACTTTATCTTTCAGTTTATAGGTTCTCAGTTTTTGTGTGTGAGTTTATTATACTAATTATACCATCTCATCTTATTTATATGAAAAAAATATTTATTTTTATACTAAAAAACTTAAATAAATATACAATACAGGATTAGGAGGATTAGAATAGAGGCGAATAGCTGGTAAAAAACCGATCGTCCTCTATTCTCTCTCTAATTTTGCTCCCTTTTTCTCTCTCTTTGCTGTTACATAAATATGTTTTAGCTATCATAAATTTATCTTTTAGATTTAAATACATTTTTGAAATATGGATTTAACTTAAATACAGTTGTTTATATACTGTGTTTACATTTTTCATAAAACTGAACACGTGAACTTTTGTCTTTGCCATTTTAATAACCTTTAATAACCTTTAAAAACATTAATTACTATATTGTTTTTGTGTTCAATTTTGTACAAACTTTGTATTCAAATAATATTATTCTTCATCTAACCCTTGAACCTCTCTTATGACCCTTATCTCATCTTCATGCATTAATGATTCAACAGTATCTCGCCATTTTCTCTCTAGGAAGCTATTACTAATGTCAACTCAATATATATATATATATATAGACTGTATTAACCCTCCTCTCACTAGCTTAGAAATATTTATAAGATTTAAGTATTAGTTAGAATTTCTAGAATTTTAGTAATTGTTAATGCTATGTTGTTAGTAATATTAAATTAGGATCAAGGGTAGATTAGGAAAGTAATTGTATTAACAAGCCTAAGTGGCAAAGAGAGAGCATGTCACCTTTACTTTTCTTCTTTTCTCCTTCACTCACGGGTACTAAACTGTCTTCCACCTTCATTTATTTCACTTTTCCAGTCACACACTCTCAAAGCATTTTAGAGAAAACCCCATTGTTATTGTTCATCATCTTTATCAAATCCTCCATATCTCTTTCTTTTCAAAATCTCCAAAAACATCAGTTTACTTAACACCATCAAACCTGCCAAGCAACCTTGCACGTTGGATTCAACCTCTCCAGCTTCGAGAATCAAGCAAGATCAGGGAAGTAGAAAAGGAATAACCCAACAAAAACAGGAATTTCGACTTGATTTGATTCTGCACAAAAAAAATGTATTTTACAATCATGCATGTTGTTAATTTGATTATGAAATGATTGTGTTGGTTAGAAAACTAGGAAACATGCGATTAGAGATTATTTAGATGTGTAACTACACTCAGAAATAGAATGTGCACACCCACTGCCTTCTTTCTTTTTGCCTCGGATACCTTCTTAGTTGCTACCTCTAATTTCCTGTTGATGATCCTTGAGTTATTTTCCTCAAATAGCTAGATTATGTTCCTGGGCGTGATTTCTCTGACGTTATTTTTCTGCTTGAGTATTTTTATGCTTGAATATTCTGCCTCTGATGTTATTTTTATGCTTGAGTATTTTGCCTCCGGTGAAATGTGTAAGACCCTTAAATTTTAAAATTAAATTCAGATTTGATTTTAAGGGTATTTTAGGAATATTGGTGTAATATTCAATATATGTATATTTTGTGTAAATATATATATATATATATATATATAATTAATTGTTTTAAAGTTGGAATTAAAATTATGGATGATGGATGAATTAATTTAATTTCGAGTAATTAAATTATCGGGCCGATTAATTAAGATATTTTCTGCTATTTGCGACGAAACGGATTAATTGCTGGAGGATCAGAAGATATTTTAATATAAGAGTTGGTGAGGTGGCGTAGATATTTGTGAAAAAGGAAACAATTCCTCTCTCTTCTGCTGTGTCAGTTGCATTTAAGTGGATACTTAAGTGAGAAGCTTTTCTTCTTTCCTCTGTACGACAGTTTCTGCTTTATCTTCTTCTTCTTCTTCTTCTAATTTTCTGAGTGTTGGTGAAGAAAAACAGTTTACTCAAAAGTCATCGTTCTGGAAAATCTGAGTGTCGAATTAGAAAGTTTCGAGTACGAAAGTCATTCCTCTTATCGTTACGGAGCTAAAGAACTAATTTTTGTCGCGGCGAACGTGAACGGGAGTATCGTCGGCTTTTGTCGCAGTAACGTACGAGCTAAGGGAACGTAACTAAGGTAAGGGCACCTTCCAACTTTTTAGATTGCATTTAGGGCTGTAAATGCATGTGTGATGAATGATTATTGGTTTATGTTTGTGAAAAACATGGTGTTATGTTTTGGAAATCATTCTGTGTGTGCTGAATGATGATTCTGGTTCTGATTTTGTGTTGTTAAAAATCAGTGAGGTTATTCTGATTTGAGTGAATCTGTGTTTTGCTGGGTTTTGTTAAAACAATCTGTTGCTGATATTGGATGAAAAATGTTCTGAGTTGAGATTTTAAAGAGTGGTAATTATGATTCTAGGGTTGGGTTGGTTTTTCAAAGGAAAGGTTTTAAAAATGTGTTGAAGTTCCAGGAAATTTCACTGAATTTGAAGGTGTATTCGAATACGGCTTGAGTGTATTCGAATACAGCCTGCAAGGCTTCTGTTTTCTTCAGATTTTCGAACTTGTATTCGACTACGACCCTCTGTAGTCGAATACAGATTTTCCAATTTTGCTTCTGACTTAGCTTCTGTATTCGACTACGACCCTCTGTAGCCGAATACAGATTTACAACTTTTGCCACTGACTTCGCATCTGTATTCGACTACGACAACCTCGTATTCGAATACAGAATGCTGATTTTTCACTGCTTTAGCTTATGTATTCGAATACAAGGGAGCTGTAGTCGAATACAGATTCGTGTTTTTCAGAAATTCAAGTTTTTAACATTGTTTTATAAACCTTAAGTGTTGGGGTACCTTGGGAAGGTTTGTGGTGATTAAAAATGGAAATTTGGTGATAGTTTGAAGTGGTGATGATGAAGTTTTTGAGAATTTACTGAAGTTGTAGAAATTCTGATTTTTGTACTGTGACAGCCTCTGTATTCGAATACAAGGAGTCTGTATTCGAATACAGGATGTTGATTCTGCCTTGTTTGGCTTATGTATTCGAATACAATGAAGTTGTATTCGAATACAGATTCGTATTTTTGCCAGAAAACCTCAGTTTTAATCACATCTTTGAATCTTAACTGTTGGGGAAAAACCTTTGTTAATAAAGAGTGGAACTTTGAGGTAATGCAAGTGTAATGCTTGCTTGAATGGTTAATCTTTGAATGTGTTGAGATGTTTTAAATAATGAGGAAAATGCATGAATTTTACTAAGGTTGCATACTATTTTCCATGAAGTGAAACAATGCATATTCATGCATAGCATAGTCAGGTGGTACCCGCGATGGGCCACAGAGTAATGCGCATCCACGTGCTGATCTGTAGTGATTGCACGAGTGCTGATCTATAGTGATTGCATTAGGTACTAATCTGTGATTGTACCTTGGTATATAAGTGTTGGTCAGATAAACGACTGCACTGGTACTGGACTGTAGTGTCTGTACCCTGAAATGCGTAGCCACGTGCTGATCTGTAGTGATTGCACGAGTGCTGATCTGTAGTGATTGCACTAGGTACTGATCTGTAGTGATTGTACCTTGGTTTATGTCAAACGTGCTGGTCTGTAGTGACTGCACGAGTGCTGGTCTGTATGCGACTGCACTGGTGCTGATCTGTATGCGATTGCACCCTGGTCATGAGGGCCGTTAAATTGTGCTGGTCTGTAAGCGACTGCACCTTGGTGATTCCAAGAATTTATGAACATGAGCATATACATATTGCATCGGAGTGTTTGACCGTAGGGTCACGTTTTGATTTTATGTTGATGGTGGAAAATTGTTGTGTGAGTAAGTATTGTTTTGAAATCTGTAATTTCGGATGAATTGATGTTTGTGCTTACATCATGATTTTCATACTTACTTGGTTGCTGTTTTGTAAAGTAAAAATGACATGTATTTCAAAATTTAGCATCCTTATTTATCATCATGTACTATGAATATGTTTGATATTCTTGATATAACTGCTATGTGGTAATTGTTATTTTCAGTCGGTGACCCTTTACAATTATTGTGGAATTGGGCTTTGCCCTCAGATGAGATTCAGAACCGTACCCCTGATGTTCATACTAACGATAGGGAACGTCGTTAGTTTCCCTTGATCTTTACTTGTGGGCTATGCAAAGAGATGAGCAGCTGGGCGAAGAAAAGACTTGTGAATATTGTAATGCTACTGTAGCTTAGGGTATGATCAGAGTAGACTTATGTATAGGGTTTTGAAACTCAATGGTTGTAAATATTCATTTTGGGAATTATTGTAAAACTCTTCCGCACTCTGATAAATATTTTGATGTATCTTTATTTAGTATATTATAAAGATCAAATTCCCATGAATATCTCATTCGATTTAATTGTGATGTTGCTGTTTTAAATTCCTTACTATTTTTGATTACGAAGTCGAATGATATTTAATTTGAATTGATTTTAATTTCCTTGAAACAGAATTCTGGAAACTCTTTTATTTATGTATTCGTTTTTAAAAAAAAAATAAAAAATACACTCGCGTTGTGTTTTAAACTCGGGGTGTTACATTAGTGGTATCAGAGCTTTAGGTTAAAGTTTTGGGTTAAAGCTCTGATTTAATTGTTGGTTTTAAGTCGTTATCTGATCATACCTAGGAGCAAGTAGTTAGAGTGTCAAGTCTTGTATAGTTGTGGTGTGCTGAAGTGATGATGTTGTTGAGCTATATTTTGGAATTATTCTAAACGGTGTGAGATTTCTACTTGATGATGGTTTTGTAGTGGAACAATGCCTCCAAGGAGAGACGACACCGTAAGAACCAATGACAGCCGGGAAGATAGGATGGCTGAAGCAATGAATAATATGGCTGCGTCTGTTGCTGCACAGACGGCTGCGAAGACTCAGCGTGACTTAGAGAAAAGAGAAAGAGAAATTCGTGCTGCTGAGTCAAGAGGACTAGAGGATTTTCGTCGTCATAATCCTCCAAAGTTCGAAGGTGATGAGGGTCCAGAAAGAGCGAACCAATGGATTCAGGAAATGGAGAAAATCTTTGAAATGATTAACTGCCAGGCAGTAGTAAGAGTCAATTATGCTACATATCTGCTGCTAGGGGATGCAGAGTATTGGTGGAGGAGTACAAGGTTGCTGATGGGGGCAGCTCATGAGGAGGTAAACTGGGATTCGTTTAAGAGGAAGTTTTTAGACAAGTACTTCCCGATGAGTACTAGGACGAAATTGGGTGACGATTTTCTGAAACTGCTTCAGGGAAACATGACAGTGGGGGAATATGCAGCCAAATTTGAATCCCTATCAAGGCATTTCAGATTTTTCCGCGAAGAGGTGGATGAACAGTTTATGTGTCATCGTTTTCAAAGTGGGCTGAAATATGAAATTCAAGACTCCGTTTTACCCTTGGGAATTCAACGTTTCCAAGTTCTAGTGGAGAAGTGTAGAGAGGTTGAGGACATGAAAAATAGGAGTGCCAACCGAGGAGGAAACTTTAATTCGGGAGGACCCAGCCGAATGAACTATCCAAACAGCAAAGGAAAGCAAGTGTTTAAGCCATATAACAGACCCCAAAACAGCAGTAGAGGCCAGAATCGGCCAGGAAATCAGAACTTTGAAAGACAACTGGGACAAGGAGTCCGGTGTTATCGTTGTGGGAAGGAAGGGCATATAGCTCCAGCTTGTGCCACAAGGGATCTTGTATGTTTCAATTGTCAAAAACCGGGACACGTCGCAAGGGATTGTCGGGCTCAGAAGGTGGAACCAACAGTGAATACAGCTAGGGCCACTCGTCCTATTGCTAGGGGACGCGTCTACCACATGGATGCTGCTGCTAGAAGTCAAACTCCTAATTTAATCCAGCAAGACTGCCAGATTGCAGGTAACACATTAACTGCACTTTTTGATTCGGGAGCAACTCATTCTTTCATTGCTATGGATTGTGTAAATCGTTTGAAGCTATCTATGTCTGCTTTGCCTTTTGATTTGATTGTTTCCACACCTGCACAGACTTTGACCGTAAATTCTGCATGTTTATGTTGTCCTGTAACAATTCAAGATAGGAATTTCTTGGTTAATTTAATCTGTTTACCCATGCAATCACTCGAGATAATTCTCGGCATGGATTATGTAGTCTTGGATTGTGCCCGCAAATTAGTTCTTTTCCCCGAACCTGGAGTCGTCCGGTATTTGTTTACTAACAAGTTTGGAGTATCACTGAGACCAAAAGGAACTCAGGAATTTTTATCATTAGCTAACGTGGAGACCAAAATGGATGTGAGCATAGAAGATGTAGTGTTAGTCAAAGAGTATCCGGACGTATTTCCAACAGAAATTCCAGGATTACCCCCAGTAAGAGAAGTGGAGTTCTTCATTGATTTGCACCCAGGACCTGGACCCATTTCAATTGCACTGTATAGAATGTCGCCATTGGAATTAAACGAGCTTAAGGATCAAATTGAAGGTCTGTTGGAGAAAAGATTTATCAGGCCAAGTGTGTCACCGTGGGGAGCTCCGGTGTTGTTAGTTAAGAAAAAGGATGGAAGTTCACGCTTATGTGTGGATTACAGGCAACTTAACAAGGTAACCATTAAAAACCGTTATCCTTTACCACGCATAGATGATTTGATGGACCAATTGAGGGGAGCAGCTGTGTTTTCAAAGATCGATTTGAAGTCAGGATATCATCAGATTCGGGTAAGAGAAGGAGATATTCAAAAGACCGCTTTCAGGACTCGTTACGGGCATTATGAATATCTTGTTATGCCATTTGGAGTTACGAATGCACCAGCGATTTTTATGGATTATATGAATAGGATTTTCAGTCCATTTTTAGATAAATTCGTGGTGGTATTCATTGATGACATTTTGATTTATTCAAAGGATGAAGAAGAACACGGAGAGCATTTGCGTCAAGTTCTGGAAATTTTACGAGGGAAGCAATTGTACGCCAATCTGTCGAAGTGTGAATTCTGGTTGGAGAAAGTGAATTTCTTGGGACATGTAATAACAAAGGAAGGAATTGCAGTAGATCCGGAAAAGATTGAGACGATTCTTGCTTGGAAACAACCTTAGACCATCACTGATATAAGAAGTTTCGTCGGACTGGCAGGATACTACAAGAGATTTATTGAAGGATTTGCTAAGATTGTAGCGCCTTTGACACAACTCACCAGGAAGAATCAGCCGTTTGCATGGACAGAGAAGTGTGAAGTGAATTTTCAGTTGCTTAAGGAAAAATTGACAACCTCACCAGTATTGGTTCTGCCACAACCAGAGGAACCATATGAGGTTTATTGTGATGCATCTCACCAAGGTTTGGGCTGTGTTTTGATGCAACATCAGAAAGCTGTCGCCTACGCCTCAAGGCAATTGAAAGCTCACGAACGGAACTATCCGACTCATGACCTAGAACTTGCTGCTGTAGTGTTTGCATTAAAGGTCTGGAGACACTATCTTTATGGATGCACGTTCACGGTGTTCAGCGACCATAAGAGCTTGAAGTATCTGTTCGATCAGAAAGAACTGAACATGCGTCAGAGGAGATGGATGGAGACTCTTAAAGATTTTGATTTCTCATTACAGTACCATCCTGGAAAAGCCAATGTAGTGGCTGATGCATTGAGCAGAAAAAGCGTAACAGTGTCCTCAATGATGATGGCCAGACAACAAGAGTTGTGGGAAGCATTTAGAGATCTACACTTGGATGTAGAGTTTGCACTGGGAATTTTAAAGTGTGGAATGATAACCATTTCAAGTGGATTACTTGAGGAGATTGCAAATCTGCAAGATGACGCAATGATTCAAGAAAAGAGGAACCTAATAGTGCAAGGAAATGCAGCTGAATTCAGGGTCGGAACAGATAACATTCTGAGATGCAATGGAAGGATTTGTGTACCGGAAGTTGCAGACATGAGAAGAACGATCTTGGAAGAGGCTCATAAGAGCAAATTGAGTATTCATCCTGGAGCGACCAAGATGTACCAGGACTTAAAACAGAATTATTGGTGGCCAGGAATGAAGAGGGACGTAGCGGAGTACGTATCGGCTTGTTTAACTTGTCAAAAAGCGAAGGTGGAACATCAACGACCCGCTAGAATGTTGCAGCCTTTGGATATACCAGAATGGAAGTGGGATAACATTTCCATGGATTTTATAACTGGACTGCCCAAGACAAGAAGAAAGAATGATTCGATTTGGATAATCGTGGATCGATTGACCAAATCTGCACATTTCTTGCCGGTAAAGACCATTTATAAGGTAGATAAGCTGACAGAGATCTACATTGCTGAAATTGTGAGATAACACGAAGTTCCATCGAGCATTGTATCGGACCGTGATCCAAAATTCACATCTCACTTTTGGAGAGCGTTGCATGAAGCGTTGGGAACAAAACTGAAATTGAGTTCAGCTTATCATCCACAAACAGATGGACAAACAGAAAGAACAAATCAGTCCTTGGAAGATCTATTAAGGGCATGTGTATTGGATGACAGAGGAAGTTGGGATGATGTACTGCCATTGATTGAGTTCACCTACAACAACAGCTTTCACGCAAGTATTGGAATGGCACCATATGAAGCTTTGTATGGACGCAAGTGTCAAACGCCTCTGTGTTGGTATAAAGACGGGGAAAATATGATTGTTGGACCTGAGATGGTGGAACAAACTACGGAAAAAGTCAAGAGGATACAAGAGAAAATGAAGATTTCACAGGATCGTCAGAAGAGTTATGCGGACAAGCGTCGCAGACCTTTGGAATTCCAACAAGGCGATCATGTATTTCTAAGAGTCACGCCTACAACTGGAGTGGGTAGGGCTATTAAATCCAGAAAATTGACTCCAAAGTTTATTGGACCATATCAGATTTCTGCGTGTATTGGACCATTGGCTTATCGGATTGCTTTACCTCCAATGCTGTCCAATATTCATGATGTATTTCACGTGTCGCAGTTAAGGAAATACATTTCAGATCCGTCTCATGTGATCGAACCAGACACAATTCAGCTGAAGGATAATCTGTCATGTGAAGTATTCCCTATAAGAATTCAGGACAGGAAGATTAAACAGTTGAGGAACAAGGAAGTCCCACTAGTCAAAGTGATTTGGAATCCGACTACTGGAGACGCGACTTGGGAACTAGAGAGTAAGATGAGGGAACAACATCCTCATTTGTTTAACGACATGTAGTTTCGAGGACGAAACTAATTTAAGGGGGGTAGTAATGTCAGACCCTTAAATTTTAAAATTAAATTCAGATTTGATTTTAAGGGTATTTTGGGAATATTGGTGTAATATTCAATATATGTATATTTTGTGTAAATATATATCTATATATAATTAATTGTTTTGAAGTTGGAATTAAAATTATGGATGATGGATGAATTAATTTAATTTCGAGTAATTAAATTATCGGGCCGATTAATTAAGATATTTTTTGCTATTTGCGACGAAACGGATTAATTGCTGGAGGATCAGAAGATATTTTAATATAAGAGTTGGTGAGGTGGCGTAGATATTTGTGAAAAAGGAAACAATTCCTCTCTCCTCTGCTGTGTCAGTTGCATTTAAGTGGATACTTAAGTGAGAAGCTTTTCTTCTTTCCTCTGTACGACAGTTTCTGCTTTATCTTCTTCTTCTTCTTCTAATTTTCTGAGTGTTGGTGAAGAAAAACAGTTTACTCAAAAGTCATCGTTCTGGAAAATCTGAGTGTCGAATCAGAAAGTTTCGAGTACGAAAGTCATTCCTCTTATCGTTACGGAGCTAAAGAACTAATTTTTGTAGCGGCGAACGCGAACGGGAGTATCGTCGGCTTTTGTCGCAGTAGCGTACGAGCTAAGGGAACGTAACTAAGGTAAGAGCACCTTCCAACTTTTTAGATTGCATTTAGGGCTGTAAATGCATGTGTGATGAATGATTATTGGTTTATGTTTGTGAAAAACATGGTGTTATGTTTTGGAAATCATTCTGTGTGTGCTGAATGATGATTCTGGTTCTGATTTTGTTTTGTTAAAAATCAGTGAGGTTATTCTGATTTGAGTGAATCTGTGTTTTGCTGGGTTTTGTTAAAACAATCTGTTGCTGATATTGGATGAAAAATGTTCTGAGTTGAGATTTTAAAGAGTGGTAATTATGATTCTAGGGTTGGGTTGGTTTTTCAAAGGAAAGGTTTTAAAAATGTGTTGAAGTTCCAGGAAATTTCACTAAATTTGAAGGTGTATTCGAATACGGCTTGAGTGTATTCGAATACAGCCTGCAAGGCTTCTGTTTTCTTCAGATTTTCGAACTTGTATTCGACTACGACCCTCTGTAGTCGAATACAGATTTTCCAATTTTGCTTCTGACTTAGCTTCTGTATTCGACTACGACCCTCTGTAGCCGAATACAGATTTACAACTTTTGCCACTGACTTCGCATCTGTATTCGACTACGACAACCTCGTATTCGAATACAGAATGCTGATTTTTCACTGCTTTAGCTTCTGTATTCGAATACAAGGGAGTTGTAGTCGAATACAGATTCGTGTTTTTCAGAAATTCAAGTTTTTAACATTGTTTTATAAACCTTAAGTGTTGGGGTACCTTGGGAAGGTTTGTGGTGATTAAAAATGGAAATTTGGTGATAGTTTGAAGTGGTGATGATGATGTTTTTGAGAATTTACTGAAGTTGTAGAAATTCTGATTTTTGTACTGTGACAGCCTCTGTATTCGAATACAAGGAGTCTGTATTCGAATACAAGATGTTGATTCTGCCTTGTTTGGCTTCTGTATTCGAATACAATGAAGCTGTTTCGAATACAGATTCGTATTTTTGCCAGAAAACCTCAGTTTTAATCACAGCTTTGAATCTTAACAGTTGGGGAAAAACCTTTGTTAATAAAGAGTGGAACTTTGAGGTAATGCAAAGTGTAATGCTTGCTTGAATGGTTAATCTTTGAATGTGTTGAGATGTTTTGAATAATGAGGAAAATGCATGAATTTTACTAAGGTTGCATACTGTTTTCCATGAAGTGAAACAATGCATATTCATGCATAGCATAGTCAGGTGGTACCCGCGATGGGCCACAGAGTAATGCGCATCCACGTGCTGATCTGTAGTGATTGCACGAGTGCTGATCTGTAGTGATTGCACTAGGTACTAATCTGTGATTGTACCTTGGTATATAAGTGTTGGTCAGTTAAACGACTGCACTGGTACTGGACTGTAGTGTCTGTACCCTGAAATGCGCAGCCACGTGCTGATCTGTAGTGATTGCACGAGTGCTGATCTGTAGTGATTGCACTAGGTACTGATCTGTAGTGATTGTACCTTGGTTTATGTCAAACGTGCTGGTCTGTAGTGACTGCACGAGTGCTGGTCTGTATGCGACTGCATTGGTGCTGATCTGTATGCGATTGCACCCTGGTCATGAGGGCCGTTAAATTGTGCTGGTCTGTAAGCGACTGCACCTTGGTGATTCCAAGAATTTATGAACATGAGCATATACATATTGCATCGGAGTGTTTGACCGGAGGGTCACGTTTTGATTTTATGTTGATGGTGGAAAATTGTTGTGTGAGTAAGTATTGTTTTGAAATCTGCAATTTCGGATGAATTGATGTTTGTGCTTACATCATGATTTTCATACTTACTTGGTTGCTGTTTTGTAAAGTAAAAATGACATGTATTTCAAAATTTAGCATCCTTATTTATCATCATGTACTATGAATATGTTTGATATTCTTGATATAACTGCTATGTGGTAATTGTTATTTTCGGTCGGTGACCCTTTACAATTATTGTGGAATTGGGCTTTGCCCTCAGATGAGATTCAGAACCGTACCCCTGATGTTCATACTAACGATAGGGAACGTCGTTAGTTTCCCTTGATCTTTACTTGTGGGCTATGCAAAGAGATGAGCAGCTGGGCGAAGAAAAGACTTGTGAATATTGTAATGCTACTGTAGTTTAGGGTATGATAAGAGTTGACTTATGTATAAGGTTTTGAAACTCAATGGTTGTAAATATTCATTTTGGGAATTATTGTAAAACTCTTCCGCACTCTGATAAATATTTTGATGTATCTTTATTTAGTATATTATAAAGATCAAATTCCCATGAATATCTCATGCGATTTAATTGTGATGTTGCTGTTTTAAATTCCTTACTATTTTTGATTACGAAGTCGAATGATATTTAATTTGAATTGATTTTAATTTCCTTGAAACGGAATTCTGAAAACTCTTTTATTTATGTATTCGTTTTAAAAAAAAAAAATAAAAAATACACTCGCGCTGTGTTTTAAAGTCGGGGTGTTACAAAATGCTTCTATTTTGCCTCTAGTAATACTCTTCTACTTTGCTTTTGATTTTCTCTGTCCATTTAGCCTTTGATGTTTCCATTATGTCTTTCTTCTAATCATGTTGCATATGTTCAAAGTTTTCCTCTGGTCTTGCTACCTTTGATCAGAGTTCCCATTTGGTTATGCTGCCTCTGGCCCATGATCCTCTAATTCTTCCTCTGGACATGTATCCTCTGATTCTTCCTCTAGACAACGTATCTTCTTATCAGAAATCTACCTATGATCACGCTACCTCTGATTCACGTATCCACTTATCACTGTTCATCTCCCTCTGATCACTGTTCATATGCATCTAACTCTGATCACTATTCATCTGCCTCTCACTCTGGTCACTATTCATTTGCCTCTGACTTTGATCACTATTCATCTGCCTTAGACTCTAATCATTATTCATCTACCTTTGACCATGCTGCCTCTAGTCCATGTATCCTTTGACCAAATTGCCTCTGATCTGTTTACTCTATAATGTGTTGTCTCTAGTTTGAAGTTTTGCTTCTGGCTAAGTTGCCTCTAGTTCCTGTTCGAATTAGGGACAAATTATCACATATTTAGTATACATGACAACTAAATTGCCTCTTGCTAAGTTTCATACATGACATAATAAAGATATTGCATACAAAACATCTCAAGTTCAAACATTCTGATTAATCAGATTCATGCATGGCCTTATATCACAGTGGGGAAGTTCGGGTTGTTCCAGGTATGGTTCAACAGGTAAAGGAGAACAATTATGACGCTGATTGGGGTTTGGCAAGACCGCCTTTACTGCTCAGGACTCAATTATCTAAGTGATCCATGTTGAGATAGTTTGGGCGACTTTTCTTTTTTACAAAGAAAAGATTTTTAGGTCATGCATAGTTTTGACTCAAGGAGCGCTGTTTGGGTCCTCCATTCCCGCACCACTGGAGTCGCCAAGATACTGGTGAGGTGAGAACAAGTCAGAGTAGAACATGCCGCCCGGTGTGTGCTGTGATGATGCAAAGGCTCGATAAAGATTGGTCATCCCCAGTTCTATCCTGGCCTGTCCATTTCGCTGGTCGATCCACATCTGCTCCATCATATCTTCTAATCTTCCAAATCTTTCCTCAATGGACAGCTGTGGGGGGTGTTGAGGGTGGTCATGTGGCCCTGTAGGACCAGAATCTTCTTCCATCGGCATCACTGCTTGTGGAACACTTGGAAGATCTGCCGGGATTCTAGAGTATTTCTCAATCCATCTGGCAGTGATGGGGGTAGCAGGTTTCACCATTTCTTCACCCTTTTTGGGTGACAGTCTCACCCATTCACATAGTTTGCCAATCAAAGAGGCGTGATGGAAGTAGCCCGTCGAGGGGTCAAGAAGGGCTGTCCGCCACAGTTCATTGGCAAGCAGCAGACCCACATTGATTCTATCACCTTTTATGATTGTGGCCAGTAGACATGCTCGTTGAACTGTCACATCTGATACATTTGAACAAGGAAAAAGTGTATGATGAACAAAAGTGGTCCATGCTTTGCAATTGGAGTGAGATCCAACGAGCGCAGTTTTCTAGGAGTGGCGTCCCTGTTTCTTACCCAATCTGTGTCGGGTCTACACAAAGTGTGCAAAATGTCTCGAGTGTCTATTTTTGTGTTTGTGTCCTCATATACTTGAAAGCGCCAATCCCTATAATTTGGCAAACCAAAGAGTTCATTGATTGCTTCAGGTGTAAAGGGGACCCTCTTTCCCCTCACATAGCTCACAAAATCATCATGTGGAGCGGACTTCAGATCAGAAGCGTTTGAGAAGAATTCCACTGCTATTGGTTTACTCGCATTGGTGACAAATGTGGTTAACTTCTCCCATCCCCTGGTAGCAATCATTGCCTGGATGTCAACAAATTCATCTTCCTTCAAATCAAAATTTTGCTCACTCACGAACTTCTTGATGGTGGGGAGTTTGGCATGAAACTCTTGTGTTTCTAGGTTCTTGAATAAGGACGCATCGTGCGGTTGGGAAGATGATGCCTATGTAACTTTTGTTCGTTTTGCTTTTTGATGGGTTGCCATTTGATCCTGCAAAACAATTATACACAACCAAGGTTCAAAGTATTCAACGTTAGAGGGTTAGTTTGAATGTTCATCCACTTGACCAAGACAATCATAACTATTGTCCCACATTCATCCAATACACATTAATCCAATGAAAATTTATCAATTAAGATTCAACGGTGGTTGTGGCATTTTATCAAACACTTGGAGTGCCAGATAATTTTCAATCATAACAAGTTTTAAGTGAAGGCCAACACCAGCACAATTTCTAATTAAAATAACCCACACACATATAGCAATGCACATATAGTGACAATTCATCAATTAAGATTCGAGTTTGGTTGTGGCATTTCCTCAAACACTTGGAGTGCAAGATAATTTTCAATCATAACAAGTTCTAAATGAAGGCATACCCTAACACTACTTATTCCACAATGCATGTATAGCTCACAATCATGTAACAATGCAAGCAGTAATAATGGACATACATTTTTTTGAAATATCTTCAATCAACCAACAAAAGGATATGGACTTACTTGATAATGAATGAACATTTGAATGCTTGAAGTTAAGAAGACTTACGTTTTTTGTGTTGAACAGTAAGAAGTGTTAGAGATTCAACTGGTGCTTGAGATGAATTGTGTAATTGGAGGAATGTTAGAGAGCTTGAGGCTGGTTTGGGGACACAATGGAGGGTTAGGTTGTTTTAAAAGCACAAGCCAGCGTAAGCGCGCTTCCGGTTCATGCTCAGCGCTTCAAGCGCGTGTTGGCAGAAGCAAAATACGGGAAATGCGCTTCGAGCGCACGTTCAGCGCTTCAAGCGCGTGTTGGCAGAAGCAAAATACGGGAAATGTGCTTCGGGCGCACGTTCAGCGCTTCAAGCGTGTGTTGGCAGTGACAAACTGGGGGAAATGCGCTTCGAGCGCAGAAGCAGCGCTTCAAGCGCTAACTTCCAGAGGTAACTTGCGCGAATACGCTTCGAGCGCATGAGATGCGCTTCAGGCGCTGACTGGCAGTGACAAACTTTCACGAAATGCGCTTCAAGCACAAAGGGCGCGCTTCAGGCGCACAGAACGCGCTTCAGGCGCAGATTGTTCAAACTTACAATTTTACTTGCGCTTCAGGCGCACCAGTGGCGCTTCAAGCGCAAAGAGCCAGTCTTGAAACACCCATGCTGCTGCTGGATGCGGCTCCAGGCTAAATCTACTCCCTCCACCCACCTTGAGGTTCCTTGAGCATATATTAGCAATAAAATTAAAGCAAATAAAATGAGATTAAATTTTAAAGGTAACTTGCAAAGGATACGAATTTGGGTTGCCTCCCAATATGCGCTCGTTTAATGTCTTGAGCTTGACATTCTCCTTTTCAAATGGGGGTCAGACTGATGGACTCCATCGGAAATTTTGACTCTCCCCCTAAGTATTGTTTGAGCCTTTGTCCATTCACCTTGAAACTTTGGTTCGAGTGTATATCTTTTAACTCCACTGCACCGTGTGGGAACACTTTGATTATTCTGAACGGTCCCGACCATCTTGACTTTAATTTTCCTGGGAACAACTTTAATCTCGAGTTAAAGAGGAGAACAAGTTGTCCTTCTTGGAAATCCTTGAATTGAATTTTTTTTTCATGCCACTTCTTGGTTTTTTCTTTATAGATCTTGGCATTTTCATATGCAAAATTCCGGAACTCCTCTAACTCGTGAAGCTGGAGTATTCTAGATTCGCCTGCCTTTACCAAGTCAAAATTCAAGTATTTTGTTGCCCAAAAAGCCCGATGCTCCAACTCAAGGGGTAAATGACAAGTTTTACCATACACAATTTGATACGGTGACATACCAAGGGGGGTCTTGAAAGCTGTTCGATATGCCCAAAGTGCATCGTCAAGCTTTGTCGACCAATCTTTCCTTGAAGCGTTCACCGTCTTTTCAAGGATTTTCTTTATTTGTCTGTTGGATACTTCAACTTGCCCACTAGTTTGTGGGTGATATGGGGTTGCCACCCCTATGATGTACGCTATATTTTTTTAGGAGGTACTCCAGCTTCTGATTAAGAAAGTGAGTGCCCTCGTCACTGATCAAAGCTCTAGGTACCCCAAAACGCGCGAAGATGTTCTTCTTGAGAAATGCGATGACCTATTGTGAATCATTGGTTGGTGTAGCAATTGCTTCAACCCACTTTGAGACATAGTCCACTGCCACCAGAATATAAACTTTTGCATATGAGGGTGGAAATGGACCCATGAAATCGATACCCCACACATCGAACACTTCTACTTCTAATACAGGATTTTGAGGCATCTCATCCCATTTTGAAATATTACCGGTGCGCTGACATCGATCACACTTCTTCACATAGTTGAATGCATCTTTAAACAATGACGGCCAGAACAATCCTGACTGGAGAACCTTTGATGCAGTTCGATCCCCACTAAAATGACCGCCATAATCAGAGTCATGGCAGTGCCACAGTACCTTATCTTGCTCTTCCTCAGGCACACACCTTCGCAACAACCCATCCACTCCTTTTTTGTATAGAAAGGGCTCATCCCATACATAGAATTTGGCATCATGGATAAACTTCGTTCGTTGTTGGTAGGTGAAATCGGATGGAATTGCCTTTCCTACCTTAAAATTTGCAATATCAGCGAACCAAGGTGCCTCGGAAATTGCAAAGATGTGTTCATCGGCGAACTGGTCTCGAATCGGTCTAGTGTCATCATCCTCTTCCACCTTCTCCAATCGAGATAGATGGTCAGCTACAGTGTTTTCTGAACCCTTCTTATCTCGAATCTCAATATCGAACTCTTGTAGCAACAAAATCCACCTGAGTAGCCTTGGCTTTGATTCCTGCTTAGCAAACAAATATCTCAAGGCAGCATGATCAGTGTAAACAATAACTTTCGATCCTAATAAGTAAGATCGAAATTTATCAAAAGCATACACCACAGCCAATAATTCTTTTTCAGTTGTTGCGTAATTATGTTGTGCCTGATTCAAAACATGACTTGCGTAGTAAATTACATGCAACAACTTATCTTTTCTTTGTCCCAGGACTGCCCCTACAACAATGTCACTTGCATCACACATGATTTCAAAAGGTAGTGACCAATCGGGTGCAGTGACAATAGGGGCAGTTATCAACTTATTTTTCAAAGTGTTAAAAGCATTCAAACAGTCCTCATTGAATTTGAAAGGTGTGTCTTTTACAGGTAGGTTTGTAAGTGGTTTGGCAACTTTAGAAAAATCTTTTATAAACCTCCTGTAAAATCCAGCATGACCTAAAAAGCTTCTAATGCCTTTTTCATTGGTGGGAGGGGTAAGTTTTTCAATAATTTCAACTTTGGCCTTGTCAACTTCGATCCCCTTGTGGGAGATTCGGTGGCCTAAAACAATTCCCTCTCTTACCATAAAATGGCATTTTTCCCAATTTAGGACCAAGTTGGATTTTTCACACCTTTCTAATACAAGGGCTAGATTAATCAAACAATTTTCAAACGATGAACCAAAAACAGAAAAGTCGTCCATAAATACTTCGATATGTTTCTCAATCATATCGGAGAATATGGACATCATGCACCTTTGAAATGTAGCTGGTGCATTACATAGCCCAAACGGCATCCGCCGATAGGCAAACACCCCATAAGGACATGTAAATGCAGTTTTCTCTTGATCTTCAAGTGCCACAGCTATCTGATTATACCCCGAGTATCCATCTAAGAAGCAGTAGTACTCATGTCCTGCTAGTCTCTCAAGCATCTGGTTAATGAAAGGGAGCAGAAAATGATCCTTCCTTGTAGCACTGTTCAATCTTCTATAATCAATACAAACTCTCCACCCTGTGACCGTTCGCGTACGAATTAGCTCGTTCTTTTCATTTGTGATGACGGTTATTCCACCCTTTTTCGGTACAACTTGAACGTGGCTCACCCACGAACTATCTGAAATGGGGTAAATGAGACTGGCTTCTAAGAGCTTTACCACTTCTTTCCTAATCACTTCTTTCATAGCTGGATTCAATCTTCTTTGGGGTTGCACAACCGGTTTGTGATCGTCCTCCATTAGGATCTTGTGCATACAAAAAGTCGGACTTATTCCCTTCAAGTCTTCAATGGACCAACCGATGGCACCTTTATGCTTCTGCAAAATTCTCAACAGCTTCTCTTCTTGTAATTCACTCAAGCTTGCATTGATGATAGCTGGGTTATTCTATTTTTCACCCAGGAATACATATTTTAAGTGAGGAGGTAGCTGCTTGAGTTCAATAAGTGGTGTCTCTTTTTTTTCTAGGAGTTCCTCTTCATTCCCTTTCAACTCCTCCCATCTAGTGCGGAAGCGGGAGGAATGAAATGGTGATGCTTCTAACATGGCTAAAACTTCTTTTTCCCTCGGGTCTTCACTATCTTTAACAACTCTTTGGGGTAGGCATAACACTCTTTCTAGCGGCAAAATGGGTACTTGATGCCCAACTTCTTCATCAACTATCGAATCAAATATCTCAATTCGGTTGCACCCTTCTATTTCTTTAGAGTGTTCCATGGCTTTTAGGATGTTAAAGGTGACTGTTTCCTCATTTACTTTCAAGATTAAGGTGCCATCCGCCACATCAATCATAGGTCGCCCTGTTGCTAGGAACGGTCTCCCCAAAGTCAAGGGGATATCATTGTCTTCTTCCATGTCCAATACCACAAAATCAAATGGGAAAATGAACTTATCCACCTTGACCAACACATCTTCCACCACGCCGTACGGGTGTTTCATTGAGCGGTCTGCAAACTGTAACATCAATTATGTGTCTTTGACTCTTCCAATGCCTAACTTTTTGTATATAGAAAGAGGCATAAGACTCACACTTGCCCCAAGATCACACAGGGCCTTCCCAAAAGTTCTATTCCCAATAGTGCAGGGTATAGAGAAGCTTCCGGGATCCTTGAGCTTAGGTGGTAGCTTCCTCTATAGAATAGCACTGCACTCTTTAGTAAGCATCACTGTTTCACCGCCGATTTTCCTTTTCTTTGACAGAATCTCCTTCATGAATTTGGCATACGTCGGCATCTGCTCTAGTGCTTCTGCAAAAGGAATGTTAATTTGCAATTTTTTAAAAACATCAAGAAACTTACCGAATTGTTTTTCTGTTTCTTCCCTTTTTAATCTTTGAGGGAATGGAAGTTGAATTTCTAGTTTTGGTAAGACTTTCTTTTTCTGCACCACAAGTTCTTCCTCCTTTTCACAACCAATATCCCCCTCAGCTGATGTCGGGGTGACTATTTCCTTAGAGTTGGTCAGGGTTGAAGCACTTCCACCCTTTTTTTCTTTAGGTGGTGTTGGTTCACTTACTTTGCCACTCCTTGTTGTCACGGCATTAACATTGTTTCATGGATTTGGCACTGTGTCACTAGGCAAGTTTCCGGGTGCTCTTTGTGCTAACTGTTGAGCAATTTGACCCACTTAGGTCTTAAGATTCTTGATAGAGGCTGATTGATTTTTCTGGATGGCTCTTGACTTTTCAATGAAAACACTTCTGTTTGTTGCCAACTTCTCAATAGCAATCTCCCAAGCAGCTTTACGCGGTGGCGCTTGATTTATTTGAGCTCCTTGTTGGCTTTGGGACCCACCCTGTTGGTCTTTCCATGAAAAATTTGGATGATTTCTCCAACCCGGATTGTATGTATTGGAGTAAGGATTATTTTGTTTTCCGTTGTTACCCACAAAATTCACCCTTTCTGGTTCTTCTGTGTCATCATCCTCTGGTACTTCACAGGCGCCATTTTTATGCGCTCCCCCACAAAAGTCACAACTTGTATGCTTCAATAATTTAACAGGGGCCACGTGAGGTTGTATATTTAGAGCTGCCATCCCTTTTTTTATCTCCGCAGCGATAACCTCTTCTATCTGTTTTGAGAGTAACTTTCCTTGAGCCAACCCGACATCCATAACACTCAATTCCAGCATACCACTTTTTGACCCACCACCTCTATCATACAGCATCATTTGCTCATTGGATGCCATAATCTCGATAATTTTTCGTGCTTCTAATGCGGTCTTGTAATTCAAAGAGCCACCTGCTGTAGCATCCAACATAATTCTAGTGCTCGACCTCAACCCATTGCAGAATATTTGCATTTGAGTGATGTCATCATAAGCATGATTGGGGCATCCTGCTAGTAAACTCTTGAACCTCCTGTAAGTGTCACGAAGTGATTCTCCTTCTTTTTGCTTGTAAGAAGAAATCTCTTGCCTTTTTCTGACAAACACCGCTGGGGGAAAGTATTGTTCCAAGAATTTGTCTTCAAGATCATCCCATGTGGTGATGCTACCAGAGGGTAAAGAATTTAGCCACTCCTTAGCATCATCTTTTAATGACAATGGAAATAGTCTCAACCTCTTGCCCTCTTCACTGTTACCGTCCACCTTCACTGTCTCACATAGTTCAAAGAAGTTTGTGAGATGTCTATTTGCATCTTCATTATGTTTACCGGAAAAATGAATCTCCTTCAACTCTCGGTAGAGGGCAGGACTTATTTCGAATCTGTTGACTGTAACCGGTTGGTTATGGATGGCCAATCGAGCACGGTTTCTATCACGATTTCCATACTCCCCGAGGGTACGTTCAGGTGGTGGTGGATTAGCCATTTCAGCAAATATGAAGCAGTCCCCTAGATTTTGTTCCTCTGCTGCTAACTTTCTTTCCCTTTTCCTCCTTTCTCGAACCGCCTTTCGATTAGCTTTTGCGGTCTTTTCTATTTCTGGATCAAAAAGAAGCTTAACTGAGGACTGGCCCTGCATACAAGGTTAGAAAAAAGTCGTGAGAAAATAGAAGATAAATAAAAAAATAAGTAAATAAAAGAAAACAAAAATTTTATTGCAGAGCAAAAAATTTCAATTAAGTAAATAAATTATAACTCAATAGTGATATGGCCATCCCCGACAACGGCGCCAAAAACTTGATAGCATTTCAGCAAGTATACTGAATCGTTGCAAGTAATAATAAAAACGGTAATACCGAATGTCGAACTCAAGGATTGCGTTTTACTATCGAATTATCTTTAATTACTGAAATTGAACAAAAAGTTTCCGAGTTGATTTAGGTAAGATTTAAAATAACAACAGTAATAAAATTGAACTTTTACAATGAGAAAAATGTCAGGGATGAGTTTCACTTTGAGTCCACCCTTGGTTTCTAATTTGATCCTAGTTACTGAATTCCTCTATTGAATTATTACCGAATTTTCTTTAGTATTCTTGCCCTAATTTCTTAGTGACAGAACCTTTAATCCCAAAATAACCCCTAATTCCTTAGTGGATTTAAAATTAGGATTAAGCTTTACAGTACAAAAATTCTCTTTTCAAATTGTTGTCTCTGCACCTAATTCAATTGGTTTCATGACCTGCATCTATCCCTAGACTACAATCTCATGAATTTCTCATCTAGAGCATTCATAAAGTCCACTTCCGTTTCAAATTACAAATCATAGAACATTTTAAAGTTGATCAGGCAATAAAAAGCATTAAGCACAAAGATGAGAAAAATAATTCAACAAATTTATTCATGTAATCAGATATCAATTCAGACAAATAAAGGTTTCATCTTGTTCCACTCATCCCTAACAAATAGGATTTAGTTGCTCATTACAGAGATTAAAGAGATAGAGATTAAAGAAGAATTACAAGAAAGATTCATGAATGATTCTTGATAAAACTCCTTCAATGGTGAAGAACAGCCGTCTCTGAGCTTCTCTGGTAGGGCACAAGTCTATGAGCTTCTCAATTGACAAAAAGATCCCTCAAAAATCAGAAAAACTTGATTTTATGCAATCTGCAGCGCGCCACGCGCCCCAGGCACATGCCTTGCGCTTCAGGCGCATTGAAACAGAATCAGTGGTGCCAAAACGCGCTTCAAGCGCACATCATTTGATGTCTAGCGTTTATTGCATTTTTCTCTTTCTAGTCCGAATTTGGTTCTGGGGTCTTCATAAAAGTTGTAGCTATGGATCTTAGCTTTCATTTGCACTTGGTTTGACTCCAATTGGACATCTACAACTCCAGATATGGTAAAAATACTCCATGTAGGTCATGTTGATTTCTCACCAGAATTCAGCACTGCACGGAAAAAGGAAAATAGCATAAAACCATAAAAATATCTACTTAATAAAGGAAATACGAACATAAACATGTTGTTAAATCTAAAAACTGAAATTAACAAAATATATTAAATAACTCCTTAAATTAACTAATGGTTTCATATAAATAAGACTAAAAACAACGACAAATATGCATATGATGAAGAGTTATCACAGTGATCAAAGGATTCTAGAAAAATGAATTCTGGAATGACCAGAAGATACTCCAGGAATGTCAAAACATGACCAGAAGATATCTTTGATGGCCCAGATCAGAAGGAATAAAAATCAGAATGAAACATGGATCATACCATTGAAATGCCTGCCAGAAGGAGAGTTGTTCCAGACAAACAGGAATCAAATATCAATTTTATTCCAGAAGTTATTCTGACCAGAAGATGGCCTGACAGTGAAAAATTACACAGTCCAGACTTGTTCCAGACTTGTTCCAGACTTGACCAGAAGGTATGTTTATGAGTCCAGAACAAGAGGATCAATCCAGATTTGGCCCAGACTATAAGATAGCATAATTCAGGGCATGAAACTAAGTCCAGACCAGAAGAAATGAATTCGAGAATCAATCCAGACCTGGTCCAAAATCAAAGGTAAAATGTCCAGACTGAAATATTTTTTGTTCAAGTTAATTTCAGTTTGTTCCAGACCAAATTCAAGAATCTGTCCAGATCAAAGTAAAGAGTGCCAGATCAATGGTTCAGAAATAATTTTTTTGGTCCAGTGATGGTCCAGATCAGAAAATCAGACCATGGCCTAGTGTTGGCCGAAATCAGAGGAACAGGATGTGCAAGTCCAGAAATGGCCGAGTCCAGAAGATTTCAGCATATCAGGCGCGCATCCAGGCTAGCCGAAATCACAAGATCAGAGGGTCAGGAAGTGTGGTCCAGGGAAGGCCGAAATAAGAGGATCACAGCATAACAATCAGTATGGTCCAGATGTGGACTAGCGCTGAAGATCCAATGGTCCAGATTTAATCAGGAAATTTAAACGGTGGAGAATTTAATTTATTTTGATCAAAGGATTAAAAAGATTTATTACAAAAATAAAGTGAGGTGTTGTGGAATTCAGGAGCTGTGGCGGGAAGGAACCCCAATTGGTCAAGTTATTTTTACAGAGAATCCATCAAGATTCAGCTCGAATTTAAGCATTGGAAGAGGCACAAATCTGCATCTATAAAAGGAGGCTCAAGGCAGAATACTCAAGAATCGAAAATCACAAAAGAGTCATACACTTCAAAAGCAAACACTCTCAAATTTTCATAGAAGTCAATTGTGAGTCTCAGTTTTCAAGAAGCAAGTACTCTTGTTGTTTTCGTTCCACTTTGTTAAATCTAAGTTGTTGAAGTAGAGTCTACAAACTGAGGGAGTCAGTAGGGGTAGCAGGTTACTTGGCAATTAGATTTATAGTGTTGTGATTTCTTCTACAATCTGGGATTGTCAGATTGGATGAAGACAGGAGTTGCATTCCTCAAAGAAGTCTAGGATTGTTAGACTGTTTGAGAAGATTGACTTGGAGGGTCAGTATAAAGGTTGTAATTCAAGGTTTGAATTAGTGAAATCCTTCTAGGCGAAGGGACTGGACGTAGCCTCGTTAACGGTGAACCAGTATAAAAACTGTGAGTTTTTGTTTTTATTTTTATTTTTATCCGCTGCTAACTCTGTTTTAATTGTACATCAAGTTTTGTTTTGAAAGTATTAAAACAGGAAAAGTATTCAAGTTAAGTCAAACACAATTCAACCCCCCATTCTCGTGTTTGCACCTTCAATTTGTATCAGAGCTCGGTCTCAAGGTTGAGCACTTAACAGTGTTTGAGGAAAGGTCCAAGGGGTTCAATATGTCAGAAGAATTGGGAGGCAACATCAACAGACCACCAATATTTGATGGAGAAAGGTTTGAGTATTGGAAGGACAGACTGAGAAGTTTTGTCATATCTCAAGATCCTGAATTATGGAAGATGATAGTCAGAGGATACACTGCACCTACTGATCGAGAAGATCCAACTAAGAAACTAGACTTGGATGATATGAAACCAGATCAGATCAGACTACACAGACTTCATCACAAGTCTAGAACCATCATGGTCAGTGCAATCACATTCAAGGAATTTGATAGATGCACAAATAAAGAAACAACAAAGAGTATATTCGATAGTCTGGTTCTGACCTATGAAGGAACCAAGCAGGTTCAATAAACAAAGGCTAACATATTGGTCAGAAAGTATGAGCTGTTCAAGATGGAAGAGGATGAAGACATTGACACAATGTTCTGCAGATTCCAGACTTTGGTATCAAGACTGAAAGTATTAAACAAAAGCTATACCACTGAATATCATGTCTGGAAAATTCTGAGAAGTCTACCAAAAAGGTGGAGACCAAAGGTTTCTGCAATTCAGGAAGACAAGGATCTGAGTACCTTGAGTCTGGAAGATCTGATCAGCTCACTCAGGTCTCATGAAATAGAACTGGAAGAAGATGAACCTAAGAAGAAGAAGAATCTGGCTTTGAAATCGAAACAGAAGAAAGCTGCAAAGGCAGAATCAGAATCAGAGGATAGTGATAGTGACTGTGATGATATGGCATACTTAACCAAAAAGATGGTTAAGATCTGGGAAAACAGAAAGAGGAGAGGTTCCCAGAAGAAACATAACAGCAAGGAAGAATCTGACAAGAAGAACACCATCTGTTATGGATGCAATGAACTTGGACATATCAAGTCAGAATGTCCAAATCTGGAAAAAGGAAAACAGCACAAGAAGAGTTCGAGATACAGAAAAAAAGGTCTGATGGCTGCCTGGGATGTATCAGAATCAGAGGAAGAATCTTCTGATGAAGAAGAGGCAGAAACAGCAAAGATAGCTCACATCAAGTCTGCTTCTGGACCTCATAAAGGCACGAATTCCAGAAGGAAAACAGGCAGAAGGAAGACTGATCGAAGCAATCATTCTGGAAAATCTGGAAGCACATAAGAGGAAACAATTATGTCTCTGATGGCTCATACCAACTCAAGTTCTGAATATAGCTCAGGCTCTGGAACAAAATCAGAAGATGAAGACAATGAGGTATTTTCTGATCTGTCTAAATCTGAATTAATTGAGACTTTAAAAGACTTGTTAAATGCAAACAATAAAAGGTCTTTAAAACTGAAAACTCTTAGGAAAGATAAGGAAAATCTAACCAAAGAAGTCCAAGTTTTAAAGAATCGAAATTCTGAGTATGCAACTGAAAACAAAAATTTTAAAACTGATGTTGCAAGACTCAAATCTGAAAACCAAACTCTGAAAAGTAATAATTGTTCCACTTCTAAAACTGTTTGTAAATCTGATATGCATGAGCAAGTTTTTCAAAACTTTATTTCCAATGGAATGGAAAGAAGTAAAAATGCATCTATGATTTATGGAAACAGTAATTCTGGAAAAAGAGGTCTTGGTTTTACAGAAACAATTACTGAAAATAAAGCTGTTCATTCTGATGTTTTATGTAGTGTTTGTGCCAAGAAAGGTCACTCTGAATTATCTTGTCCAATGGTAAAATCTGAACAAGATCAGAGAGCTGTTACAACTAACAAACCTGGACCCAATCAGTTCTGGGTACCAAAAGATCAAATTGTCTATGTTGCAGATATTCTGAGCAACCAGAAGGAGACACCAACAATGGTGCCTGGACAATGGATGTTGGCAACGCACAAGCAGAAGAAGGTTTATGTTCCAACATCTACCAAACAGAAGCAAAGTGACTCTGGTAGAAGAAGAACTGGTCAACACAATACCTATCAGAACCAGAACCAGAATTATAGGAGGAACAGGAAATATCATGGATATCACTCGTATCAGAACAAGAACTAGAACCAGAATCAGAACTGGAACGAGTATCAGAGGAACAGGAACTGGAACCAGAACCAGAACTGGAACCAGTACCAGAAGCACAGAAACTTGAACCAGAACCAAAACTGGAACCAGTACCAGAGGTACAGGAACTGGAGCCAGAACCAGAATTGGAGGCACAGAAACTAGAACCAGAATCAACACTGGAACTAGAATCAGAATCAGAATCAATACCAGAACCAGAACCTGAACAGGTATCAATATCAAAGGTTGAGGTATGATCATCAGAACTACTTTAATTATCAAAATAAGTATGATTATCAGAATCACCATAAGTTCCAGAATCACCAGAGGAATATGGTGTATGAGCCAAAACAGAAATTAAAGAATCAGAATCAAGAGAGTTCTTCAAACTCTCCAGTGAGATTCATCAAGACTACAAACTTGGAAGGGAGTTCAAATTCCCTCATCCAAACCATGTAATCTCAGAACATATAGATTAGGAATCTGAAAATCAGAAGCAAGAGGATTTTCAGAGTAAACCTGAGGCTACATCTTGCTGTAAATACTATTATTATTTAATATTTACTGTGATAACAAGAAGCTTGATCTTAACAAATCAAAGCTAGATAAGTATTCTGCAGGTTTTCAAAACATCAGAGGAACCAGGTGATTCACACGAATTGAACACTCAGAAGAAACAGCATTCAAGTGGTTTCAAAAACAAACAGAAACCACCAGAAGCAGAATTAATGGTTTGGCTGTACTAAGTTCATTTTTAAATTAATTGATTTATATTATGGTATATGACAAACTGCTTGACAAATCAAAGCAAGATAAAGATAGTACAGGTTCATCAGAACCAAAGGGAGCAGAAGCAGAAGCAGAACGAATGGTTTTGCTGTATTGAATTAAATTTTAACTTATTTGATTTGCATTATGTAAAATGACAAACTGTTTGATCTTAACAAATCAAAGCAAGATAAAAATAGTGCAGGGAGCAGAGGCACAAGAAACAGAAGTACCTGGAAAGGTAAAGGATACAAGCAAGTCAGCAACACATGACAAATCTTCAAAAGATAAATCTGATCAAGTCAGAAACAGCCAAGATAAGTCATAAGAGAAATCTAGATATTTACCAGAATCTAAAGCTGTTACAGATTCACCAGAACGAGAAGCTGATTCATCAGAATCAGAAGCTGTTACAGAACCAGAAGCTGATGTGAACCAAGTATTGTTGATGAAGTTTTGGCAGAGGAAGGTTGGATACTTGCAATGCAAGAAGAGCTGAATGAAATTCAAAGGAATGATGTTTGGGATCTGGTATCTAGACCAAACGGAAGCATTATTGGAACCAAGTAGGTATTCAGAAACAAATTGAATGAAAAGGGTGAAGTTGTAGCTCAAGGATACAGTCAACAGAAAGGTATGGATTACACTGAGACTTTTGTTCCAGTGGCCAGGTTAGAAGCATTTGGAATTCTCTTATCATTTGCTGCTAATCATGATATAATGCTGTATCAAATGGATGTCAAAAGTGCATTCTTAAATGGCTACATAAGTGAAGAAGTCTATGTCAAACAGTCCCCTGGTTTTGAAAATTCTGATTTTCCAGACCATGTTTTCAAACTTAAAAAGTCTTTATATGGTTTAAAACAAGCACCAAGGGCATAGTATGACAGACTTAGTAACTTTCTACTTAAGAATGAATTTAATAGAGGCCAGATTGATAATACACTATTTAGGAAATCCATTAAACATGATATTCTGATTATTCAAGTCTATGTTGATGATATCATATTTGGATCAACTAATGGCACCTTGTGCAAAGAGTTTTCTGACCTAATGCAGAAGGAGTTCCAAATGAGCATGATGGGAGAACTTAAGTTCTTCCTGGGAATTCAGATTCACGAAGGTAAAATAGATATACTCATTCACCAATCTAAATACACCAAAGAACTTCTTAAAAAGTTCAAGATGAGTGACTGTAAGCCTATGGCCACCCCCATGCACCCGACCTGCTCACTTGAGAAAGATGAAACCAGTCAAAAGGTAGACCAGAAAACATACAGAGGTATGATTGGATCCCTTCTATATTTAACTGCTTCTAGACCTGACATTATGTTTAGTGTTTGTGTCTGTGCCCGTTTTCGAGCTGACCCTAGGGAATCCCATTTAATTGCTGTCAAACGAATTCTGAGATACCTTAAAGGAACCACCAACCTTACCTTGTTATACAAGAAAACCCCCACCTACAAACTCAGAGGTTTCTGTAATTCCGACTATGCTGGAGACAAGTTGGAAAGGAAAAGTACAAGTGGCAACTGCACTTTCTTAGCAGGATGCAGTTCACAGTTTGTGGACACTGATCATCAATGGGCTGATATCTTCACCAAGGCATTACCATAAGATAGGTTCGAGTTCATTAAAAAGCATCTCAGCATGACCTCCATATCTGACTAGCTCAAGTAGTCATCTTAGGAGTTTTTAAATTTCATGTTATTTTATTTTTTGTCTTTTAGTTTATGGTTTTACTTTCTGCACCTTGTAAAGAAAAACAAAAAATACAAAAATAGTAGGACCACCTTTTGGCTGATGGCAAAAAGGGGGAGAAAGAGAGAGAGAAAGAAAGAAAGGAGAAATAAGTAGAAAAGGAGAGATAAAAAGAAAGAACAAAAAAAAAGAAAGAGAGAAAACAGAAGGAGTTGAAAAGGAGAGGAAACAGGGAGAGAGAAAAACAAAGAAAGAAAAAGAAAGAGTGAAAACAGAAGGAGTTGAAAAGGAGAGGAAATGTGAAGAGAGAAAAAGAAAGAGAGCAAAAAGAAGGAGTTGAAAAGGAGAGGAGAAGAGAAGAAAAGAAAGAGAGAACAAAGAAGGAGTTGAAAAGGAGAGTATCAGACTTAGGGGGAGAGATTGGTCTGAGGGGGAGTAATTCAAAGTCTTCGAGTCATAAGTTAGCAAAATAAGCTAAGGTTTTGTCATCATCAAAAAGGGGGAGATTGTTGGAACCAAGTTGGTTCTAAGTACTTAGGATTTTGATGCTTACAAATGTACTCTATGTAAACTTATTTTGTACTTTGAATTATTAAGTTAAATGCCCCAGAAACTGAAGGAATCAGAAGCAGTGATCAAAGGATTCCAGAAAAATGAATTCTGGAATGACCAGAAGATACTCCAGGAATGTCAAAACGTGACCAGAAGATATCTTTGATGGCCCAGATCAGAAGGAATAAAAATCAGAATGAAACCTGGATCATACCATTGGAGAGCCTGCCAGAAGGAGAGTTGTTCCCGACAAATAGAAATCAAATATCAATTTTATTCCAGAAGTTATTCTGACCAGAAGATGGCCTGGCAATGAAAAATTACACAGTCCAGACTTGTTCCAGACCTGACCAGAAGGTATGTTTATGAGTCCAGAACAAGAGGATCAATCTAGATTTGGCCCAGACTATAAGATAGCATGATTCAGGGCATGGAACTAAGTCCAGACCAGAAGAAATGAATTCCAGAATCAATCCAGACCTGGTCCAAAATCAAAGGTAAAATGTCCAGACTGAAATATTTTTTGTTGAAGTTAATTTCAGTTTGTTCCAGACCAAATTCCAGAATCTATCCAGATCAGAGTAAAGACTTCCAGATCAATGGTTCAGAAATAATTATTTGGTCCAGTGATGGTCCAGATCAGAAAATCAGACCATGGTCCAGTGTTGGTCGAAATCAGAGGAACAGGATGTGCAAGTCCAGAAATGGCCGAGTCTAGAAGATTTCAACATATCAGGCGCGTATCAAGGCTGGCCGAAATCAGAAGATCAGAGGGTCAGGAAGTGTGGTCCAGGGAAGGCTGAAATCAGAGGATCACAACATAACAATTAGTATGGTCCAGATGTGGACTAGCGCTGAAGATCCAATGGTCCAGATTTAATCAAGAAATTTATACGGTGGAGAATTTAATTTATTTTGATCAAAGGATTAAAAATATTTATTACAAAAATAAAGTAAGGTGTTTTTGAATTCAGGAGCTGTGGCGGGAAGGAACCAACATATTTAATTGGCCAGTTATTTTGAAAGGAAATCCGAAGATATGTTTTTTATTTATATGAAGCCCAATTGGTGAAGTTATTTTTACAGAGAATCCAGCAAGATTCCGCTTGATTTAAGCATTGGAAGAGGCCCAAATCTGCATCTATAAAAGGAGGCTCAAGGCAGAATACTCAAGAATCGAAAATCACAAAAGAGTCATACACTTCAAAAGCAAACACTCTCAAATTTTCATAGAAGTCAATTGTGAGTCTCGGTTTTCAAGAAGCAAGTAATCTTGTTGTTTTCGTTCCACTTTGTTAAATCTAAGTTGTTGAAGTAGAGTCTACAAACTGAGGGAGTCCGTAGGGGTAGCAGGTTACTTGGCAATTAGATTTATAGTGTTGTGATTTCTTCTACAATCTGGGATTGTCAGATTGGATGAAGACAGGAGTTGCATTCCTCAAAGAAGTCTAGGATTGTTAGACTGTTTGAGAAAACTGACTTGGAGGGTTAGTATAAAGGTTGTAATTCAAGGTTTGAATTAGTGAAATCCTTCAAGGCGAAGGGAATGGACGTAGCCTCGTTAACGGTGAACCAGTATAAAAACTGTGAGTTTTTATTTTTATTTTTATCCGCTACTAACTCTGTTTTAATTATACATCAAGTTTTGTTTTGAAAGTATTAAAATAGGAAAAGTATTCAAGTTAAGTCAAACACAATTCAACCTCCCTTCTCGTGTTTGCACCTTCAAAACCTTTTTCCTGTCATATGTCGCGAGCATCCACTGTCTAGGTACCATGACTGGTGTTTTAACTTGTTTGCTAAGGACATCTGTAACAAAAATAATTTTGCTTTTAGATACCCAAATTTGGTTGGGTCCAGGTTTTTTAGTCTTGAAAAGTTTCTTGTTTTTCCTTGTATTTAGCATAGGACAAGACACTTTAGAATGACCTTTCTTGTAACAAACAACACACACAATATCAGAGGGAACATATTTAAGCACATGTTTAGGTTCAGTTATTGTTTCTTCAAATCCTATACCTCTATTTCCATTCCGACTAACTCCATAAAACATAGAAGCATGTTTGCTTCTTTCCATACCATTAGCAAGAAATTATTGAAAAACTTGTTTATGCATATCAGAATTACATGTGGTATTTTCAATTGATGTTGTATTATGGTTATTTTTCAGAGTTAGACTTTCAACTTTAAGTTCAACAAAACTGTTTTTCAAACATACATTGTCTGTTTTTAATTCTGCAATATCTGTTTCAAGAATGTCACTTTATGTTTTAACTTCTGGAATTTGATTCTTTAAAACATTAACTTCTTCTATTAGATTTGTATTTTCTTTCTTAAGAATTTTCTGTTTTAAAGACAATTTGTAATTGATGTTTAAAAAATCATTCAAAGCAGTGATCAAATCAGATCGAGTGAATTCAGAATATACCTCAGTTTCATCATCTTCTGATTCTCTTTCAGAATTAGATTCTGTATTGGATCCAGAGACAGAATTGGTGTGAGCCATCATAGCAAAATCTGCTTGTTCATCTTCAGAGGATTCATCAGAATCATCCCATGTGGCCATCATATTTTTCTTCTTGGTTCTGGAATATTTCCTCTAGTGTTTCCCTTTCTCCATATTTGGACATTCTGACTTGATATGTCCAGATTCATTGCATTCGTAACAAATGATACCTTTCTTGTCATGTGTATCATCACTTCCTTTGTTGGATTGCTTGGAATATCTCTGAGAAAATTTATTCCTTCTGTTATGCCACATCTTTCTGAACTTTTTGGATAAGAAAGCAATCTCTTCTTCCTCTGAGTTCAGACTTTGATCATCTGAATCACTATCTTCTGAATTTGCTTTCAGAGCCTTCTTCTGCTTGGATTTCAGGGCTAGAGTTTTGTTCTTCTTCTTGAGTTCATCTTCTTCCAACTCAATTTCATGTGATTTTGGGAGCTGATTAATTCTTCCAGCTTTAGAGTATTCAGATCTTTAGCTTCCTGAATAGCAATGATCTTTGGTCTCCACTTGATTGTCAGACTTCTAAGTATTTTCCTTAGATGATCAGCAGTAGTGTAACTCTTTTCTAGTACCCTTAATCCCGATACTAGAGTCTGGAATATGGAAAACATAGTTTCAATGTCTTCATCTTCTTCCATCTTGAATAACTCGAACTTCTTGACTAAAATGTTATTCTTTGCTTCTTGGAGTTGCTTACTGCCTTCATAAGTCAGAATCAGACTATCATAGATGCTCTTTGCTGTTTCTCTTTAGTTCACTTGTTGAACTCCTTGAATGTGATTGCATTGATCATGAACGTTTTGGATTTGTGATGCAACTTGAACATCTTCTTCTGATCAGCATCCATATCTCTTCTGGAAATTTTAACACCATCAGCATCTTTTGGAGCAGTATAACCATCTTCCACCAAGTCCCAAAGTTCAGGATCTTGTGAATTAAAAAAACTTCTCAGCCTGTCCTTCCAATACTCAAATCGTTCTCCATCAAATTGAGGAGGTCTGTTGATGTTTCCTCCAACAGCTTCTTCATTGAATCCAGACATTTTGAACCCTTGGATCTTTCCTCAAACACTGGAAAGTGCTCAGCCTTGAGACCGAGCTCTGATGACAATTGAAGGTGCAAACACGAGAAAAGGGGGGTTGAATTGTGTATGTCAAACTTTTGAATTCTTTTGCAGTTTTGTTGAATATTGATGTAAGTTATTTGATGGATAATTAATCAGACTCAACAGCGGATAATAATAACATAAGCACACAACAATTTATCCTGGTTCACCATTAACTAGGCTACGTCCAGTCCCTTCCTTCAGAAGGCCTTTTCACTAATTCAAACTCCTTTGAATTACCGCACTACTGACCCTTCAAGCCAGTCTTCCCAAACAACCTGACAACACTAGACTTTTGAGGAATAACAACACCTTGACTCTACAAGCCAAGTCTTCTCAAACAGCCTGACAACCCCAGACTTTTGAGGAATGATAACAATACCTTGACTCTACAAGTCAAGTCTTCTCCTACCAATCTGACAACCCCAGATTGAAGAAGGAATCTACACCACTATCGAATTAGATTAAGAGGGTTTGGAACTTTGTAAAGTTGCTTTTGAAAAGCTGATTATTGCATTGATTCTTGTACTCTTTTGTTGATTCTGGAAAGCTAATTGTTGCTCTAAATTTCTCTCTCGAAAACACTTAGAAAATATTGCTCTTGCACACTTGTATTTCTCTCTTTTGAACTCTCAGATAACTTTGAATTTAAGCTTGAGTTCTTGTGTTTTTTGATACTTTATTCTTCAGCATTAAGACTCTATTTATAGTTGAAATTAGGGCTTTACTTTGATCTGATGCTTTACTTCTGGAGTGTATTTCGATTAATTCTGTTTTGAGAGTATTCTGAAGTATTTTGCTCAGATGTTGTTTCTGGAGTCTTTTGCTCCGATTCTGTTTTGAGCATTTTTCTTAAATTCTGTTTTGAGCATGCTTTTAGCTAGATTCTGTTTCTTGAGTCTTTTGATCCAATTCTGTTTTTGAGCATTTTTCTTAGATTCTGTTTCGAGTATACTTTTAGCTAGATTCTGTTTTTCTGATTTTTGTCTCTAATGAGATCCTCTTATGATATCCTCTGACAGGTTCCTCTGATGATACCCTCTGATGATCATCCTCTGGTGACGTCATCTTCTGATGACATCCTCTGGTGACGTCATCCTCTGATTTTTGCTTCTGGCGACGTCATCTTCTGGTGACATCCTCTGATTTCTTCTTCTGGTGACGTCATCCTCTGATTTTTGCTTCTTCTTCTAAGTCAAAATACGATTTTTATAAAATACATTTGTAACATCAAAACTTTAATTGCAAGAACCAACTTGGTTCCAATAACCCTTCCCTTTATTTTTAAAACTCATTGTGATTATATCTCGCCCTTTTTAGTGATTGACGCTTAGTCCCTGTATTAGAGGATGATCTGCAAGCCATGTTGTGGACTTAGTGCTTTATTTTTATTTGATGTAACCTGGTGTATTAGGAAACAAATTTATATTTCCAGTACTACTGCTGTAATTTAGTTAAATAGTTCATTAAATTGCGTTATAAACTATGTTGTTCAAATGTAGTTTCAAGTTACTTTAATGACTATTATTATTAATCTATAATACTTGTTTCTATGTTATTGAGGTGTATTAATTCAATAGCTAAATTTTAGATATATATATATATATATGTGTGTGTGTGTATGAATTCAATTGTCATCACACACACACACACGTGTGTGTATATATAAATATATATTTATATAATCAATCTTTTATTTATGGGATGAATGAATGAACAATCAATAATGGATTTTATTTTTGGTTGCGTGTGTTTTTTAGTTTCAATCAAATGAAAACGATGTACAATATATACAAAAGAGAGAAGAGTGGTGTTGACAATGTTATTTAACTACTTGAACAAATGATTTTGACAAGCATTCCTTATAGATTATAAGTTGATAAGTTTATGGAATCGATTCAAGTTGTTACGAAAATTAAAGTAAGAAATGCAAAAATGTAAACAAGGTAAGCGTAGTTATAAAAGGGAATAACTGCATTAACAAGAAATTTAGACATACAATAACATTTGAAAAACCAAGCAGACTGAAAATCTGAACAGAGTGGATGTATACATCTTGTGGACGATTTTCTGAATAAAAAATATCTACCTAAAATTGAAAATAACTCTCCTATTTATAGACTAAAGCATACATGCCACATGTACTCTGTTTTCAACTTCCTTAAGGCTTCTTTCATAAGTTTCTAATGTGGACTTTGCTTATAATTTCTCTAAGTATTGGTCTTTGAAAATCCATGTTCTTCATCTGACTTTAAAGTCTTGGCATTTTCATGTTTCACTTTCGCTCGAACTTCTTTTGTTTCGAACTTGTTTGAGATTATTCTTTGGTAGGTTATATACTCGAAATCTATTCTTCAAGTTTTTCTTTATATTCTCATTTAGTTATGTTTCATCTTAGTTGAATTTCATCATTGAACAAGATGTCGCGGCCTAAAATTTTGAGTGTTTCTCGAATTCAATTGAGTTGCCACAAAAGTTTATTTAAAATGGAAAAATATTGAGAAACCCTTAAAAAAAGAAAAATGGTCTTCGAAACCAAATTTTAGGTTCAGGAGTCGATTATGCGTAGGGAAGGTATTAGTGTAACACCCCGATTTTTTAACAGCGCGAGTGTATATTTCTTTTTCAAAACGAATAAAGGAATTTCAACTTAATTCAAAATAATTGAAAGGAATTAAAATTAAACCACTTAAACTAATTGAAATTAAAACATTTCAAAATAATGTGGCGTCGTAGTTCAAAACGACAAAAGTAGTTAAATAATTACATCAGAATTATAGCCAAGTAATTTAATTTTGGGAATTAATACTTTTAATATATCAATAGGTAGTACATCAACAAAAGTCACTGTCATAATACCTCAACAATTCGGATCACGGACCCACTAAAACATTATCAGAGTGCGGAATAGATATACAATTATCCCAAAACAAATAAATACATCCACCAAGCACTAGGCCATATACAACAAGACTAAACTGATCTGATCATGCACTAAAACTACAGTAGCACGGTTTCCACCACATCCTCTACAAGTCTCGTCTTCACTCCAACTGTTCGTCCCTCTGCGTTGTCCACAAATACTCCGTATGTGAAGATCAGAGAAAACTAACGACGTTTCTGTCGTCAGTGTAACCGTCAGTGGTACGGGTTCGGGTATCATCTGAGGGCAAAGCCCAATTTTCCACAATAAATTTTAAAGGGTCACCAACCGAAATTAACAATTACCACATAGCATTTATGTCAAAGATAACAAATACGTTCATGGCATGTTCCAATGGTAACACAATAATAATAAATAAGTATGCTGACTTATTAAAATGTATAATGTCTACATCTTTGCAAAACAGCCAATTTAATATATAAATCATGTTGCAAGTACAGATACAATCAACAATCACAACACTCAATTGGCACTTAGAGTTCATGAGATACTTGCACACATAGATTTCCACTCATCAGCTCATATCAAATCATGACTCAGAGGTCAACCATCCCAATGCAATCTGTATATGCCAATGTACACAACTCTTGGAATTACCAAGGTGCAGTCTCTCACGGACCATCATGATTTACACATGTTAGCCTCTCACAGGCCCAACACACATAAGTTAAATCCTCGCACGGATAGAATGGACCATCTAATACACGCGGAACCACTCCGTAGCCCGGATAGAATGGACCGTCTAATACACGTGGAACAACTCTGAAACCTGGATAGAATAGACCGTCTAATACATGCGAAACTACTCTATAACCCATCACGGTTACTACTTAACTTCGCGGCCGATCACGGTCACCGCATCAACTTTGTGGCCCATCGTGGTCACCAACTGACTATGCAATGCATAAACATTCTATGTTTTCTCTTCACTGAAAACAGTAAGATGAAGGAGCAACATTCGGAATTGTTTACCGACACGTAGTTTCAAGGACGAATCTAATTTAAGGGGGTAGTGATGTAAGACCCTTAAATTTAAATTAAATTATGGATTGAATATCAGATGTATTTTGGAATATTTGTAAAGGTATTTGATATATGTATATTTCTATATGTATATAAATATTTTTGAGATTGAGTAAAATTATTAAACGAAGGATTATTTAATTTAATTACGAGTAGTTAAAAATCGGGCAGTTGATCAAGATTTTATCTGCCAACACAGTTGCGACGGGAATATTTAGTTGCTCGAGGGGAAAATTTAATTATAATATGTATATTTATATATATATATATATATAGTAAGTGAGGGGTATGCCTATATATGCGTATGTATGTGAGAGGCAAGGGAAGAAAAAAAAATCAGAAACACAATCAGTTTCCCTCACCTACCCGAGTTGCCTTCTTCTTCTTCCTCTGTTCAGTTCTGTTGTGTTGGTAGTGAGAATGGATACTCAAAACTCAAATTACTTAGAAATCCAAGCCTCGAATAAGAAAGTGTCAAGAAGGAAAGTTATTCCTCTCATGTTTACGGTACTAGAGAACCAACTTTGGTAGCGACGACACGAGCGGGAGTTTCACCAGTTTTAGTCGCGGTAATGTAAACGAATAAGAAAACGTAACTAAGGTAAGAGGCACCTTCCAACTTTTTAGATTGCATGTAGGGACTTTAAATGCATGTTTGATGGATGATTGTTATGTGTTATATGTGTTAAGAACGTGTTGTTGTGTTGATACTGAAAACCGCCTTTGCATGTGGTTTGTGGATGATCAAAATGCATGTACTGAGATATGGCTGTACTGTTTTGTGGCTGTTGTTGAGGGTAATGTTCTTGCTGTTGTTGTGACTTGTTGTTGAGTGGATGATGCTTTTGTTGTTTTGTTGCAGTGAAAGAAATCATTTCTATTGTGTTGTTGACATTCTGGGTTTTGTGGTTCAAGAAATGGTTTTTGTGTTATGGTGGATGTGTTGGTTTTCAAAGAAAAGAGTTTTGAAACTGAAATGAATTTTCTGGAAAATCCCACTATTTTCGAAGATGTATTCGAATAAGGCACTGGCGTATTTGAATACACTTCTATAAAAATTCAGTTTTTATTCAAATTTTAAATCTCATATTCGAATACGACACTCCGTATTCGAATACAAATACGTGATTCTTGCTTCATACTTAGCATCTGTATTCGGCTACGACCCTGTCGTATTCGAATACAGAATTGTTGTTTTTGTCACTTACTTCGCATCTGTATTCGGCTACGACAACCTCGTATTCGAATACAGAAGTGCTGATTTTGCCATTGTTTTAGCATCAGTATCTGAATACAAGGAAGTTGTATTCGAATACAAATTGTTTTTTTCAAAAATTCTATTTTTAAACATTGGTTTATGCACTTAATGAGTTGGGAAACATTTGGAAGGCATATGACTAACTATATGAAGTTTTTGAGATGGTTTGAGGTGGTGATGGAGTGTCTGAATTTCAGATTTTATTTACATACTGTTTCTATGAAGAGGAAACATAGCATGTCCATGCATTGCATAGTTAGGTGGTGACCGCGATGGGCCACAGAGTTGATGCGGCGACCGTGATGGGCCGCGAAGTTAAGTAGTAACCGTGATGAGTTATAGAGTAGTTCCGCGTGTATTAGACGGTATATTCTATTCGGGCTACAGAGTGGTTCTGCGTGTATTAAATGGTCCATTCTATCCGTGCGAGGATTTAACTTCTGTGTATTTGGCCTGTGAGAGGCTAATACACGTAAATGTAGTGACCGTGATGGGTTAAAGAGTAGTTCCGCGTGCATTAGACGGTCTATTCTATCCGGGTTTCAGAGTAGTTCCGCGTGTATTAGACGGTCTATTCTATGCGGGCTACAAAATGGTTCCGCGTGTATTAAACGGTCAATTCGATCAGTAAATTGTGATGGTCCGTGACAGACTGCACGTGTGTTGGTCCGTGGGAGACTGCACCTTGGTAATTCCAAGAGTTGAGTACATTGACGTATACATATTGCATTGGGATGGTTGACCTGTGAGTCATGATTTGATATGAGCTGATGAGTGGAAATCGATGTGTGAAAGTATCTCATGAATTCTAAGTGCCAAATGAGTGTTGTGTTGTTGATTGTATCTGTACTTGCAACATGATTTATATGTTAAATTGGCTAATTTGCAAAGATGTAGACATTATACATTTTAATAAGTGAGCATACTTATTTATTAATATTGTCTTAACATTGGAACATGCCATGAATGTATTTGTTATCTTTGACATAACTGCTATGTGGTAATTGTTAATTTCGGTTGGTGACCCTTTACAATTATTGTGGAAAATTGGGCTTTGCCCTCAGATGATACTCGAACCCATACCACCAATGGTTACACTGACAACGGAAACGTCATTAGTTTTCCCTTATCTTCACGTACGGAGTATTTGTGGACAGCGCAGAGGGACGAACAGCTGGAGTGAAGACGAGACTTGTAGAGGATGCGGTGGAAATCGTGCTACTGTAGTTTTAGTGCATGATCAGATCAGTTTAGTCTTGTTGTATAGGGCCTAGTGCTGGTGGATGTCTTTATTTGTTTTGGGATAATTGTATATCTATTCCGCACTCTGATAATGTTTTAGTGGGTCCGTTATCCGAATTTTTGAGGTATTATGACAGTGACTTTTGTTGATGTATTACCTTTTGATATATTAAAAGTATTAATTCCCAAAATTAAATTACTTGGCTATAATTATGATGTAATTATTTAACTACTTTTGTCATTTTGGATTACGACGCCATATTATTTTGAAATGGTTTAATTTCAATTTATTTAATTGGTTTAATTTTAATTCCTTTCAATTCTTTTGAATTAAGTTGAAGTTCCTTTATTCGTTTTGAAAAAAAAATACGCTCGCACTGTTAAAAATCAGGGTGTTACAGTGATAGTCTGAGGCTGTTTTCAAGCAAGGATTGTCTCAATCTTTGCCGGATCCACAGTGATTCCTTCTTTGGTTATCACATGTCCTAAGAAGTTCACTTTTTCTAGCCAAAATTCGCACTTCGACAGATTGGCATACAATTGCTTCTCGCGTAAAACTTCTAGAACTTGGCACAAATGTTCTCCATGTTCCTCTTCACTTCTTGAATAAATCAATATATCATCAATGAACACCACAACGAATTTATCCTTAAACGGGCTAAAGATTCTATTCATATAATCCATAAAAATTGCTGGTGTATTCGTAACTCCAAATGGTATAACAAGATATTCATAATGTCCGTAACCGGTTCTGAAAGCAGTCTTTTGAATATCTCCTTCTCTTACCTGAATCTGATAGTATCCTGACTTCAAATCAATCTTTGAAAACATTGCGGCTCCTCTTAATTGGTCAATCAAATCATCAATACGTGGTAAAGGATAACGATTCTTAATAGTTACCTTGTTAAGTTGCCTATAATCCACACATAAGCGCGAACTTCCATCCTTTTTCTTAACCAACAACATCGGAGCTCCCCATGGAGACACACTTGGTCTGATAAATCCTTTCTCCAACAAACCTTCGATTTGGCCCTTAAGCTCGCTTAATTCCAATGGCGACATCCGATACGGCGCAATTGAAATAGGTATAGTTCTTAGGTGTAGATCAATAAAGAATTCCACCTCTCTTACTGGGGGTAATCCTAGAATTTCTGTTGGAAATACGTCCGGGTATTCCTTGACAAGCCCCACATCTTCTATGCTCACATATATCTTTGCCCCCACGTTAGCCAATGATAGAAACTCTTGAGTTCCTTCTTTCAGTGACACTCAAAGTTTGTTAGCAACCAAATACCGAACGACTCCAGGTTCGGGAAAAAGAACTAATTTGCGAGCACAATCCAAGACTACATAATTATACGACATCCAATCCATGCCGAGAATGATCTCGAGTGATTGTAGGGGTAAACAGATTAAATTAACCAAGAAATCTCTATTCTGAATAGTTACAGGACAGCGTAAACATGCAGAATTTACGGTCAAAGTCTTAGTAGGCGTGGAAACAACCAAATCAAAAGGCAAGGAAGACATAGATAGCTTCAAACGATTCACACATTCCATAGCAATGAAGGAATGGGTTGCCCCTGAATCAAAAAGTGCAGTTAGTGTGTTACCTGCAATCTCGCAATCGCGTTGGATCAAATTATGGGATTGATTCCCGGCTTCAGCACCCATGTGATAAACTCATCCCCTAGCAGTAGGCAAGTAGCCCTAGTTGCGTTCACTGTTGGTTCCACCTTCGGAGCCTTGCAATCCCTTGCAAAATGTCCTGGCTTCTGGCAATTGTAGCATGAAGGACTCATAGTGGTACAAGCAGTAGCATAATGTCCCTATTTTCCGCATCGAAAACATCGGACCCCTTGTCCCAGTTGTCGTCCAAAATTCTAGTTCCTCGGGCGATTCTGACCCCTGTTGTTGTTTTGTGGTCGGTTATATGGCTTAGCAACCTACTTCCCTTTATTGTTCTGATAGTTCATCCGGCTAGGCCTTCCTAAATTAAAGTCCCCTCCTCGGTTGGCCCTCCTGTTCTATCCTCAACCTCTCTACACTTCTCCACTAAGGCATGGAAACGTTGAATTCCCAATGGTAAGACCGAGTCTTGAATCTCATACTTCAGTCCATTTTGGAAACGGTGACACACAAATTGTTCATCCACCTCTTCACAGAAAAATCTGAAATGCCTTGACAAGGACTCAAACTTAGCAGCATACTCACCCACCGTCATGTTTCCTTGGTGCAATTTAAAAAAATCATCACCCAACTTAGTCCTAGTGCTCATCGGGAAGTATTTGTCCAAAAACTTTTTTTTTGAGCGGCTCCCAGTTCACCTCCTCATGAACTGATCCCATCAGAAGCCTTGTACTTCTCCACCAATATTCTGCATCCCCTCATAGCAGATATGTAGCATAGTTGACCTTTACCATTGCCTGTCAATTTATCATTTCGAAAATTTTCTCCATTTACTGAATCCATTGGTCCGCTCTTTCTGGACCCTCATCACCCTTGAACTTTGGAGGATTATGACGACGAAAATCCTCTAGTCCTCTTGATTCAGCAGCACAAATCTCTCTTTCTCTTTGATCTAGATCTCGTTGAGTCTTTGCAGCCATCTGTGCAGCAACAGACACATCCAAATTATTCATTGCTTCAGCCATCCGATCATTCCGGCTAACGTTGGCTCTTGCAGTGTCATCTCTTCTTGGAGGCATTGTTCCCTACAAAACCATCATCAATTAGAAATCTCACACCACTTAGAATAATCCCAAAATTATAACTCAAGAGCATCATCACTTCAGCACATCACAACTATATAAGACTTGACACTCTAACTACTTGCTCCTATGCATGATCAGATAACGACTCCCACTCAACAATCTAACCAGAGCTCTACCCAAAAGTCTAACCAAAGCTTAACTAAATCATTAACCAAAGGCTCTGATACCAAACTTTGTAACACCCCGATTTTTTAACAATGCGAGTGTATTTTTTTTTTCAAAACAAATAAAGGAATTTCAACATAATTCAAAAGAATTGAAAGGAATTAAAATTAAACCACTTAAACAAATTGAAATTAAACCATTTCAAAATAATATGGCGTCGTAATTCAAAACGACAAAAGTAGTTAAATAATTACATCATAATTATAGCCAAGTAATTTAATTTTGGGAATTAATACTTTTAATATATCAAAAGGTAGTACATCAACAAAAGTCACTGTCATAATACCTCAAAAATTCGGATCACGGACCCACTAAAACATTATCAGAGTGCGGAATAGATATACATTCATCCCAAAACAAATAAATACATCCACCAAGCACTAGGCCCTATACAACAAGACTAAACTGATCTGATCATGCACTAAAACTACAGTAGCACAGTTTGTACCGCATCCTCTACAAGTCTCGTCTTCGCTCCAGCTGTCCGTCCCTCTGCGTTGTCCACAAATACTCCGTACGTGAAGATCAGAAAAAATTAACAACGTTTCCGTCGTCAGTGTAACCGTCGGTGGTACGGGTTCGGGTATCATGTGTGGGCAAAGTCCAATTTTCCACAATAATTGTAAAGGGTCACCAACCGAAATTAACAATTACCACATAGCAGTTATGTCAAAGATAACAAATACATTCATGGCATGTTCCAATGCTAAGACAACAGTAATAAATAAGTATGCTCACTTATTAAAATGTATGATGTCTACATCTTTGCAAAACAGCCTATTTAACATATAAATCATGTATTATGTAGTTGGTAATGGTTCGTCATTGAATGTCATGTCGAAATCACCACTCTCAAAACTATTTGTTGATAGAGCCTGTATGATGCACAATGCTATGGTGGTGAAAGCATTTGATGGATCAAGGAGACAAGTTGTTGGTGAGATTGACCTACCGATTCAAATCGAACGCCATAACTTTGGAATAACCTTCCAAGTGATGGATATTAAACCGGCGTACAATCTCCTTTTAGGGAGATCGTAGATTCATGCTGCTTGAGCAATGACATCCACTATCCGTCAAAAGCTAAAGTTTATAGTGAACAATAAACTAGTAATGATATATGGGGAAGAAGATATGATAGTGAGCCATCTATCTTCTATGGGCTACATCGAAGACACGGAGGAAGCCATAAAGACTTCCTTTCAAGAATTAGAAATTGAAAATGTTGTCTTCAAGGGTGAAGGTTCTCGCATAAAGGAACCAAAACTATCTACCACATCATTGAAGTCTACCAAATCCATGTTGGAAGGAGGTGTTTTTGTTAAATTGGGGAAATTGTTAGAAATACCAGAAAAGAACGATAGATACAAGTTGGGATATGTACCTACCAAAGCTGATAAGGAAAGGGTTGTGAAAGAAAAAAGGGAAAGCAGGATGGCTCGTTTGGAAAACTGGGCACCGAATTCACAAAAGATTTATATTTGTGATATTTTCCAAACCTTTCAAAGCATGAGGATAATATATGCTGACCAGGTGGCTGTTGCGGAAGAAGATCATGTTGACGATGATACCCTCAAACTAGTGTACCCTTGTCCTCCAAACACCAGTCTCAACGATTGGAAGATCATCGACTTTCCTGTATTTGTTAATTCATGTTCAAAGTAATTATGTATTTCAAGCTCTGCCTAAGGCTATAAGGATAACTAATTAGGGCACATGTATTTCAATTCCGTACTTATTATCAATAAATGCATTTTTGAATTCTCCAATCGTTTTTTTCCTTTGAAATAGCAATCTTTATTCATATTTTCTTTTTTCCTTTTTCTTCTTAATGTAAATAATGCAGAGTTGAAAAGGAATATGTTGAAAATAGCAGGGCCAGGACCCTTTCTTGTAATTTTGAATGCCCAATTAATCACACGATTGTGAGCCTCCCCCAGAACTTGAAAGGCTAATGTAACATGAAGCTAAGATAATTCAGCCCTATTAAGAACCTGTTAAGGTGATCAATTTGGGGGCTAAATATGATAAGAAATAAATTAAAATTAGTATGTCTATGAAAAAAAGTGAACAAGAAAAGTTGATTAATGTTTTGTTTAACTATGTGAATGTCTTTGCATGGTCATATCAGGATATGCCTTGGATAGATACTAACATAGTTGAACACAAGCTACCGCTTACTCATGAATGTGCTCAAATTAAACAAAAACTGGGAGGATGAGGCCTGATATGTCACTTAAAATTAGAGAAGAGGTCATAAGCAATTTGATGCTGGTTTCTTAGCAATGGCAAAATATCCTCAATGGATTGCTAATATTTTCCAAGTTCAAAAAAAGGATGGAAAGGTTTGAATGTGCATTGATAATCGGGATTTAAATTAAGCTAGTCCTAAAGATGATTTCCCTTTGCCTCATATTGATGTCCTAATGGATAACACTGCTCAATATTCTCTTTTCTTCTTCATGGATGATTTCTCAGGGTACAATCAAATCATGATGGTTCCCGAGGATATACATTCATTACACAATGGGGAACTTTTTGCTATAAAGTGATGCCATTTGTTTTGAAGAATGCTGGGGCAACCTATTAAAGAGCAACGGTAACTTTGTTTCATGACATGATGCATAAGGAGATAAAGGTTTATGTGGATGATATGATTGAAAAGTCTCAGACCAAAGAAGACTATGTTGTTAACCTTCAAAAATTGTATATGTGACTAAGTAAATTCAAGCTCCGTTTAAACCCAGGTAAATGCACTTTTGATGTAAAATCAGACAAGTTACTTCGGTTTATCGTTAGTCAAAAAGGGATAGAAATGGACCTAGATAAAGTAATAGCGATACAAGAAATGCCGACTCGACAAATGGAAAAAAGGTTTGTGGCTTTTTAAGTGTATTGAATTACATTGTCAGGTTCATATCACATCTAACTGCAACATGCCAACCAATTTTCAAGTTGTTGTACAAAGACCAAAAGGTTGAATGGAATGAGAATTGTCAAAAAACTTTCGAGAAGATTAAACAATACTTGTTAAAACCTCAAAATCTGGTGCCTCTTGTTCCTAGGAAACCGCTTATTATGTACTTAACAGTACTTGACGAGTCTATGAATTGTGTATGGGGAAACATGATGAATCAGGTAAGAAAGAGCACGCTATTTATTATTTGAGAAAAAAGTTCACCAGTTGTGAAACAAGGTATTCACTGTTTGAACGAACATGTTGCGCATTAGCATCAGCTGCTCGTTAGTTGAGGCAATACATGTTATGTCATACAACTTTGTTGATGTCTAAAATGGACCCAATTAAGTACATTTTTTAAAAAACTACTCTTACTAGAAGGATTGTGTGGACATTGGTGTTTGATGGTGATTCTAACGCATTAGGGCATGGAATTGGAGCTATTTTGATTTCCCTAAAGAACCAGTTCACTCCATTTACGGCTAAATTGTGTTTTGATTGTGCAAACAATATTGTAGAATATAAGGCATGCGTCACGGGCATTAAAACAACCATTGAGTCAAAGTAAAAGTTCTTGAGGTATATGGAGACTTATTGTTGGTCATCTATCAAACAAAAGGAGAGTCGAAAACTCGATATTCCAAATTGATTTCGTATCATACGCATATCAAAGAATTGACAGAACACTTCCTGAAAATCACTTTTCACCATATTCCTCGAGAAGGAAACCAATTGGCCGATGCCCTAGCCACATTGTCATCAATTTTTAAAATAAGCATCGGTCAAGATGTGTCGGTCATAAAAATTCAACAAAAGGATAAGCCAACATATTGATTATCAATAGAAGAAGAGCTTGACAGCAAGCCATGGTTTTATGATATCAAATCCTAAGTTAAGAATAAGAAATATCCATTGGGTGATTCAAAGAACAACAAGAGGGTTTTGAGGAGGTTGTCAATGAACTTCTTCTTAAATGGTGATGTGCTTTATAAGAGAAATCATGATATGGTTTTCCACAGATGTGTGGATAAAACGGAAGCAGAAAAAATCATTCAAGAGGTTTACGAAGGTTCTTTTGGAACTCATGCAAATGGGCACGCAATGGCAAGAAAAATCTTAAGGGTTGGCTACTATTGGTTGATCATGGAGTCTGATTGCTTTAGTTACGCAAACAAATGTCATAAATGTGAAATCTATGCTAATAAAGTACATGTATCGTCAACCTCTTTGAATGTCTGAACATCACCATGACCATTTTTAATGTGGGGGATGGATGTTATTGGACTCATCGAGCCTAAAGCTACAAATGGGCACAAATTTATCCTAGTAGTTATTGACTATTTCACAAAAGGGGTTGAAGCTGCTTCTTATGCCAATGTGACGAGAGACGTGGTTGTCAGATTCATCAAAAGAGAATTGATTTATCGATATGGCTTGCCAAATAAGATTATTACTAATAACGCGACCAATCTGAATAACAAAATGATGAAGGAGTTGTGTGATAGTTTCAAAATTTAGTACCATAATTCTTCACCATATCATCCGAAAATGAAAGGGGCTTTAGAAAAAGCAAATAAGAATATCAAGAAAATCATACAAAAGATGGTAGAGACATATAAAGATTGGTATTAAATGCTTCTCTTTGCATTACATGGCTATAAAAACTTTGTCTGCACCTCAACAGGGACAACTCCTTTCTCATTGGTGTTTGGAATGAAAACAGTACTTCCCATTGAAGATGAAATTCCCTTAATCAGAGTCTTGATGGAAACAAAATTGGAAGAGGCAGAGTGGGTTCAATCATGATTTGACCAATTAAATTTCATAGAAGAAAAAAGAATGATAGCTCAGTGTCATGGTTAGATATATCAAAAAAGACTTAAAAAAGCCTACGATAAAAAGGTTCGTCCTCGAGAGTTTCAAGAAGGGGACTTAGTGTTAAAGAAAATATTGCCCATAAAAAAAATTCTCGCGGAAAATGGACTCGAAACTACGAGAGACCATACATTGTGAAAAAGACCTTCTCTAGGGTAGCTCTAATACATGGAAAAAATTTGATTGAAAAATGGATTCTCTAGGTTGAAAACCTGAAAAGATTAAAGTATCCTGATGGATTGAAAACATGGAAGAGTGGTCCAGGAAAAAGTTAAAAATAAAATAAAAAGGATCAAGTGGTTCAAACTGGGGCAATTATTATTCTTGGAAGTTGACCAATAGGAGTCTTAAATTACAAGAATGACTAGCGTTTGTTATCCCTCCAACTAAAGCTAAACACACTCATCCCTCTAGTGTAACCCTCTACCTCAATTGTTTTGTTCCCAATGTAATGAATGTACACTTTTCACTATTGTCATTCAGTGTTGTACGTTACACCTCTTTCTAAACTAATTCAGTTTTATGGTTAATTGTTCTAACATTTTAAAATGTCGTTTTTTGATAATAAATGTTGGAATATGAAATATGGGAAAATATAAAAAATATTTTAAGTGTTTTGACACTTGAAAAAATATATACACGGAAACTCGATAGATTCTCAACATATATGGGTGCCTAAAAAAGGAAGGGTAATCATTTTAGACAATGGACTTTGCTTCACCTCGAAAAAAGGTGTCACACGATAAATGTACGAAGAGTTATCATGCGAAAACGATATTTATTTTCATTCATCCATTGAATCTTAGGGCGTAGAAAATTATAAGGATATGGGAATTAATGAAATCAACAAAAATTTATCTATAATCCATAACACACATAAATCATGCATCTTATATTCATAATTTACTTATACTCACATCATGCATTTTCGTTCATACTTTACTTATACTCAACAACCTCGCATCAATCATTCATATCTTATTTTTATACTTCATTTATACTCAACAAACCTTGTGTTACATTATTTATTATATGTGTTTTAACATTTGCATTGCAAGTATCATGTACATATTCTCTCATATGTTGCTTATGGTCTAATAATTGTATCTTTTCATTGATCTACAAATCGATAACCAAACTGAAGACAATTATTTATATTTTTGTCGATCTATGCATCGGTAACCAATATGAAGATGATCATTTACATTCTTGTCGATCTACGCATCGATAACTAGTCCGAAGATGATCAATTTTTATTTATGTTGATCTACGCACCGGTAATCAATATGAAGACGGTCATTTTTCATTTTTGTGCATCTACGTGCCAATAACAAATTTGGAGATGGTCAATCTTTCATTCCTGTCGATCTACACATTGGTAACCAATCTAAAAACGATCATTCTTTCATTTTTGTCGATCTACGCATTAGTTACCAATCCAAAGACGATAATTTGTTTATCCTCTCGATCTATGTATCGGTAACCAATTTGAAGACTATCATTTTTCATTTTTATAAATCTGGAGACGATAATTTCTATACATAATTCAGTAACCAATGATCAATTTCATTCTTATTGATCTACCAACCAATAACCAAGCTAGAGACGATCATGTTTTTGCATTAGCAATTTACTAGTCTTTACATCATACCCGCCATTGCATTATTCTAATAGTTGCTCATTTTAGTTACTCAATATTTGTTTTCTCGTTTTACATTTCTCATATTCACAATTTTGTCTCACAAAATTTGGATCATTATATTTATTTTATCTTTTACAACGATAATATGAAAATCTTGTTATTTATATTTTCTAGTAAAATTTTTTTCTAATAAGGTTATATTTTCAACATTTATTCGCTCAATCAAAAAGATCAACAACTTATTTTCTTAATTATCTTAGCTTGCTTGATTTTACTACAAAACAATAAAAATCCAAAATCTAATTTTATCTAATGAATACAAAGATTCGCCACTTTAACCTATAAATTGAAACAAAAAATAAATAGATAGGCTTTTTGGGGTGAAATCTGATACTAACTCTCCTTAAAACAAAAAAAACACATCTAAAGAAGAAGAAAACAAATAGAGTAGGAGTAAAAAAAACAAAGAGAAAGGATAAGGTATATTTTTGTGTTTTGTCTTTGTATAATAAATCCATTTGCTCATTGTTATCACTCTATAGTTGTAGTTATTATAAAAATATAAAATGTACATAATTTTCAAATATGAACTTTTTTTTAGCACTAACAAAATAAGGATGAGAAAATAAACTTAAAAAAAGTTTAAAGATCAAACCTGTTTTTCATTGAGCAAGCAAAAGAAACAAGTAACAATGGAAAGTTGGACAAAAATAAAAATCATTCTTCTTGGTCTCTTCCTCTTTTTTGTTTGTTTTGGTTTTCTCTTTTCTTCTTTTTTTTCTTATTCCTTCCCTCCCTATGATTTTCACCTTTCTTTTTCTTTCTTCCCTTCTTTTTTTTCCTTCCTTCTTCCTCCCTTTTTCCTGGTTCACGAACCCCACCCCCTTGTTATCTTTTTTTCTTCTCTGCTCCCAACTCCCTCATGTCTTTTCTTTCCCACTTTCTAGCACTTAGGTGTCCATCTTAGGTTGGCAGCATTCTACTATTTAGGTTCCTTTCTTTTTCTTTTTTGGTTTTTTTATATATTTGTTTTTCTTTCCATTTTTTAAATAAATATTAAAATTAATTTTTGGATCCAAACCCATTTGTATTTTTAGCTTCATACTTTAGCATTTACTTTTTCAAATATATAACCTGCCAGAGAATAACCTCAAACAAGTTCGTAACCAAAGAAGTTCGAGCGAAAGTGTAACATGAAAATGCCAAGAACTTGAAGTCAGATGCAGAACATGGATTTTCGAAGACCAATACTTAGAGAACTTTTAAGCAAAGTTCGAATTGAAAACTTATGAAAAAAGCCTTAAGCCAGTTAAGGAAGTTGAAAATAGAGTACATTTCTTACTTTAATTTTCGGAACAACTTGAATTGAATCCATAAACTTATCAACTTATAATCTATAATGATTTTATTTGAATTCTAAATTGCTCTTCAAATTCATTTGTTTAAGTAATTAAATATAATTGTCAACACCACTCGTCTCTCTTTTGTATGTATTGTACATGGTTTTCATTTGATTGAAAACCATCTACAAGATGTATACATTCACTTTGTTCCAATTTTGAGTCTGCTTGGTTTTTCAAATGTTATTGTAGGTCCAACTTTGTTTATATTTTTGCATTTCTTACTTTAATTTTCGGAACAACTTGAATTGAATCCATAAACTTATCAACTTATAATCTATAATGATTTTATTTGAATTCTAAATTGCTCTTCAAATTCATTTGTTTAAGTAATTAAATATAATTGTCAACACCACTCGTCTCTCTTTTGTATGTATTGTACATGGTTTTCATTTGATTGAAACTAAAAACACACGCAGCGAAAATAAAATCCATTATTGACTATTCATTCATTCATCCCATAAATAAAAGATTGATTATATATATATATATGTGTGTGTGTGAGACACCCTAAACCTCAATTTAATATTAATTTTGTTTTCTTTCTAAAATTTAATTTTTAAAATAATAAAATTCAAAAAAATAAATAAATAAACTTTCAAATATTTTTTTAGGCAAAGAATATCACTTATTTATAAACACGTCACATTAATCTAAAATTTTCACCAAATTTAGTAACTCGAAATCACAACGTTAGACAACAAAATCCCTTTTGAAGTGCACACACATAAGTTTAATGATAAATGCAACGTATTCCCAACCCGATGTCACTATCAGAGCGGGAGTTCCCAAAATAAAAGACATTCAAATATGAAGTTAACAAAATAAAGATAATAAAAGTCTTCAAGATAAGATGGCTTCCTACACTCTGAGAGTATTAGTCTTCATTTGCAGCTTGCAGCTCGTCTGCGTCCATTGCGAACGCCAAACACAAACAATGAGGGGTGGATATCGAAATTATGTAACAGTATAATATAAATGAGGAGAACACGCAAATAGTCAAATTAGCACAAACATGAGAAATATTCAAGATCATTATATCAAAGTGTAGTCTAAATCGATCACAATTAAGTGGTCACAAGGATGAAATGTTATGCATGTGCTATACTCTATACTTCTTCATCATTTGGTACCATTCTACTCTGAAGTACTTGGTTAGGAGGCCTGATGCTATGCCACTACAAGATTGGATGGACAATTCATGAATGGCCAAGTCCTCATAGATGAAAATGTACAAGATCTAATGTTTTTGAGGAAGACAAAAGACTACGTATAAAGATCCAGATGCAAGCTCAAAATGCAATCATCATTCAAGTCATCTATTAGGAAACTTAGAGTCCCATTATATTTAAAATACAATATTATGAGAACCTTCTATATTTAGCATCAAAAGTATCTTCAAAGTTTCAAAATACATAAACAAATATTTAAACATTAAGTTTTTGACAAAAATCAATGTTGTATTCGACTACAGCATCTCGTAGCCGAATACAAACACTAAGTCAGTAGCAAAATCTTCATTTATGTATTCGAATACGACATGTCGTAGCCAAATACAGATAACAAGTCAGTAGCTAAAACTGGACTTTTGTATTCGACTACATCATCGATTTGTACTCGAATACAAATCAACTCAGTTGCAAAAGTCACATACTTGAATTCGACTATGAGGTATCGCATTCAAATACGAAGTTAAAATTTTGAATAAAAACTGAATGTTACAGAAGTGTATTCGAATATGTTGAGGCTATATTCAAATACAACTGCGAATCAATGCAATTTTTCAGTTCATATCTCATATGGATCATTGCATAAGTTCATCAAAACTTCTGGGAACAATTGCCACTGATATGAGTTGTTGTCTATGGAGTACAAATACCTCATAGCTTCAGTGCTAACCTGATAGATCTTTTTACCAATCTTAGAACAACTTTGTGACAAGGGTTACAAAATAACTTTCAACAAAGATGAATGTATTATCCAAAATGAGGTAACAAGTGAAATCCAGTTTGTTGGTAAGCGTTCTAAAAATATTTTTTACAGTTAATCTTAATGATTTATCCTTAAGAATGAAATGTCTTATGGTAAGTGACAACAATGATGCATGGCTATGGCATAAAAGATTTGCACATATCCATATGGATCATTTAAACAAGTTAGTCAAGCATGAATTTGTTGTAGGCTTACCAAAGATGAAATTCATTAAGGATAAATTATGTGACGCTTGTCAAAAGGGTAAGCAAACTAAAGTTTCCTTCAAACCCAAGAATATTATATCAACTTCAAGACCACTTCAATTAATACATATGGATTTGTTTGGTCCATCAAGAACTAAAAGTCTTGGTGGAAATTCATATGGACTAGTAATCGTTGATGATTTTTCAAGGTTCACATGGACCTTATTTTTAGCAAATAAAAATGAAGCTTTTAAACCATTTAAGAAATATGCCAAACTAGTCCAAAATGAACAAGCATCCAAAATTGTATCAATTAGAAGTGATCGTGGAGGAGAATTTCAAAATGTTTCATTTGTAGAATATTGTGAAGAAAATGGAATCTTCCATAATTTTTCTGCACCAAGAACACCTCAACAAAATGGAGTTGTTGAGAGAAAGAATTGATCATTGGTAGAACTTGCAAGAACTATGCTAAGCGATTCAAGTCTACCAAAAATATCTAACCGAGTAATAATCCAACCAATGCTGAAGAAGACTCCATACGAACTATATAAAGGAAGAAAGCCAAACATCTCCCATTTTCACATATTTGGATGCAAATGCTTTGTGCTGAATAATGGTAAGGATAATCTCGGAAAATTCAATGAAAAGGCCGATGAAGGAATTTTTATTGGTTATTCCTGTTGAGACAAAAATCCCTTTCTCAAGTGTTTTAATGATGAACAAAAACAAGCTAATTAATCTCATCAATTATGATTCTAAACCACAAAAGAATTTAACATATCTTCTTGAGTGTTGTTATCAAAAGATAGGTATCAAGTAAATCTTTCAGAAAAGGATAGATCAAAAGCAAAATAAACAAGACTGTTTCAAGATCAATCTTGAACTCATCAGAATTAAAACAATATATGCAAATGACTGATCAGCCGTCAAAACCATTCAAGATTGAGGAAATCCGTTCCAAGAAGAATGATAAAACTCAAAGACTGATCCAGAAGATCGATTACATCACAAGAAATTATGCAGCTAAGAACAAACAGAAAATAACAGCAAAATTCTAAAAAAACTGGAAACCAAGATCAATCTGGAGATTAACTGGAACTGTCTTCCTTTTTCCCTAACTGTATATTAACGGCTACATGAGCTGGCAAGGCCTCTAAAATGCCTATAAAAAAACTCCAAGGCAAAGGGAAGATCATCAAATCTGAGTGCAATCATTCTTCATAAAAGATCATTATTCTCGAATTTCATCAAGCTTGTAAAAAACACAGCAAGGCTCTTTGTCTCTGTCATCATAAAAGGTCAAGCTTAGAAATCTATTTGCTCAAAACAGAAACTCAAACAAGAGTTGAGATACTGTTGATCAGACCAAATATCTTTCAAAAACAATCATTTGTTAAATCCAAACACTAGAGAGATAGAAATAGTGTGAGGAAAGTTGTAAAGATCCTTGAAAGGATAAGTGTAAAGATACTTTCAAGTGTAGGAAAGTTATCTGTAAAAAGGAAAGTAACCTGTTGTAAATCATTTTTGAGCTGTTAAGGTAGAAACAGGATTAGTCGTGTTTTACCAAGTTAGTGGAAAATCTCACAAGATTGTGAGGACTAGACGTAGCCCACGGTTGGGTGAACCAGGATACATCACTGCGTTATTCTCTTCTCTCTTATCTTTACTTTGATTATTATGCACACATTATTCATTGCATTTTAACGTTTTATTTATTTCTAACCAAAAGATCAATCTACATTCTTATTTGTCAAACCAAGATCAATCTTGAGTTTATTCTTACAAAGCAGAAATTTTAAAAAGAGTCACAATTCAAACCCCCCCTTTCTTGTGACCAACATTGTCACTTCAACTGGCATCAGAGCTCCGGTCTCTAAAAATCAACACCTAAAAAGAAGAACGTTCTGGAGAAATATCAGAACAATCTTCAAATATGCTGAAAAATCAAAAGGTTAAATTAGTTTCAAAATGTTCATATTGTCTTAAATATGGTCACAAAGAATCAATTTGCTTCTTCAAACATAAGTCACAGTCAACTAACTCTCAAGGACCCAAGATCAAATGGTTACCTAAAAGCAATGTAACATCTAATGCAGGATGGTTCTCGAAATACCAAGAAAAAGCCATGGTTCTTGGACAGTGGCTGTTCAAGACATATGACAGGAGATAAAAACGGCTTCATGTCATTTATCAAGAAAGATGGAGGCTCGGTAACATTTGGAAATAACAACCAAGCAATGATTAAAGGTAAAGGAACCATTGGTAAGGAAAATTCTGCTAAAATAACAGATGTTCAATATGTTGAGGGATTGAAACATAATCTCCTAAGCATTAGTCAATTATGTGACAATGGCTTTGAAGTTATTTTCAAACCCAATATATGTGAAGTTAAAAAATCTAATTCTGGAGAAGTTCTTTTTTTTGGATCAAGAAAGAAAAATTTGTATGTGTTGTACCTTGATGAATTACCAGAAAAATCATGCTTCATGTCCATTAACAAAGACAAATGGATATGGTATAAAAGAACTGGTCACATTAGTATGAAAACTATCTCCAAAATTTCCAAGCTAGATCTTGTTAGAGGTCTACCCAAAATCAATTTTGAAAAAGACAAAATTTGTGAAGCATGTGCAAAAGGAAAACAAACTAAAAGTAGTTTTCATGCCAAGGATTTCATTTCCACAAAAAGAACACTTGAATTACTTCACATCGATTTGTTTGGACCCATCAAAACAACCAGTTGAAGAGGTATGAAATATGGCTTCGTAATAGTTGATGATTTTTCAAGATATACATGGGTACTTTTTCTAAAACAAAAAGATGATGCTTTCGAAGCTTTCAAAACATTTTGCAAAAAAGTTCACAATGAAAAAGATCTTCACATCATTTCTGTACGAAGTGATCAAGGAGGAGAATTTATAAACGCTTCCTTCAAAGCATTCTTTGATGAACTTGGTATTTCCCACAATCTGTCATGTGCTAGAACTCCTCAACAAATTGGGGTTGTTGAGCGCAAAAACAGAACGTTGCAGGAAATGGCAAGAACGATCTTGAAAGAATCTAAAGTTGAAAAATACTTTTGGGTAGAAGCTATAAACACTTCTTGCTATATTCTAAATCGTGTATCAATAAGGAAAATCATCAACAAAACACCATATGAAATTTGGAAAAATAGAAAACCAAACATTTCATACTTTCACATTTTTGGTTGTTACTGCTACATCCTTAATAACAAAGAGAATCTTGGAAAATTTGATGCAAAATCAGATAGAGCTATTTTTCTGGGTTATTCAACTGAGTCTAAGGGCTATCGCATATTTAATTTAAGAACCAAAACTGTTGAAATTAGCATGCATGTATTATTTGATGAATTTGACGATCTTGATCTTAGTAAAAAGGATGATGAAGAGGAAATGCAGATTGTCCAGCAGCAGCCAGCAGTAAGTCTGGAAAACGAGATTGATAAACAGTCTCCCTTTCACACTCCTCCTAAGAGTTGGAAAACAGTAGGAGATCATCCACAAGATCAAATCATTGGAAACATTTCAAGTGGAATAAGAACAAGAAGAAAAGTAAAAAATGATAGTGACAACAACATGGCAATGATATCCCAGATTGAACCCAAATCTATTAAAGAAGCCATAGAATATCAATCTTGGATAGATGCCATGAAAGAAGCACTACTATAGTTTGAGAAAAACGAAGTCTGGACTTTAGTACCAGATCCTCAAGACCAAAAAATCATTGGAACTCGATGGGTATTTAGAAACAAGCTTGATGAAGATGGAAAAGTCATTAGAAACAAAGCAAGATTGGTAGCACAAGGGTATAATCAACAAGAAGGCATAGATTATGATGAAACTTTTGCTTCTGTTGCAAGGTTAGAGGATATCAGAATATTGCTTGCATATGCATCTCATAATCATATTAAACTTTTTCAAATGGACGTTAAAAGTGCATTTTTAAATGGATTTCTAAATGAACAAGTGTATGTTCATCAACCTCCTGGATTTGAAAATCAATCTAAACCAAACTATGTTTTTAAACTCACCAAAGCCCTATACGGATTAAAACAAGCTCCTAGAGCTTGGTATGAACGATTAAGCTCTTTTTTAATCAAGAACAATTTTACCAGAGGGAAGATTGATACAACCTTATTGAAAAAATTAAAAGGAGATAATTTATTAATTGTACAAGTATATGTGGACGATATCATTTTTGGTTCCACAAATGAAACAATGTGCAAAGAATTTTCGAATTTAATGCAAAGTGAATTCGAAATGAGTATGATGGGAGAATTGAGATATTTTCTGGGACTACAGATCAAGCAACATAAAAATGGCATCTTTATATGCCAAGAAAAATATACAAAAGATCTTTTGGTAAAATACAAAATGAATGAAGCCAAGATCATGTCAACTCCCATGCATCCTTCTTCCTCATTAGACAAAGATGAAGATGGTAAATCAATCTCTGAAAAAGAATACAGAGGGATGATTGGATCTCTTCTATACCTAACTGCAAGTAGACCTGATATTGTCTTTGCAGTAGGACTATGTGCAAGATTTCAATCTTCACCAAAAGAGTCCCACTTAACTGCAGTTAAAAGAATATTTCGTTATCTTGTCGGTACTACTAATCTTGGCCTTTGGTATAGCAAAGGATCTCACTTTAATCTTGAAGCCTATTGTGATGCTGACTATGCCAGAGACAAGATTGAAAGAAAAAGCACTAGTGGAGCATGCCAATTCCTTGGAGAGGCTCTGATTAGCTGGTCTTGCAGAAAGCAGAACACAATTGCTTTGTCAACCACAGAAGCTGAATATGTATCAGCTGCCAATTAATGTTCTCAAGTTCTATGGATTAAAAACCAGCTTGAAGACTACTCAGTAAGTTATCACATTATTCCAATATTTCGTGATAACACTAGTGCTATCAATCTGTCAAAAAATCCCATCCAACATTCAAGATCTTTACACATTGAGATAAAACACCATTTTATTAGAGATTATGTCAACAAGCAAGACATTGAATTAATCTTTGTTGACTCTAAAAATCAACTTGCTGACATATTTACCAAACCCTTAGTTGAAGAAGACTTTAACTCTTTAAAGGAAAAATTAAGAATCGCTAAAAATCCAGTTGAAAACGCTTAAAATTGTCTAAAAAATCAAATCAAGAACGTTCTTGGTTTAAAAGAAAAAAGTCTTGGTTTGATTCAATCATTCTTGGTTTAAAGCAACCACTATCAGCTTCCCCCCCGCCTTCTCTCTCTCTTTCATGCATTAAATACATAAGTCTTTTCTTGTCCAGAAAACTAACACACCTTACTATAGGTAACTGTTTACCTCCCTAGTTTCATCTTTTCCCACAAAAAACCATCATTTCATTTTATCAACATCTCCTCTTTTCCCTCAACTGCCACTCTAAAAAGGTTATGTAGTTCACAGAAAAACACTCTTCCTAGAACACGCTCTTCATTCCAAAAAACCCTGTAACTTCTACAATTCTTAAAACCTCAACTCTTCCTGTTCCACAAAGAAATTAAAAAATGGTGCGCACAGAGAAATCCGCAAAAAGAAACCCTAATCCGCGAACACCGTCTCCTTCACCATCACCTCCATCTTCTCCCTTCAGAATGAGGTCTCCATCACCACCGCCTCGACCTACCCCTTTTGAAACTTCTTCTGGAAAAAATGTTTTTTGACTCTTCATCTCCATCTCGTAACCGTTCTCCCAGCCCCATTGCTCCGGCTCCAATATCCACCGTGCCTCCTCCACTCCATCAATATTCACCTCCAACCATATCTGAAATGGCTCCTCATCTCAGGAGAATGCCTCTTCAACCACCACCAAAGACTGCCAAACGAAAATCCATGTGCATCATGGCTGGAATAGGTACATCTTCAAAACCTAAAAAAGATGATAATGTTGTGCATATAATCTCTGACGATGATGATGAATCGGACTAGATCCAACCACCTCTACAGACTCATTCACACAACCTTCCCACCAAAGAATCACTTAAAACCATCAAAAAGCTTTTCACTTCCTCCACCTCACCCTCAAAAAACAACTCTGAAAAAGCCTCACCCTCACTCAAACTCAAAACAAAAACTCCCCTCACCTTATCTCAGTTTATTGCTAAAAAGAAACTTCAAAACCCTAAACCCCTCAAGAAAACCTCTCAAGAACAATCTTCCTCCAAAAACACCTCTCCAGATCGTTCCAAAAAACAACGATCCTCAAAACCAAAATCCAAATCAACCAAAGAACCAAAAACTCCACCACTAATACCATCAGACATTGAAGACATCTATCAAGAAAAATGGGCAAAACTTTCTATAGGCATAGGGCGTGTCTTTATGCTCAAAAACGTCTCTTTTGAAGGAGTATCAATCAAGCATCACACTGATGCTCTCGCTGGAAGAACTTCTTGCAACTCTCTGATTGCTTCTATCTTGAAGTAATTAGGGCTTTCTATTGCCAGGCAAAAGCATATACTGATGAATCTTTGATTGTGTCAAATATCAAAGGAGTAGAAATTCGTCTTGACCTAATCGTCTAAAATGCTTCAAATACCATCTGAAGGAATCTCTATTTTTGGAAAAAGATGGTATTCTGTCTTGAATATCACTAGAACTAAAGTCCTACAAGAACTCTTTCAGCCTGGCAACACACAATCCTTCCTCATTGTGGGAGCCATGAAACTGTTTCTGACTGCGACACCCTAGTCATCTACCACCTTCTCCATACTAAGAAGATCAATCTTCCTTATCTCATTATTCAACACATGATTGCAGCTGTCAAGAAAGACTACAAGAGGAACATTGTTCCTTATGGAATGATGTTAACCAAGGTCTTTCGATACTTCAACATTTCTCTGGAAAAAGAAGAATCTAAAATCAAAATTTCCAGATTCTCCACTAAAAACATTTCGCATATGAAAAAAGAACATTCTGCTCCAATCCCATTTTCATTTCCAGCAATCTCGGCCAAATGCAAAAGATCCTCACTCACAGTCTCTCACAATCCCTTGAACGACAACATACCAATTGCTCATGCTTCTGCTTCTGCTCCTGCTCCTCCATTTGATACTCTTGATCAAGTTGACTCTCCATGTCCAGACCATCCACCAGCACAAAATCTGTCCAGAATGTCACCTGTTTTCCTCTCACCACAGAAAACAGACTCCTCTCTATTTGGTGTAAGTAAATTCTTAAACTTTCCTGATACTCCTGGTATGTCCGTTGGTCAAGAACATGCTTCTGCAGGAACCCTACCAAACATCAGCTCTTCCTTTGCAACACTCTCCACCTTCTGCACTACACCGAATCCCTCCCACACCTCTACCAATCCTGATGAAGCTCATCAAACAAAAAGGACCAAGAAGGCAAAACACTCATCTAATACTGACAAGATTTTTGATGCACTTCAAATCATTGCTAACAGACAAATTTATCAGGATAGAGAAAATTCTCTCCTTCAATCTTGGATTACCACTAAGCTAGCACTGAAACTAGACCTTTCACCTCCTGAAAACCTTACACCTCCTATCTTTTCGGATCTTCCTAAGCAATCCTCGTCATCTGAGGGCTCCTCTCCATCCTTGTCTATTTGAAGATCTGAGGGCTCCCCTGATTTTTTGATTTCACAAAAGGGGGAGAGTTCAGTTTAGTTTATTTTGATTATCTGTATTATTTGTAATATTGCTCAAACTTATTTCTGGAAGCTTGACTAATCTGCTTCTGCTTGACTAACCTTTGACAATTTGCTTCTGTTTACAATTTTCTTCTGTTTACAAATTGCTTATATATCTGCATCTGTTTCTGCTTCTGTTTATCCGTGCTTATATATCTGCTTCTGGTTCTGCTTCTGTTAATCCGTACTTATATATATGCTTCTGATTTTGCTTCTGGTTCTGCTTCTGTTTATTCGTACTTATAAATATGCTTCCGATTCTGCTTCTGGTTCTGCTTCTGTTTATCCGTACTTATATATATGCTTATGGTTCTATTTATGTTTATCCGTACTTATATATCTGCTTCTGTTTATCCGTATTCATATATCTGCTTCTGTTTACAAGTACTGGTATATTTTGCTTCTGAAAAAGAATTAAAAAAAATTATATTCATCATGTTAAGCATATATATATATATATATATATATATATATATATATATATATATATATATATCTGGTTACAATCTGCTTCTGGAAAAAGATTTCAAACAATTATGTGAAGCATATTTTGAGGGGGAGAAAGATCCAAATAAGTATGATTCTGTTAAAGTTTTTTTTTACCATCATTATTTCAAAAAATTAAATAGCATAATCTGAGGGGGAGAAATCCCAAAACAATTAGAATCAAAATTAAAGAAAAATTAACATGTTTTGTCATCATCAAAAAGGGGGAGATTGTTGAGACAAAAATCCCTTTTTCAAGTGTTTTAATGATGAACAAAAACAAGCTAATTAATCTTATTAATTATGATTCTAAACCACAAAAGAATTTAACATATCTTGTTGAGTGTTGTTATCAAAAGATAGGTATCAAGTAAATCTTTCAGAAAAAGATAGATCAAAAGCAAAATAAACAAGACTGTTTCGAGATCAATCTTGAACTCATCAGAATTAAATCCGAGTGCAATCATTCTTCATGAAAGATCATCATTCTCGAATTTCATCAAGCTTGTAAAAAACACAGCAAGGCTCTTTGTCTCTGTCACCATAAAAGGTCAAGCTTAGAAATCTATTTGCTCAAAACAGAAACTCAAACAAGAGTTGAGATACTGTTGATCAAACCAAATATCTTTCAAAAACAATCATTTGTTAAATCCAAACACTAGAGAGATAGAAATAATGTGAGGAAAGTTGTAAAGATCCTTGAAAGGATAAGTGTAAAGATACTCTCAAGTGTAGGAAAGTTATCTGTATAAAGGAAAGTAACCTATTGTAGATCAGTTTTGATCTGTTAAGGTAGAAACAGGATCAATCTTGTTTTACCAAGTTAGTGAAAAATCTCACAAGATTGTGAGGACTGGACGTAGCCCACGGTTGGGTGAACCAGGATACATCACTGCGTTATTCTCTTCTCTCTTATCTTTACTTTGATTATTACGCACACATTATTCATTGCATTTTAACGTTTTATTTATTTCTAACCAAAAGATCAATCTGCATTCTTATTTGTCAAACCAAGATCAATTTTGAGTTTATTTTTACAAAGCAGAAATTTTAAAAAGAGTCACAATTCAAACCCCCCTTTCTTGTGACCAGCATTGTCACTTCAAGTCCTTAACTAGTAAAGCATTTAGAATTTTTAATAAAAGAATATTGATAGTTGAAGAATCTATACATGTATCTTTTGATGAATCTAACCCCTCGAAAGAGGATAAAATTATTTGTGATGATGATGACTTTATAAGTGATGAGATAAGCAAAGACAATCAAGTTGATCAATCAATTCGAAAGGATGAAATCAATATAGAACAGCAAGATCAACACATTGATCTTCCTCGAGAATGGAGAACCCATCGTGATCACCCAATTGACAACATTATAGGTGATATCAACAAAGGAGTCACTACAAGGCTAAATCTCAAAGATGCTTGTTTGAATATGGAATTTTTCTCCCAGATAGAACCTTCTAAAATAGGTGAAGCCCTTAAAGATGATCAATGGATACTTGCCATGCAAGAAGAACTAAATCAGTTTGAAAGAAATAAAGTTTGGGAACTTGTTCCAAATCCTGGAAATAAACACATCATTGGTACCAAATGGGTGTTTAAGAATAAACTAGATGAAAATGGAATAGTTGTTCGAAACAAGGCAAGGTTAGTCGCTCAAGGATACAGCCAAGAAGAAGGGATTGATTTTGATGAAACACTTGCTATGGTAGCAAGGTTAGAAGCAATCCGATTATTACTTGCTTATGCTTGTTCTATGGACTTTGAACTATTTCAGATGGATGTCAAGTGTGCTTTCCTAAATGGCTATATCAATGAGGAAGTCTATGTCAAACAGCCACCCCACTTTGAAGACTTCAAAAATCCTTCACATGTCTTTAAATTAAAGAAGGCTCTTTATGGTTTGAAACAAGCTCCAAGAGCTTGGTATGATAGGTTGAGTAAATTTTTATGTGAACATGGATTTGAAAAGGGTAAAGTTGATAAAACTTTATTCATTAAAAGGAATAATGATCATACTTTACTCGTTCAAGTCTACATGAACGATATCATATTTGGATCAACCAAAAGTGAAATATGTGAAGAATTCTCATTAACGATGCAAGGACAATTTGAAATGTCTATGATGGGAAAATTAAATTACTTCCTAGGATTTCAAATCAAGCAACTCAAGAATGGTATTTTCATTCATCAAGCTAAGTGTTGTAAAGAATTGTTGAAAAGATTTGAGATGGACAGCAGCAAAGAAAGTGCTACTCCTATGGGATCCAAAATGTATATCGATAAAGATCAATCTGGTAAATCAATTGATATATCAAGGCATCGAGGTATGATTGGGTCTCTTTTATATCTAACGACCATTCGGCCAGAAATTATGTTTAGTGTTTGCTTATGTGCAAGGTTTCAAGCAGATCCTAAGGAATCACATCTTGTAGCAGTGAAAAGAATAATGAAATATCTAAATGGAATAACCAATGTTGGCCTATGGTATCCAAAAGGTAGCATATGCAATCTTATTGGTTATTCTGACTCTGACTATACAGGATGTAAAACAGATTGAAAAAGCACAAGCGACACTTGTCATATCTTAGGACATGCATTAGTATCATGGTCCTGTAAGAAGCAAGCATGTGTGGCTCTAAGTACTGCTGAAGCAGAATATATAGCAACAGGTAGTTGTTGTGCTCAGATCCTATGGCTCAAGCAACAGCTATATGATTATGGACTTGATCTCTGGTGCATCCCTCTAAAATGTGACAATACTAGTGCTATCAATATCACTAAGAATCTAGTCATGCATTCTCAGACCAAACATATCGACATACGTCATCATTTTCTGAGAGATCATGTGTTTAAAGGCAACGTTGAAGTTACTTTAGTCGATACACATAATCAACTAGCAGATATTTTTACAAAGCCCTTGCCTAAAGATTCATTTTACAAGATCCGAAGAGAACTGGGTATCTTAAATGAAAGTGATCTCTAAAGGTATTTATGCTTTGTAAGTCGTCACTTATAATTTTAATATTTTGCATCTTCACTTGCTAAACTGTTGAAATATGATTCTTTGGTGTATATGTGTTTTCTTAAATGTCAATACATGTCTTAAAAATATATTTTCAGTTGAAAATTCAATTTAAAAACAAAATTTTTGCTGTCATATCCGTATACACGTTTTCAAAAAATCCTGTATTAGAATACAAATAGTATGTAGTCGAATACAGAATCGCATTTCTGCATATATAAAAGCTTGTTTTTCGCGTTTTTAGGAATCTTTCACAATTTTAGTAGTCAAATACAGATTAGTATTCCCCTCCATTTCTCAAAACAAATTTCACCCAATCTTACATGCAACCTTTAACCCATCTATATACCATCATCTATTGCATCTAAGATTGTTACATAATCAAAATCAAACCCAAAATCCCCAAATTCGTGAAACTCCATCTTCTTCATTTTTTCAACATGGATGCACGGAAAAGAGGTTCAAGAACGAAGGTTACTGCAGTGGGTCCTTCAAAGAGGAGGGCAATAAATGATAATGTGGCATACCTATCTCGGTTAATTCACTCACCGGAAGAAATCGACAGGTTCTGAACCTACTTCTCGGACAAAAAGTTGATTACTCCTAAATTTGGTACTCTTGATTTCTTCTCTGCTTTTAAATTCCCTGAGTTGCCTAAAGTAGATTTTTCAGGGGAAGTTATGTATAAACCTACCAAAGATAATCTGTTGGACTTAAATGTTCTGCCAAGCATGAAAATAGTGTGGAGTGAGCCGCTTCAAACTTATGTCCACAAGAGTGATCTTGGACAATCTTCATCGACAGGTCCTCAGGATGAAGCTGCAGCAGGAGCAGAGATAGAAGAAATAGCATCAGATGATGATATTATTTCAAATCGCATGGTTATGGACAAACTCAACTCTATTCAAACCTTCGTCACTGAACAATTTCAGAATATGAATACCTTCTTCAACAACCAATTTCAATCCATGAGCACATCTATCAACACCAGATTTCAAAACATTGAAACCACCATTACTCAAAATCATTAATCTCTTTTAATTGAACTACGTCAACTGTCCGTCAAAATTGACCACCTTCACCTCCAATCAGATATTGATATGCAGTTGGCTACACTAGTTTCTATTATTTGTTTACGCTTTGTTAGACATTTCTTTTAAATTTCTTATTGCCTTTTACTAAATGTATTAATTAGACATGTTTATTACTTTGAAACTACTTTTTTGATTGAAAACTTCCTAATATAATGTGATGATTAAGTTTATTTTCAATATATACTGTGAATGCTTGGTTTGCTTTGTGTGGTTTCTTCTTCCTTTTTGATCATGTCAAAAGGGGTAGAAAAATGGTATGTTGTTGTTGTTAAAAATTTTATAGATCTCCAAATTTTCCAACACAAAATTTCAAAAACAAAAGGGGAGTAAGCATATATCAAGGGGGAGAAATCAAAATCTTTGAAAATTTCAACAAGGTTTTGTCATCATCAAAAAGGGGGAGAATGAAAATGTACAAGATCTAATGTTTTTTATGAAGACAAAAAACTATGTATAAGAATCAAGATGCAAGCTCAAAATGAAACCAACATTCAAGTCATCTATTAGGAAACTTAGAGTCTAAGGTATTTGATATAAATCCAATTATATTTCAAATACAATATTATGAGAACCTTCTATATCTAGCATATGCATCAAAAGTATTTTCAAAGTGTCAAAATACATAAACAAATATTTAAACATTAAGTTTTTGACAAAAATCAATGTTGTATTCGACTACAGCATCTCGTAGCCGAATACAAACACTAAGTCAGTAGCAAAATCTTCAATTAGGTATTCAAATACGGCATGTCGTAGCCGAATACAAATATCAAGTCAGTAGCAAAAACTGAAATTTTGTATTCCAATACGACATGTCGTAACCGAATACAGATAACAAGTCAGTAGCTAAAATTGGACTTTTGTATTCAACAACATCATCTCATATTCGAATACAACTCAAGTTAGTGGCAAAAATCACATACTTGTATTCGACTACGAGGTATCGTATTCGACTACGAAGTTAAAATTTTGAATAAAAATTGAACGTTATAGAAGTGTATTTCAATACGTTGAGGATGTATTCGAATATAATTGCGAATCAATCCAATTTTTCAGTTCAGATCTCATCTGGATCATTGCATAAGTTCATCAAATCTTCTGGGAACAATTGCCACTAATATGAAGTGTTGTCTATGGAGTATAAATACCTCATAGCTTCAGTGCTAACCTGATAGATCTTTTTACCAATCTTAGAACAACTTTTATGAAATATCCTAAACTTTCAAAGCTTAATTTTCATATTTTCAAGTACATGCTTTTTATTTTCATTTCATTAAGAAAGGTTCTCCGTTGTACTTGAAAGTGTGCTGGATTATTATCATTATACTTATTGTTATACTCTTGTTCTTAGTTAAGAACATTGTCACAAAAATCATTTGAAATTATTGTATTATTTGAAGAAATAAGCGTAGTTTCTTCCAACAATAAATAATTATTTGAAGAAATTATTGTATTATTTGAAGAAATTATTGTATTATTTGAAGAAATTAGCGTAGTTAAGAACATTGTCACAAAAATCATTTGAAATTATTGTATTATTTGAAGAAGTCTTAGTGTTAGACTTGTACTTATTCTAACAAAATAGTGGAAAAATCTCTTGTGGTGTACAAGAGGACTAGATGTACCCTTGGTTGTAAGGAGAACCAGGATAAATTTCTGTGTACTTTACTTTCCGTCATTTACAAGCTTTCATACACAAACACAACCAGAAAAATAATTCAGAAAACTCTAAAAACCAGAAAAGTTTTTAAACACCTAATTCACCCCCTCTTAGGTGCGCCTCTGTACTTACAATAGATCCTCTCAACTCAACCCGAGACACATATACACGACGGTTGGGGTACTCTTTGAAGGTGCAAACACGAGAAGGGGGGTTGAATTGTGTTTGACTAACTTGAATACTTTTTCTGTTTTTGCAGTTTTAAAACAAAACTTGATGTATGAATAAAACAAAGGTAGTAGTGGATATAAAGTAAAAATAAAAACACAGAATTTTATACTGGTTCACCGTTAACGAGGCTACGTCCAGTCCCTTCACCTTGAAGGATTTCACTAACTCAAAACCTTGAATTACAACAATACCACTGACCCTCCAAGTCAATCTTCTCAAACAGTCTAACAATCCTAGACTTTTGAGGAATACAACACCTTGACTTCTTTAGTCAAGTCTTCTCCTACCAATCTGACAACCCTTGATTGTAGAAGGAATTACAACGCCTTGAATCTAATTGCCAAGTAACCTGCTACCCCTTCTGACTCCCTCATATTGTAGACTCTACTTCAACAACTTACATCTAACACAAGGGAAAGAAAATAACACGAGTGCTTGCTTCTGGAAAGCTGGAACTCACAATTAACCTCACTGAAAACTCAAGTGTTTGCTTTTGGAAGTGTATGACTCTTTTGTGATTTTCGATGCTAAGTCTTCAGTCTTGAGCCTCCTTTTATAGATGTGAATTAGGGTCTCTTCCAAGCTTAATTTAGAGCTATATCTTGCTGGATTCTCTTGCAAAAATATCTTGACCAATCGGGTTTCACTTTAAATAAAAAACATATCTTTTTCTGCTCCAGATTGCCTTTCAAAAATAACTTTGACCAATTATGACTTTAATTAATTCTGGAACAAATCTTTCTTCCCGCCAATAGCTAATGAATTCCACAAGACTTCAATTTATTTTTGTATCAAATCTTTTTTAATACTTTGATCAAATTTAATCAAATCTCCACCGATTATCATCATGATTAAATCTGAACGCTTTGATCTTCTGCTCTCGTCCACATCTGGACTATACTAAGTGATCTGTTGTGATCCTCTGATTTCGGCCAACCCTAGACCACACTTTCTGATCTTCTGATCTCGGCCAACCTTGACTTGCAAACTGATCTGCTGTGATCCTCTGATCGCGGCCAATGCTGGACCACACGTTCTGACCTTTTGATTTCAGCCAACACTGGGCCATGGTCTGATCTTCTGATCTCGGCCAACACTGGGCCATATACATAAATTTGGACCATTGATCTGAACATCTTCCCTCTGATCTGGACCAATTCTGAACTGGGTCTGGATGGAACTGAAATTAAATTTGGACAAATAATATTTCAGTCTAGATATTTTACCTTCTGATTTGGATCAGGTCTGGATCAATTCTAGACATCATTTCTTCTGGTCTGGACTTAGTTTCATACCCTAAACCATGCTATCTTCTGGTCTGGGTCAAATCTGGATTGAATCTCTTGTTCTGGACCCATTAATTTATCCTCTGATTGATTCTGGATCAAGTCTGGGCTGTTTATCATTTCACTGTCAAGCCATCTTCTGGTCAGAATAACTTCTGGACTAAGTCTGACTTATGATTTCTTCTGGTCTGGATCAAGTCTCGCTCTGGCAGGCTTCCTTCTGGTCTAGTCCAAGTTTCCTTCTGACTTTGCATCCTTCTGATCTGGGCCAGCAAAGATATCCTCTGGTAATTTTAGGATGCATCCTCTGGTACCTTCTGGATGTATTATCTGGTGTCTTAATCTTCTGCCTCTAGAAACTTCATTTTCTGGTGGCATTTAATGTAATAATTCAAGGTTCAAAAAAAGATTACATGGAGTGCTTTTGTAAACTTCAAAATCCTAAGTACTTAGAACCAACTTGGTTCCAACACTCTTGTGTTGCACGGTAGCTGTCGGCCTTAGGGAATAACCCACTAATCCACTTAGGAATTCCCAACTAGACGTACCCCCAAGGTCTATCAATCTTACCTTACGGTTCGACTGTAGCCCTGCACGATCAGGCTCATTCAGTTATACTTCCCCGAATCACTAGGTTTGTCATACCCTCCCTATATGATGACAAAATAATCCTCACTCCAAAGCCTACAACACCTATTTCATACTTACTCGATTGACACAACTCAATAAATTTCAATTCACAATATACATCATTATATATATATATATTAATTTATTAAATTTAACTTAGTTAAATGATGTAAAATCTAAAATCGATAAGACTCACCAATGTGTCGGAGCATCGATAGGGTTCGACGTCAATTTTGTCAAAATACGCGAACGAGTAGTGTTTTCCAAAGATAACAACAAGATGAATAGTAAAATGATGTATGTTTTCCCTAAACAATGACTATGGAGGCTGGAAAATATCAAAACATTTAAATCCAAGGGAGAAAAGTGGTCGTTTCCAGAAAAACAGCACCGCAATTGGTAGAGTTGAGGCGATAATCGTATCCCCCGGTTGATTATGTGTGAGTACTCAAGATTTTGTGCCCCGTGGTGGCTTTTTGAGAAAAAACTCAAAAAGGAAAAGGAGATAGAGACACTCAATTATGGTTCCGCTAATAAGAAGCCAACACTACTTAAATATGAGGCATAAGATAATAGCAATCCAAAACTGATATATATTATTATTTTTTCTAAAATAAAATAAATAGTTTTAATAACAATGATTACTTATTTTAATTTAAATAACTACGAAGACAAACAAAGAAAGACAATCACGTAAAAAAAATTATCACACTACAATAAACACATATATAAGAAAATATCACTAATTTATAATAACAATAAATATTGAGTTTTACGATTCTACCCCTCTTAAAAGAATTTTGTCCTTGAAATTTAGAAAAAACTATAAACGAGCTATCATCTAACTTAACATTTCAATGTATTTTTAGGATTTCTAAAATTTAACATTAGTTCCTATCGAATACAAAAAAAAATATACCAACACCTTTATAATTATCATTAAGGTTAATATCTTAAACTAACTAGTATTTAAAAGGCTAACTCACTACACACCTCAAGTATAAACATCACATTTATCTATTGTAAATCAGAATCCACCCATCAAATGTTGCTTCCATGTATATAGCACATAAACTCATATTCTTCAACTACCTCATCTACTTTTATCAACCTACCGCACACGATTACATACACTTACACTACTATACTCCTACATGGTCAAATCACATGTTAGTCTAACTCTTACCGAATCTAAACCCCCCATACACCAACTTCACATGGACAATGCTCTAGGCTCTTCACACAACAACTACAAGTACCATTTATCTTAAACTCCATTTACATGTATTGTTCATGTCTTTCTAAGTTTGACGATTATATTCTTAAAACTGATCATAATCTACTATCCAAGGTTTACTATGCTCACTAAAATAAGAATGAAATCAATTAATCAAGGTTAACTCTCAAGGTCTCATGATTATTTATCTTAAACTTTATCACAAACCAATGAAAATAAATCAATAAAACTAACATGGGTCAATGTTACTTCCTAATGATAAGATGACACACAAGTTGATACGCAGAAACACAAACATTTGTATGATAATTATCTTTCTTGAAATTATGAAACTATTATGAGTGAAATAATGATTGGAAAAAAGTAAAAGTATTTTATCACATAAATTGTGAATAGTTCAACAATTCACATATTCATTTAAATATAATATGAAAAAAAATTGCTTTACATGATAAATTGACATAGTAAAATGAAATAGTGAAGTGTGTATGTCACATTTAATAGTTTCAGTCATGGAGGAAATAACATATCTACTCTCTATAATTCATAGATAATAAGAGAGAATGTATAAATTTATAGAATATTAATTTACTACATGCAATCAAATAGGATGAAAAATAATCTTAAAGTGTCTATATTCCAAAATAAACATCAGCAACCTCTCGCTTTTTTTTCCACACAATTATAGAGATACAACAATATTGAAATTTAACATTATCTCAAAATCCAAATTCGGATCATGGCTAAGTTGCACTATTAACGCATTAATTTAAATAAACCAAATATATTGAATAAGTTATTAAATAAATTAAATATATACTATGATTAACACAATTATAAAGTATAAAAAAATATTCATCTATTAAATAAATTTCGTCTTTGGAATTTATGTTCACCCCGAGCATCATAACTATTTAATCTTCTTACTCAACTCTCTTAATAATTTGAGATTTCGGAAATCTTAACTTAAACTTTGGTGTCCTATTCAATATAACCAAACATCTTTTAAGTTTTTAGGAAAACTAATCCACAAATCAAGAAAATAAAATGTGAGTCTACCTGAAATATAATGATCACTAATATTAAATTTAATTTTTTTTTCCAGCCGATCAACAACACTAAATATAATATTCTTAGGTACCACTTTCTTACAGGCTAAGAATCAAGTTCATACTTTCTTCAAATAAAGAAATTTTTCTTACCAATATGATTGATATTAGTTTGAGCTCCTAAGAATCAAACACTATGTCATTCCCCTTTTTTCTCTCTTTATTTTGTTTTTTTTTTCCTAACTCGCAACTATGACTCATGATTTCATATACCTATAATAAAATTGTCTCAACCCTACTAGTTTAGATTATTATTGTTACTATGGTTTTGACGTTGGACTCAACAAGGACCATACTCATAAACCTTTAAGGTAAAAATTATTGGTTCATGTTCCTTCCACTAATCTTAATTTAAGGGTGTATATTTATCTAATATGTTACACAATTACATGCCTTAAACTTGAACACAACACAAGCTTCACCAAGATCAACAATACTAAAATGGGACAAGTCTAACTTTTTAGTGATAAGGTCACTCATGAAGTGTAAAAGTATCATAACAATCTTATTTCTATGTCCCTATTAAAATACCATTTCTATAAATAAACTCCCAAATAATCATTCCTATAACACATCAATCAACCACATATCAATTTTAACTCCCTTGCAGTACTCAAATATCCTTGCAAGTATCTATTACACATTCAATATTGACTACCAAATACTTTTGAAATCACAACTTAACTCTTCCTAAACTTCTTGAGTCAAAACAAACTAAGAAGAACCTTATGCACGATCCATTAAGTCAATCAACTATTCATTGTAATTTTTTTTTACTAGGTTCATCTAAGCCTTTCACTTCTTATTCACAACAAGTTCGACTACTAATCAAAATAACCTAATAGATTTATTTTAAAAATAACTTAACTTGAATATCTTCCTAAGAATTTTAATCCAAAGTCAACAAGCAAGACATTGAAAACAATGAACATCTCCATCGTAACAGTTAATACTCTTACAAGTTCATAAACATAAGGAAAATATATATAGTGTTAGGCACACAAAAACATAGCTACTTCTACAAAAAATTAAAACAAGTAAAGCTTGACTACCAATGGCTTCGACATTTCATGTTAGAACACCATTGTTCCATCAATCAATGATCTCAACCAATCTTAGATTGGTTAACCTACACTAAAACATAATTCAAACAAGGAGGCAAAAATAATCCACATGAAATAACCAATGACACGTTTGCACAACAAATAGCTCTCTTAGAACAAAGTCACTACATAGTAATAATAAAAATAAAAAAAAATAAAAACAAATCGACCATTAATAGAGTAAGCATGTAAGCACAATGAACATATCACCCACGGTTTGATTAAACAGACCTGCTCTGATACCACTAATGTGACACCCTAAACCTCAATTTAATATTAATTTTTTTTCTTTCTCAAATTTCATTTTTAAAATAATAAAATTCAAAATAATAAATAAATAAACTATCAAATATTTTCTTTTAGGAAAAGAATATCACTTATTTATAAACACGTCACATTAATCCAAAATTTTCACCAAACATAGCAACTCGAAATCATAACATTAGACAACAAAATCTCTTTTGAAGTGCACACACATAAGTTTAATGATAAATGTAACATATTCCCAACTCAATATCATTATCACAGCAGGAGTTCCCAAAATAAAAGACATTCAAATATGAAGTTAATAAAAGAAAGATAATAAAAGTCTTCCAGATAAGATGGCTTTCTACACTCTGAAAGTATTAGTCTTCACCTGCAGCTTGAAGCTCGTCTGCGTCAATCGCGAACGCTAAACACAAACAACGACGGGTGAGTATCGAAATTATGTAACATTATAATATAAATGAGGAGAACACACAAATAGTCAAATTAACACAAACATGAGAAACATTCAAGATCATTATATCAAAATTAAGTCTAAATCGATCACAATTAAGCGGTCACAAGGATGAAATGTTATGCATGTCCTATACTCTATACTTCTTCATCATTTGGTACCATTCTACTCTGAAGTACTTGGTTAGGAGGCCTGATGCTATGCCACTACAAGACTGAACGAACAATTCATGAATGGCCAAGTCCTCATAGATCCCCTCAACTCAACCAGAGACACATTTACGCGACAATCGGGGTACTCTTGTGTTGCACGGTAGCTCCCGGCCTTAGGGAATAACTCACTAATCCACTTAAAAATTCCTAACTAGAGGTACCCCCAAGGTATATCAGTCTTACCTTACGGTTCGACTGTAGCCATCCACGATCAGGCTCATTCAGTTGTACTTCCCCGAATCACTAGGTTTGTCAAACCCTCCCTATATGATGACAAAATAATCCTCACTCCCAAACCTACAACACCTATTTTATACTTACTTGATTGTCACAACTCAATAAATTTCAATTCACAGTATACATCATAATTTACATCATTATATATATATATATATATATATATATATATATATATTCCAATCACAATCAAATCCAAATATTTGGTTTACACCATTCACAATGCATAATCCAATTTTATCAATCACATAATAAGTAATCAAACAGGCGGTGCATTCAAGTAATGTCACAATTTCAATCAAGTAAACAAGAGCACTCAAGTACATATCATCCATACAATAACAATCAACACCAGGTTTCATAAAATCAAACAATATGCAATCTTGAGATAAATAAATTCACGGCAATTCTATAGATTGCTAAAATATATTTTAATCCTCACTATTACCATTCTTATATTATTAATTATTTATTATTACTCAATACGGCTCGACCGTACGTAGTAAGCCCCGAGTGAATATCTGGGAATTTCAGTATTCCCGTTCATCTCATGTTATTTTATACTCATAAAATTGAATCTCATCTCACCCCTTACCTCAATTGAAGCTTTCACTAGACATAACAATCTCTACGGCCACAACAAATCCAAACAGCTTAACAGGTCCACATCTTCTTCTTTGCCAACGAGGCAACCAATAGAAACTAAATAAATGTACAATGACAACTCATATCAATCAATTATTAACTATTTGTAATATATAATCTAAAACATATTTTATAACATATATATATATATATATATATATATATATTATTTACACCTGTATAAAACGAATTATATAATTAAAATCAATAATAGTTATAACATTTTAGTTTTAAAAAAATAATAATAATATAGCCTAAATAGAGTTAAAACTTTAAAACACAATTTTATGTTTTCATATTCAAAATTAGAATACTAAAATATTAAATAATTAGAATAGTTTAAATTAAACATAAATAAGTATTATGATTAAAATAGAATTAATCTTATCAAACAAATAAAACTCTTGGTTGTAAAGCTGAAGCATAGTTTATTTATAAATATAAAATTAAATTTTGAATTTAATTGAAAAACATTTTTACTTTTATTTTTAACAAAATTTTACTGTCAATAAATAATATAAAACCATATCTATTTATCCAAAGTAGAGATGTAAATACATAGAACAATGGTATTAGTTAAATTAGATGCAACTCTTTTACTAATCGGACTAAACTTTTGAGATAAACCAACATTTGCCAAATCAAAGACAAATATTACACACAAAATCTAACAGAAACAATTTGTAATTCGGTATATATATATATATATATATAAATTTTAATTTATTTAATTTAACGGAGTTAAAAGATGTAAAATCTAAATTCGAAAAGACTCACCGATGTTCTGGGGCATCGATAGGGTTCGACGTCAATTTTGTCAAAATACACGAACGAGTAGTGTTTTCCAAAGATAAAAACCAGATGAATTCAAAAATGATGTATGTTTTGCCCCAAACAATGACTACGGTGGCTGGAAAATATCAAAACATTTAAATCCAAGGGAGAAAAGTGGTCGATTCCAGAAAAACGACACCGCAATTGGTAGAGTTGAAGCAATAATCGTATCCCTCGGTTGATTATATGCGAGTAGCCAAGATTTTGTGCCCCGTGGTGGCTCTTTGAGAAAAAACTCGAAAAGGAAAAGAAGATAGAGACACTCAATTGTGGTTTCGCTAATAAGAAGCCAAGAAAGGTCACGAAAAAAGGAGGACAACTCACGACTACAATATGATTTCGAGTATGTATAAGAAATAATAGAAACGAGGAGATGATAAAGAAAAATATAGAATAACTCGGTTATGGTGTGTACAAGTCAAATTGAATAATAACTTTCATAGAGCGCAGGATTATTATAATTTGAAGAGGATGTGTAAGTGTGGTTTCGCTGCTAGCATAGGAACACATTTAGTTAGGCTATTATTAAGTTACAAAATAGTATTTGAAGAATTTTTAGGTCCATTAATTTTGCTTATGGCGAATTTAGTTTATTACTTAGGTTATTAATTGATATTATTAGGCTGTTATATGGCGTATTCATTTTATGAACGGCATCATCGTCATTATTATATTTCATATATAAATAATATAGTTATTTTATAAAAATATATTTAAATAATAAAAGTCTAGATAACAACACTACTAAAGTATGAGGTATAAGATAATAGCAATCTAAAACTGGTATATATATTATTATTTTTTCTAAAATAAAATAAATAGTTTTAATAACAATGATCACTTATTTTAATTTAAATAACTACAAAGACAAACAAAGAAAGACAATCACGTAAAAAAAATTATCACACTACAATAAACACATATATAAGAAAATATCATTAATTTATAATAATAATAAATTTTGGGTGTTACAGTGTGTGTGTGACAATTATCAATTATCTAAAATTTGACAATTGAATTCATATGCCTCAATAAATGGTAAACAAGTATTATAGATTAATAATAATAGTCATTAAAGTAACTTCTAACTACATTTGAACAAGATAGTTTATAACTCAATTTAATGAACTATTTAAATGAATTACAGCAACAATACTGGATATATAAATTTGTTTCCTAATACACCAGGTTACATCAAATAAAAATAAAGCACTAAGTCCAAAACATGGCTTGCAAATCATCCTCTGATACTGGGACTAAGCATCAATCACCTTTAGCTGCTAATGTAAAAAATAAAAAGGGCGAGATAAAATCTCAGTGAGTTTTGAAAATAAAGGGAAGGGTGGTTTTAAAATATTTCTTTCATAAATATGTATAAATACATGTAATTCTAATGCATCTCAAGCCTAAGCTGTCAACTTCAATTTCTTTTTATAAAACTTAACTGATATCATTCTCTTATAAAGATTTTGAAAAAACTATGCATTACCTCAAAATCTTTTCTTCGTAAACAAAGAAAAGTCGTCCAATTATCTCAACATGGATCACCAAGATAATTGAGTCCTGAGCAGTAACGGTGGTCTTGCCAAACCCCAATCAACGTCATGATTGTTCTCCTTTATCTATTGAACCATGCATGGAACAACATGAACTTCCCCACCGTGATATAAGGCCATGCGTGAATCTGTTTAATGAGAATGTTTGAACTTGAGATGTTTTGTATGCAATGTCTTTATATTGTCATGTATGCAACTTAGCCAGAGGCAATTTAGCTTTCATGTATACTAAATATGTGATAATTTAATCCCAAGTCGCTAATTCAAAGCTGGAACTAGAGGAAACTTAGCCAGAGGCAAAACTTCGAACCAGAGGCAACACATTGTGGAGTAAACAGATCAGAGGTAGCATGACTAAAGGCAGCATGGTCAGAGGATACATGGACCAGAGGCAGCAAGGTCAAAGGATACATGAATCAAAGGCAGCATGGTCAAAGGCAAATGAACAACGATCAGAGTTAGAGGTAGATGAACAGTGATCAGAGTCATAGGCAGATGAATAGTGATCAAAGTAATAAGTAGATGAACAATGATTGGAGTGAGAGGTAGATAAACAATGATCAGAGTTAGATGCAGATGAACAATGATCAGAGGCCGATGAATAGTGATTAGAGGATACATGAGTCAGAGGCAGCGTGATCACAGGTAGATATGATCAGAAGATACGTTGTCTAGAGGAAGAATAAGAGGATACGTGTCCAGAGGAACAATCAGAGGATACATATCTAGAGGAAGAATCAGAGGATACATGTCCAGAGGAAGAATTAGAGGATACATGTCTAGAGGAAGAATCAGAGGATCATGGGTCAGAGGCAACATGACCAGAGGCAAACTCTTATCAGAGGTAGCGTGATCAAAGGAACATGGATCATATGTAGCATGACCAGAGGCAAACTCTGAACAGATGCAACATGATCAGAAGAAAGACATAATGGAAACAACAGATGCAAAATGGACAGAGAAAATCAAAAGCAAAGTAGAAGAGTATTACTAGAGGCAAAATAGAAGCATTTCACCAAAGGCAAAAATAGAAAGAGTAAATCAGAGGCAGAATACTCAAGCATAAAAATAACGTCAGAGAAATCACGCCCAAGAACATAATCTAGCTATATGAGGAAAATAACTCAAGGATCATCAACACGAAATCAGAGGTAGCAACTAAGAAAGTATCTGAGGCAAGAAGAAAGAAGGCACTGGGTGTGCACATTCTAATTCTGAGTGCAGTTACGCATCTAAATAATCTCTAATTGCATGTTTCCTAGTTTTCTAACCCACACAATCATTTCAAAATCAAATTAACAACATGCATGAATGTTAAATACAGTTTTTTTTACAGATTTCTTAAATACGTTTATGCTTAAAAGTTCCACTTCCTTACTTTCTCTAAATTTTTATAATCCCTTTATTCCTAAAAACAGTTTCAGAAGTAAAAGGAAAATTTTCAATTGACTTAACCCGCAACCCCTCGTGCTAAAATATTTTAATGTAAAGAACTCACATCTTTTAGGATTCTCATCAGTTGAAGGAGTTGTCCCAACAGTTCTGGTTCCTCTTCAAGTTGTTTCCTCTACTTTAACTCGAAATTCCCCTTTTTGTTAGGTTATTCCTTTTCTATTTGAAGGTGCAAACACGAGAAGGGGGGGTTGAATTGTGTTTGACTTAACTTGAATACTTTTCTTGTTTTAATACTTTCAAAACAAAACTTGATGTATAATTAAAACAGAGTTAGCAGCGGATAAAAATAAAAATAAAAACTCACAGATTTTATACTGGTTCACCGTTAACGAGGCTACATCCAGTCCCTTCGCCTTGAAGGATTTCACTAATTCAACCTTGAATTACAACCTTGCTACTGACCCTTTAAGTCAGTCTTCTCAAATAGTCTAACAATCCTAGACTTCTTTGAGGAAAACAACTCCTGCTCTTCAGCCAATTTGACACCCCAGATTGTAGAAGAATTCACAACACTATGAATCTAATTGCTAAGTACCTTGCTACCCTTTCTGAATCTCTCAGTTTGTAGACTCTACTTCAACAACTTAGATACAACCCTATCTAATTGCCAAGTAACCTGCTACCTCTACTGACTCCCTCAGATTGTAGACTCTACTTCAACAACTTAGATTTGCCACATTGGAAAGAAAATAATCGAGTGCTTGCTTCTTGAAAGCTGAAACTCATAATTGACTTATATGAAAATTTGAGAGTGGTTGCTTTGGAAGTGTATGACTCTTTTGTGATTTTCGATTATGAGCATTCTGCCTTGAGCCTCCTTTTATAGATGAAAATTAGGGTTTCTTCCATGATCAAATTCGAGCTGAATCTTGCTTGATTCTCTTCCAAAAATAACTTGACCAATTGGGCTTTATTTAAATAAAAAACATATCTTCAGATTTTCTTTCAAAATAACTGGCCAATCAAATATGTTGGTTGTTCCCGCCAATGCTCCTGAATTCCATGCTACACTTTAATTAAAATAACTTGCAATCTCCATCGTTGATCAATTCTGGACCATCAGAATTTTGAGCGCTAGTCCACATCTGGTACAAGCTAAATGATATGTTGTGATCCTCTGAATTCGGCCATCCCTAGACCACACTTCCTAACCCTCTGATCTTCTGATTTCGGCCATCCTGGATGCACACTTGATATGCTATAATCCTCTGAACTCGGCCTTTGCTGGACTGCTCATCCTGTCCCTCTGATTTCGGCCAACACTGGGCCATGGTCTGATTTTTTGATCTGGACCATCATTGGACCAAATAATTAATTCTGAACCATTGATCTAGAAGTCTTTACTCTGATCTGGACAGATTCTGGAATTTGGTCTGGAACTCATTTCAGTCTGGACATTTTACCTTTAATTTTGGACCAGGTCTGGATTGATTCTGGAACTCATTTCTTTTGGTCTGGACTTAGTTCATGCCCTGAATCATGCTATCTTATGATCTGGGCCAAATCTGGATTGATCCTCTTGTTCTGGACTCATAAACATACCTTCTGGTCAAGTCTGTACTGTGTAATTTTTCACTGCCAGGCCATCTTCTGGTCAGAATAACTTCTGGAATAAAATTGATATTTGATTTCTGTTTGTCTGGAACAACTCTCCTTCTGGCAGGCTTTCCAATGGTATGATCCATGTTTCATTCTCATTTTTATTCCTTCTGATCTGGGCCATCAAAGATATCTTCTGGTCATGTTTTGACATTCCTGGAGTATCTTCTGGTCATTCCAGAATTCATTTTTCTGGAATCCTTTGATCTCTGCTTTTGTTTCCTTTAGTTTCTGGGGCATTTAACTTAATAATTCAAAGTACAAAATAAGTTTACATTGAGTACATTTGTAAGCATCAAAATCCTAAGTACTTAGAACCAACTTGGTTCCAACACTATTTCCCTGATCTTGCTTGATTCTCGAAGCTAGAGAGGTTGAATCCCCCATGCAAGGTTGTTTGGCAGGTCTGATGGTGTTACGTAAACTGATGTTTTTGGAGATTTTGAAAAAGAAGGAGAAATGCAGGATTTAATGGAGATGATGAACAATAACAATGGGGTTTTCTCCAAAATGCTTTGAGAGTGTGTGACTAGAAAAGTGAAATAAATGAAGGTGGAAGATGAGTTAGTACCCGTGAGTGAAGGAGAAAGACAGAGAAGTAAAGGTGATATGCTCTCTCTTTGCCACTTGGACTTGTTAATACTATTACTTTGCTATTCTACCCTTGATTCTAATTTAATATTACAAAAAACATAACATTAACAATTTCTAAAATTATAACTAATACTTAAATCTTATAAATATTTATAAGGTAGTGAGAGAGTTGTTATAGTATACATATATTTGGTTGACATCGATAATAGCTTCCTAGAGAGAAAATGAGGAGATATTGTCTCTTGGATACTGTTGGATCATGAACGCATTAAGATGATATGAGGGTCTTAAGAGAGGTTGAATGGTTAGATAAAAAATAATATTATTGGAATACAAAATAAACACAAAAACAATATCGTAATTAACATTTTTAAAGGTTATTAAAATGGCAACGTGTTCAGTTTTATAAAAAATGTAAAAACAATATATAAAAAATGTAAAAGATAAATTTATAATATCTAAAACATATCTATGTAACAACAAAGAGAGAAAAAAAGGGAGCAAAATTAGAGAGAGAACAGAGGATGACCGAAGTTTTTTACTAGCTATTCGCCTCTATTCTACTCCTCCTAGTCCTATATTCTACACTTATTTAAGTTTTTTTTAGTAGAAAAATAAATATTTTTTATATATAAATAAGAAAAAATGGTATAATTATCGTGATAAATTCAAACACAATGTTTGAGTTCGAAACCTAGAATTTAAGAACCTTTTGATTTTCTCTATATAATTCCATTATTATATTATTAAGGTTACTAATATAATACTCGCACTATTGTGGCTGATGCGTCGTTAATATATTTATCTCTAGATAAATAAATAATAATAAATAAAACTTCACTGATATTGAACTTTTTAGATAGAAAAATTTATTTATTAAATTGATAACAACTGTACTAAAAAAGTTAAATATTATATAAACAATTTATTATTTGAGAAGATAATTATTTCGTTATGAGGTACGAAAATTATGTTTTTTTATAAAGAATGCATCAAATTCATCATAAAAACTAAGTTTAATTATAGTTTTAGTTCTCTAAAAATATCAATTAACGTTGTTGGTTCTCCTATTTTAAAAGTCGATAATTTTGGCCATTCCCTTATATTTTGAACTAAAAAAATGACGATTTGAAATATGTTAAATAATATGACATATAATTCTATGATATGGAATCATCTAGATACATTAATTATTTTTCATATGTAATTAATTAAATTAAAAATATAAAAAATTTCATGCGTGTTAATCATTCTAAATCTTCGTATCATATATCACGTTATTTAAGCATTCTAAGTCATCACTTTTTAGTTAAATAATCAGAGAGAGACCAATATTGTCAACCTTTAAAATAAATGGACTTATTTTGTGAATCAGTCAAAATAGAGAGACTAAACTACAATTAAGCCTAAAAATTAAATTTTGAAATTTCTCGAGAAAAAAACTTGTTATCAATACAAAATGATCTCCATTCAAATCAAAGTTTTGTGACTCCATTATTCTGATAAATTGGTACTACCGAGTACTCGAATTGAAGCAGCTTCAAAAATTTAATTGAAATTTATATTATGTAAAAGTATATATAAATTAAATAAGCAGACTAAAGTTAAACATAATTAACTAATTCGAATTTTGTAGCTGGAGTAATATGTCAATTAGACATCGTAACTACCGTTCACACCATCTTTCTCCTTTGGGACATTATTTTTTTCTTGTTATAAGTAATGTTGCATACCACATCAACATTTTAGTGTATGTAGCTCAGACTTGCTATGACATCAGTGCCACATCATCACTTCACGGGGTTGGGTTGTTGTCACGTGAAAAAAAACAAAACAAAACATAATTATAGGAATCAAAACATAATTATTCGAATTTTGTAGCGGAGTAATATGTCAATTAGACATCGTAACTACCGTTCACCATCTTTCTCCTTTGGGACATTATTTTTTTCTTGTTACAGGTAATGTTGCATACCACATCAACATTTTGGTGTATGTGGCTCAGACTTGTTGTGGCATCATGTGTTTTAAACCTAAAAATTTACGAAATTTTTAAAGTTATTAATATAATACTTGTGCTAGGCGATACTTCATTAATATATTGATCTTTAGATAATAAATAACACTTTACATATATTAAATTTTTTAAATAGAAAAATTTATTTATTAAATTAATAACAACTATAGTAAATGGATAAGTACTATATAAGCAATTTATTATTTGCAAAAATAATTATTACATTTAGAGGTACGAACATTACATTTTTTTCATAAAAAATGCATCAAATTTATCATTAAAATTAAAATTTGAAACAGTTCTACGAAAAAACTTGTTATCAACATAAAATAATCTTCATTCAAATCAAAGTTTTGTGATTCCATAACTTTGATAAGTTGGTAGTAGAAAACACTCTGAATTGATTGGTTCAATCAAAATTATATGTTCAGATAAAATCGCTAATATTGTCATAAAGAAGTCGTAAAAATTAATCAAAATTTATGCTATCTAAAAGTATATACAAATTAAATATTCAGGTTATAGTAAAATAAAATTAACTAATTCGGATTTTGTAGCTGAGTAATGGATCAATAAGACATTACTCAAACAAATAAAACAAAATTAGTAACTCAAAAATATTAAACTATATAACAAAATTAACTTAACTGACATAGTAACTTACTAAAACTAATGATGGCTTAATTGTAGGATTTGTAGTGAAAAGATAATATAACAAACAAATAATAATAAACTCAAAACATTAATAGACTATCAAGTACAAAATAAATAGAGAAAAACAATTTGCAAACAATAATCAACAAAAATAATTCAAAAAGTTTAAACGGGTTAAAAATTATGAACAAACTTAAATAGTCAAGCTCATAATTTCAACTTAATCAACTTAATTGATTGTATTAAACATGAAGGAAATAAATTAAACAAAAAAAAATCATGTCTAGTTATTAATCTAATAAAACTATAGACATAATTAATGTAATGAATCTAGGAAACTATCAATCCAACGGTATATTAGTTTTTTCAAAATTCTTGAAATAGTGGAAGTGATATCCTTTTAGTAGTTGGCTCATTAACAATGGAAAAAATGTATGCATCAACTTGTTCTTTTGATGGAACTATATCTTGACAATTTGCAAGGACATTATCAATCCCATCGTAAAGAATGAAACGTTGATTGCATCTTTTGTAGCATTGTGATTTGTTTTAGTTCATGTGTGTTGTGTTATTTATACTATTCGAATTTTGGTAGGATATTAACTTTGATTGATTTGAATTTATTTTAAAATTAATGATTTAGATTTTATTTATTTTAATTTTTAAATTTAAGTTATCTTATCTTTTCATAAATTTTTGTTAGTTCCTAAAATGTCTCAACAATAATCAATATGGATTGATTTTTTTTTCTTTTAAAAAAATACTTATCAAATCAAAATTATCTTATATCTTTATGAGTTTGAATTAAGATTTATTTCAAAACTGATTAGATATTATTGTATCTTTAGTCGAGATCTTTAGAATCATTGGGACCTATTACAACGCTCTTTTGAAAAAGCGCTGTAAATCTAATTTAAGAAGCGTGCTATATATGAGATTTATGACAGCACTCTTTTGAAAAAGCGTTGTAAATCTGATATAAGAAGCGTGCTATATATGGGATCTATTACAGCGCTCTTTTGAAAAAGTGTTGTAAATCTAATATAAGAAGCGCGCTATATATGAGACCTATTACATCACTTTTTTGTATTTTCAATAGTGCTGTTGTATCCTTTTATAGTACTAGATACTAGAGCGCTTAAAAGCGCTGTAAATGACTTAAACAAAGCGCTGTAAAAGGCAGTTTTTGGCGTAGTGACAGATTTAGATATTATAATATCTTATGTTAAAATAATTAGATTGATGATCAAAATGCCACGTAAACAAAATTTGATAGTATGTTTTGTATTTTGTGTAAAATATTAAATTGTATTTTTGTTATGTTTTATTTTTTAATAACATTAGGTCTTAGATAAAAGAAGTTTTTTCCTTTCAGTATTACCCTAACAATTTTTTATTCTAAAAAATATAATAATTAACGTTGTTAAAGGTTATTAAAATGACAAGGACAAAAGTCCACGTGTTCAATTTTATGAAAAACGTACAAACAACATATAAACAACTGTACCTAAGTTAAATCTTTATTTTAAATGTGGATGGGTGATTTAGTAGTTGTTTAGTGTTAGTATTTTCTCTCATAAACATGATGTGTTTTTTGCAAAAAGGTGCAACAGTAGTGTCCTTGCGGTCCTAGCTTTCCTTGCTCATGGCTCATCAATCTGGAGATTGATCTTGTTGTTGTTTGTTTCTTTGGGCCTTTAGTTAGAATTTTAGGCTTGAGTATTATTTTCAGTAGTCTTGACATGTGTTTATCTTAAGGTCTGAACTTCAAGGAATGATTCATTTTACTCATGTCCTTAAAACGAATTAACTAGAATGATCATTTGATAAACCAGAATGATCCTTTGATAAATCTGAATGATATTTTAATAAACCAGAATGATCTTATGATAAATTAGGATGATCATTTGATAAACCAGAATGATCTTGATAAATCAGAATGATCTTTTAATAAATCAAAATGATTTTTTAATAAATCAAAATAATCTTTTATAAACTAGAATGTTCTTCTTAAAAACCAGAATGATCCTTGATAAACCAGAATAATCTTTTATAAACCAAAATGTTCTTCTAATCAATCTGGAGATCAATCTACATGTTTGTTTTTGCACGTAGGCCTTAAAATCTTTACTTTTCATTGCTCATTAAATGTTGGGAAAACCGCGTGCAAAATGTCAACTGATTTACTACATGTTGCTCTTCTAAAAATATCTCTTTTGTCAATTGTTCTTTAATTGAATAATCATAACATTTTGGTGAATGTTCTTCCATATTATTTTAACAAATGACTTAATAAATGACTTAATCTTGAAATGATTTATTCTTCAAAGTTGATTCTTATTACTTTGTCGAACTGATATGACTATTTATAATTGCAATGAACTTATTCATCATGAGAACATTATTTCATAACAATTGAGAATGTACTTATGCACTTGTTGATGGCTTCTTGATTGTTCATTTATGTAATTGATGTTCCTTAAATAAAACTCAAGTGCAATCATTAGTAGATCACCATTCATAAAACATAATCATTTATTTCATAAGGTTTGTTGTCATTAAAACATATATCAAAATAATTTTTACCTCAACAAAACCTGCTCAATAGTCTCACGACGTAGGCAATGTCGGGTCTAGTACAGTCAGTAGCATACCTAAGGTTGCCAATATGCTCGCATATTCAGTTTGTCTAACACCATCACTAGTGTTCTTGAAAAGTTCCACATATGGATAATATGGTGTGCAATCAGGTTTACAGTCAAAGTATTTGTATTTTTTTATGATCTTTTCAACATAGTGAGACTGATCCAAAGAAATTCCCTTTACTGACCTAATAATATTGATTTCAAGGATTACACTCGCTTCTCTGAGATCTTTCATATTAAAGTTGTTACACAACAATGATATTACAATATTTACAACATGAATGTTTGAACCAAATATGAGTAGGTCGTCTACATAGAGACATATGATAGTGCAAATGCCATATTGAGATTTGTAATAAATACATTTGTTACTTACAGTCACTTTAAACTCATTCGATATAATCAAGTTATCAAACTTTTCATGACATTGCTTATGAGCTTGTTTAAGACCATACAACGATTTATCTAACTTACACACCTTTTTTTCTTGTCCATGAATCATAAAACTTTTAAGTCATTCCATATAGATTTCTTCTTCCAGGTCACCATTTAAAAAAGTTATTTTGACATCCATTTGGTGTATCACCAAGTTATGAATAACTACTAGTGAAATGAGTACCCTAATGGATGTTATTCCTGTGACCAGTGAAAAAGTGTCGAAGAAATCTATATTTCTCTTTGTCTAAAACCTTTTGCCACAAGGCGAGCCTTGTATTTATCAACCATAGGGTTTTAGTTTCTTTTTCAAAATCCATTTACAACCTATTAGTTTGCAACCATGAGGCAAGTCTACAAAATGTCAGGTCTTGTTAGACTCTAAAGAATCCATCTCATCGTTTATACATTCTTGTCATAAATCTGCATCCAAAGATGACAAATCTTCTTAAAGATTGCAGGATATTCTTCTAAGGTATAGGCCGTATAATCAGGTCTGTAATTTTTAGCAACTTTAACTTTCTAACTTCGTTGAGTTTCTGTTTTGCCTTGTTTACGGCTTTCACTGCTCCTCATCGCATGAACGTGACTTGGTTCGCTATCGCTACTAATGCTCGATTTGAAAGAGAATTTATTTTCATAGATGTCAACATCATTTGACTCTATGATCTATATTTCTCTTTGTCTAAAACCTTTGGCCACAAGGCGAGCGTTGTATTTATCAACCATAGCGTTTTAGTTTCTTTTTCAAAATCCATTTACATCCTATCAGTTTGAAACCAGGAGGCAAGTCTACTAAATGCCAGGTCTTGTTAGACTCTAGAGAACCTATCTCATTGTTTATATATTCTTGCCATATATCTACATCCAAATATGACAAAGCTTTTCAAAGATTTGCAGGATCCTCTTATAAGGTATAAGCCATATAATTAGGTCAGTAATTTTTATTAACTCTAACTCTCTTACTTCGTCGAGTTTCTGTTTTGCCTTGTTTGCTGCTTTCAATGCTCCTCGTCACATGAACGTGACTTAGTTCACTGTCGCTACTATTTCTCGATTTGAAAGAGAATTTATTTTCATAGATGTTAACATCATTTGAATCTATGATCACTTTTGCATTTAGGTCATAAAACCTACACCATTTGTTTTTTACTGCACACCCAATGAATACACATTCATAGGCTCTACTAGCGAGTTTAATTCGTTTGGAATTGGGGGTTCTGACATAAGCCAGACAACCCCAAGTTCTAAAATAAGACAAGTTCGATTGTCTATTCTTCACTATCTCATAAGGAGATGTTTTGTTTTTAGATTTAGGAACTCTATTCAAAACATAGCAAACAATCAATATAATTTCCTCCCACCAATGAGATGCAGCATCAGAGTTAAGCATAATAGAGACAACTAGTTTAGTAGGAGTTATATTCTTTCATTAATTTTTTCCATTCATTTCATGTGAATATGGTGCAGTAGTTTCATGTATAATTCATTGCATTTTATAAAACTCATTAAATAAACTAGAATTATATTATGTTCATCTATCACTATGGAACCTCTTAATCTTTTTACTATATTGATTTTTAATTTAAGTTACAAAGATCTAAACAGGTCAAGTGCTTCACTTTTATTTTTCATTAGATATACAAAAGTATAGTCAGAGAAATGGTCAATAAAAGTGATAAAATAACATTTTCAATTTCTTGTTAACGTTCCATCAACTTCAGATATATTGGAGTGTATTAAATCTAAAGGCTCATATTCTCTAACAACTGATTTATGTGAACTCTTTGTTATTTTAGCTTGACTACAAGAATCAAACTTTTCAAAATAATTTAAAGATAACTTTGGAATTAAGCCTAAGTTTGAAATCACACATTTGTTCACATGTTAAGTCTAGCATGCCAAATATTAAAATCACACAACATGTAAGCACAAGGAGATATTTTATTGATTTCAACATTCAATTTAAATATGTCATCAATGACGTACCCTTTCCAAACAAAAATACCATTTTTAGAAATGGTGTCCAAATTGCCCCTATAGACTGAGTAAACCTTGCCTTATTAAGAAGAAAATCATAAACCAGATTCTTCTTTATTTCTGGAGTGTGCATGACATCCTTCAGAATTAAGGTATTTCTAGAGGTGAATATTAATTTCACATCTCCAATACCAGCAACATTAGTGGTGTGAGAAACTGCCAACAACACTTTCTTATCTTAAGTAGTAGTGTATGTTTTAAACATAGCACAATCCTAACAGACATGACGTGAGGCGCCAATGTCTATCCACCATCCACTTGATCCACCAACAATGTTGATTTCAGTTATCATAGCAATGAATTGCTCTTTTGTCAAGTTATCCTACTGAGCAGGGCTTGGCTTCTTCCTAGACTTGGTTCCATATGACCTTCTTTCCCACATATAAAGCAGAGAAATGGTAGGACAGAGTCATTTCTAGGAGGTGGTTGTTGCCTTATAATTGAGACCTTTGGTGGGTTCCTATTCTTGTTGCAGTATTGCTAGAATTGTAGTAATCATACAGATCAATAGCAAGTCCATTAAGAATATAATTCTTACATAAGTACTCAATATGTTCCCATTGGGTTAATTCAACAGTCTTCTTATCCTTTTCTGTTTGTTCACCTGTTTCTGGAACAACAGAAATGTCATCCTTTAGAACGTTGGTAACCTTTTGCATGGTTAAGAAAAATAACAATTGTCCTTATCATCATTTGAAGTGACATTCCTCAAAACAAAACAGTTTGTTGAAATGAGAACCAGAAGAACATGTCCCAGTAATTTCGTCGGTAGACATGGCAGAAGAAAATGTCTTAAAATTGTTGTTTTTGAGTTTCGAAAACTGTTTCAAAATAAATTTATGCCATCGAAGATATTATTGGGTTGAATTGCGGACCAGGTCATTCTCTTTAAGACGTTTCGCGGAAACCACGAAATCCCCAGGATAAAACATCCTCGACAAATTGTATAGGAGTTCCACTGCATCGTAGAAAACCGTTTTAGAATTATACCCTCAATATGGCAGTCAATGTGATGTAGGAGGGTTCACGGCCAGAATCGAGGAAGAAACGGCTTTGCGGACAAACGCAGTAGAAAATGCGGAAAACGATCGTCTGGTGTCAAATTGTCTATTATTATACCTTTCCGAAAAGGGAATCGCGTCACGAACACAAAATATGGCTTTGCCATGATATATGGGCTCCAGAACCGTTTTGAGCTCGTCTTAGGCCTCAAAACAGCCGTTTTAGTTTTTCCCGTAATTTCGGGCTTTTCTGTTTTACAGCTGTTTTAGCTTTTCCTTTAATTTAGGGATTTTCTGTTTTACCTAAGTTTCGTACTAGGGTTTCTATTATCTATTTAAAGACTTTCTATGTTGTAACAAAAGGTATCTTTTAATAAAATAATTAATTTTGAGAGTTTTTCTCTTCTCTGGTGGATTCCATAACTTTTTATTTTTTTAGGATTAGCGCTTGCTAACCCTTTGAAATTCCCGACTGCGTCACAATGTCACTCGTTATATAGTACTATGAACACCAGCAACAACGGTGCTCGCTCGTGTGTGTGGTGGTTTATTTGTATGTGTTCTCACCCTTTCACAAAATTGGGTACCCTATGGGGTACACCACAATTTCCATACTTCCACATCATTGTTAGTGTGTGTCATCCCTCATATGTGGAACTTTCTTATTTTTTCAATTCACACCAACTAACTCTTATTATTATCATCATCATTTCCAACAAGTCTAAATGCACTTAATTTTCTAATATGCACATTGCAAGTTAGAGTATGTATGTCATATGTGTTGCAAGTGTTTATACCAGTAGAGAAACTCAACTAAGCCTGTCTAAACAAGACTCAAGTTGGTTTACTTATGCAATGCTATGACAAATTGTTTTTTTTTAGAGCAAATTGCATTAACCTCTGTTAAAATATGTTCAAATATCACTCATTCCCTCTCATTTGTAAATGAACAATTGTTTTTGAATGATTTGTGAAATATAAAACACATTCCACCCTTTCCACTAAGGTCTGTTTCTAACGGGACGATTTAAGTCTCTTGCATCTATCTTTCTTGTAAGCAATACTCATACTAAATTGATGCATGCTACAACAAATACAATGTCATATGTTTCAAGATTCGGTCCATATCGCCAGTAAACAGATTTTCTAATCTTTCTCCATCTCCGTATATTACTTCAAATAAATTAGCTGCTGCAATTATACACTTCCAGAGCGTCACCATGATTGACATCTAGAGCATCGCTAAACAAGGTATAAAGCGAAGTAGAGGCAGAGATTCGTGAGTCATGTCCATGTTCACAAGGACTCTAATTTTGTAGGAGAACAAATTGAAAATATGATGAATCAAATTTTTAAGAGTTTCACGGAGTTTAACGATGTGATAGTTAATTAAGAGAGGTTAGTGAGTTTTCATAACTGGAGAAGTTGTATTGATATTTTAACATAGTTTAAGGGAGTTCAATATAATTTGCCCTTATTTTTAGATATTATTAAGGAGTTAAATGTCTTTTTTTTTTATTCAGACAAACTTGTCCCAATTTTTTATACATATAAAAATTACTTTTTTAGTAAAATAAAATAAAAATATTTTTATTTTTTTAAAAGATAAACTTGGGTCTGAAATTTATTTCAGTGGTTAAAATGGATATCCATTTACGATTGTATTATTATTCATATAATTTAATGTCATCAATTGTTTCCATTATTTAATTTAATATTTTTAAAAACATCTAAGTAAATAAATTGGGGCTTCTATACATTAATAAATTGATGGAATCGGATACAATTACTTCCTTAACTAATAAATTAATGATTGGTTTGTGAATAAAAAATTATTTGTAAATTTTTGTACTTTAAAAAAAAATTTATAAAATAATATTATTTCATTGTTTATAAATATTATACTTATTTTCTATATATTTTGATAAAAAGAGTTCAATATTCACTATTAAATAATAAATATTGATTTAATTATTGTTCTAAAGGTTAATAGTTGTTTTAGTCCTTGTAAAATTATTCTTTTTAGATTTCATTCCTATAATTTCATATTTCTTCATTTTTGGTCCTTGATGACATCTATCAATCAAAAAATGATGATGTGGCCTTTGAGTAATTTGAGTTTTTTTACCTTGAATTCATTTTACAAAAATAAAAATTCATTTAATATATGTTTATGATTATTGTAAGGATATAAAAGAATAAATATCATTAATTATTGCTTGATTTCTTAAAAAATTAAAATTTTGAGACAAAAATAAAAACCTTACCAATTATTTTTACATAGTGTGATGAAAACAAATGATGGCTTAAAAAGAGCAATAAATAATTAATAAGAATGGGAAGGATGATTTTGGTACACAATGAAAGCTCCAGAAACCGCACCTACCTCTCACTGAATTGAATGTGGTTGAAGGAAGGTTTCATTGCTTGCTATTTACAAGAAAACTACTGAGCCTCCCTTGTGTGGAAATAGTAAGATTTCCATTTGACTTTTTTTTTTTTTTGGGTCAACTTGATTGTTCATTCTTTTCCAAATTAATGGTTTTAGTGCATTATATGGAGTTTGATTGTGAAGTGATGGGGTTTGAAGTTTTGACTTCTAATAAGCTTTGGTTGAATAACTATCGATCATGTCATTCCTAGATGACATTACTTATGAGAAACAATTTACTTTTTTATTACTAGACTTCATGAGAAATATTTTGCAAAGAACAGTTGGATGAGTTGGTTAGTAACAGCCTGGGGCTCATTTTGTATGTCATTTTCTTTCCGGTGTCATTTTGTTCCTGTCCATGGCATGAGGTGATTATTGCAAAGAGGAACTGTGCTGTCCTTTTTTCGCTTTTGTCCATTAATCAAATAAAGCTTTCTTATCACTGAAAGAAAGTTTTCGGAGACGACGGAACAAGAGTTATTAGGTACCGATCATGTAAACATCAAGGTTTTTATTTGTTTTTAGAACATCAAATATCACATACGCAAATCCTTGAGAAATTAATGAAAAATATCTTCGGTTAACAATAATTTAATTTTTACTCCAAGCGTATAAAACTTAAAATGGAAAAAGTGTATTATTTTATCAATTTCATATTATATTCATTTTCAAAGTACTAATGGGTGTTGCATCATACAGAATAAGCTAATCTTTCACGTGACGAAATCAAAGTTCCAATCTTCATAAAAAGAGGTGTGCATTTAGAGTGCAGGTGGAACTTGCATCATACGAATAGTGAGTTGAACAACCTCTAAACACACACTCCACCACATATTGGTTAAAACTCAGCTTACGCTTATTTCCATTTTGTAAAAAAGGACCTAAACGCACGACTTAAAGAAAGCTCTAACTTCTCACACGCCACAATACACCCATAAAAGTTGTTCACCATGCATATTTTACGAGCAACATATTACTAGGGCTTTGTTGTAGTAGCAGAGACATTGCAATTAGTTGTGTTCTTTGCCCTTGTGATGTAAAATTAGAAGCACTGCTCTTTGTAAGTTATGGTATCTACATAGTGTTTTTGTCTTGTTGGGATGCTGCTCTATATAATATAATGTAATAGTGCTCTATATAATATAATGTAATAGAGCTATAGGATATCTAAACTTGGTGTAATATTTATACTTAACTTTAATATATATAAAAGCATTCAAGTACATTGTAATAATGGATTAGGAAAAGGTATTTCAGAATTTAGATTGTAATCAATAAAGTCTTTTAATACCAAATTGTAGAATTGGTATTGTGCTAAAATATTGTTATAAAAAGGATCTTGGAATATTAGTATATGTTCTATGTAATATATTTATAATGAATGGTTGTATTAAGTGGTTTGTGTCTATTATGTCATTTAGACATTTTGTAAGAAAATATTTGCAATGTAATTTTTTTACATTAATCTGCCATTCGCATTTGATTGTGAATATTAGTATTTTCTTGTTTTAGTTGCTTGGCAACAACAACTATAAAATGGTGGCATTTTTTTACTTAGTTTGATTGAAATAAAGATGTTAGCTTGCATCATGCTTTTTAAGCTTTTCTTGAGTCTTATCCTTAGTATACAATCACTTAAATGTATATTGATTAAATGGTAGGGAGAGTTATGACCAGTAACCCGAGAAAGAGTGATGAATACATGTATACTTTTATCGTTGCTTCACACACGTCGTTGCTCATGATGAACTCAAATCTCTCTCGCATCTCAAGTAACAATTCGTTGATGCATCACTTTGTCATTTTCTTTCTTTTTTGCCTTTTCATTCATGCATTTCACTTCTTTGTTCACGCACACAGATTATGATCTTAGATTGTTTGTGTTTGTTAAATTTTTGTACTTATTTTTTCCCTTCAGAAACTATTGGAACTATCCTTCTTGTTGCAAGATGGAGATGTAGACTTGCTCTCAGATTTTGTTGAATTTGAGTTTCATATAGCAACTAATATTAGGAAGCATCTCATCTCTATTCGAAGGGACATATTTAAGTGTTTTATGATAAACTAGATTTTATTTGTCTTTATAGTTTTGTTTGATATGTTAATATGATGTTTTTAATCTAGTTTTAGTCTATTTCACTACCTTTTTGTTTTTTTATTGCTAGGATAAGTGAAGCAATAATTGGAGATTATTGGTGCAAAGCAGCAGATATTGAAACCCCAAAATCAAGTGGTGCAATCATGGTCCATTCTTATCAAGAAGATGAAAGAAAAAGTGGTTTCCAGCAAGAATTACGGCCTAGCCGTAATGGTTGGAAGAGAAAAATGAACATTTGTACACATACCTACTCACAAACTCTTTCGTTACTCTTGTTTTTGTTCTTGTAATTCTCCTAGCAACTTTCTAATTTTAATAATATTTAATTTTCTAATTTTTTTTATACTTCCAATGTCTCTATTTTTTAACTATAATTCTACTATGATTATGCGTGTGTAGATCTGCCTTGTCTTGGGATTGTAGCATTTTCAATAGTTGATCTCTAAAAGTTTCTATTTCTTTTTATATTTTATCGGCGTTCATCTTTTAATTCAATCTTAGTAATAATCATGGATGTACTTAAATATTTAATGAAGCACTTAAAAGTGAAATTTGATATCAGAACCATAAGATTAGACAAGATAATTAAACCATGAAAATAAATTTGGTTCTCTTGAAATCGTAAAAGATTGTTTCTCTTAATGGATTTTGCTAATACATCAACCATGAAAATAGGTTGGTTATTAGTTTAATTTACACTTTTGTTCATTGAAAAAAGACATTAGTTATAATTGTTCATCTGGTTTTTAAGAGTTTAACACACATGACTTAGAGAAGATTAGTAATATTGTATCTATCATTGTGAAAAACTGAATCCTAAAACTTTATTTTTATTGCAAATTTTGATTAAAAAAAATCATTCTATCAACAATCGTTGTTTTAGTTAGTCATTATAGTAAAGAGAAATCGGTACTCGTATCAAATTTCTTGTGAAAATGATAATTTTTACTACGCGATAATATCGTACACTTGCAGGCTTATCATTTTATTTAAGCTATTAAAGAGTACTTGTCTTAACAGAATCATTTTGTATTTGTTTTTCTTTCTATCATTTATTTGTTGCTATCAAAGTAAGGTATATGACTTAGTTTGAGAGTAAGAAACTTGTGGAGAAAATGGAATCATGTTGTTGGATGATACAATAACATAGGAAGAAAAATTAAAACTATGAAGCTAGTGATTGCTTAGAGCCATTTCCGAATTTGTCTGTCTTCATGCACTTGGCAACTACTTAGAGATCATATGCATATTTTTTATTTAACTAGTAGAGTACTCTTAAACATTATTGAATAATAATAATGTCCAAAGACCTGGGCTTGATCTTTACTTGTATGGGTTTTCAACATAGAAACTTTCAAGCTTGAATTAATCAACTTAGTTTGTTCTGAGTAAGATAATCATAATAGTTTCAATTAAAATATAGAACACAATTAGTTTGATGTTTGGATACTTTGATTTTGAATGTTTGATCTTGATTAAGTTTAATTAGTTTGATGTTAATATTAAAGTCTTAACTATGTATGAAAAATGGATTGAATTTGAGTTTAATATATATTTTTATTTTTTCTTTAGGAAATAGACTTAGAATCGTCAAGTGATAATAGATGTTCTTATAAGTCTAGCTATCGAGATGGGGAACATGGAACAACATCCCTAAGGACTATTTAGATGTTTTATGTTCTTTAAAGTTTGATATAGTTATTTTGTATGTTCAACTACTCCACTAATGTTTCAAATTTTGAATGTTTAAACTACTTTATCAATTTATTGTTTTCATTAAATTATATATGTGAATGTTATTACTTTTGAATAGATTATATGAAAGTGATTTAGTCATTTATAATTAAAATAAGAATGATATTTATGAATATTTTTCAATTCAATTAAAGACTAATTGTTATTTACTAAGCTATCAAAATAAAATTATGAAAAATGCAAAAGGTAAAGTATTTGAAAAATAAAAAATAAAAAAGTTTGCAAACGGTTTGAACCATCGCAAATAGTACTTAGAGGCAGTTGCTAATGTCGCAATACCCTCTAGGAACAAAAAGACAGGTACATTTAACGACGGTTTGAAATGTCACAAAATAGTGTTTTTTTCTTATATTGATTTGACATAAAACTAACAAGTGTTACCAATATTATGTTGTTTGTGATACAAGACAACAAGAGAAATAATAACAAAAAAAAATTATATAAGTCTTCTTATTATTTCACTTTACAAAATATTATCTTAAAATTTCATGTATAACTTGGAAGAGAAGTTAAACTTCTCAATAATGTATATGAGTTACTACGTCGTTATACTCATAAGAAAAAAAATAAAAAATAAAAACATAAAATAAACTACTTCTTTAGGAATTGACCAACTATATATTTTTTTTTCTTATAATTTTTCCTCACGATATTATGTTTCTATATAAAATTCTATACATAAGTAAAGAGCTACATTATATTTAGTGAAATTAAATATCACCACAACATGGATGACTTAATATACTATTATACTCATAAAAAATTACTCCACCACTTTTAGGATTAATAAATATCTTAACATTGACCATGAAAATTGCACATTTTACAATCTTACGAGAATGCCTGATATAAAATTATTAGTTTTTAAAGAGTTACACTAAAATTCTCAACAATGATCATTTTTTGAGCAATCTTTGGAGATGTTTTAATCACAAATCATTATTCTTAACCACATATCATTCTTTGAGCAATTCTTGAGGGATGCTTTTAATGTTAAATTAATTCATCTCGAATGTAACAAAAAATGACCAAAAAAAATATATGATAATTATAAAAAGCCAAAAAAAATTCTCTAACAAAATTTGTATGCAAAAATAGACATAATTGGCATGAAAAAAAATGTGAGAAAAAACATAGTAACATTATTAGGAGGATTAGATTAGTACAAAGATATTGGAAATAAGAAGTATTCTTGCAATATAATCTTCAAGAAAATTTTCCCATCATTCGCATAGTAGTGAATCGTGTTGATAACGTGTTATGAGATTAACCAATACTATAGCAAAATATAGAACAATAGAGAGAAGAGAGAAATAGATAATGAAAGGGTAAGAGAGTGTTGTATTATGTTCTTCAAGGTGTATTCTTTACAATATGACATAAGTCCTATTTATAGCATGTACATGAATGATTTATCATAATGATCCATTAGCAATTGTAAGACCCATAATTTATTTATAGCAAGCATTAGGGCATATTGTCTAATTATGTCTTCTGTTGTTTATTATTTTGTCTGTTTATCATTTTCATTGTCTGTTGTTTGTAAAATTGTTGTAAGTGTGTCTGGCTTGTAAATTCATCTATGAAAAATTGTTTGGGTGTTTTCTTGATGTTAAATTACTATGTGAATGTCTTGGCATTGTCGAAATTTCAAAAATAACTTTCTACTGATATTTTCCCGTTGTTTAAATTTTGATGGACTCCGAATGACACCAAAATTTAACCGGGAGTTTTATATATCGACTATAATGGGAATTTGATCTCATTATATTTTTCTAATCTAAGAACAAAAATTTCGTCGGATAAAAATTTATTCGCGAAATTTTGAAAAGTTTTAATTTGTAGATTTATTATAAAATGATTAAGTTACTGAGAAATTTATTCATGAGCAAAATGCGGCTCGTTTAAAAACGAACTCAAAGACTGAACGAGATGATGCAACTTATAGTCATAAAAAATCTAGATATTTTTCTAGGATTTTAATATTTTGTTGAGGGGTTAATGAAAATATTTAGATATTTACTTATTATGTAGTAAGACTTTGTAAGGATCAAAATAAGTCATCTCACTATCCCTTTTTGTGTCTGGACTAAAATGACTTGTGTAAAAAAGATTTGATGAGATGTGATGGGTTAGTAAAATGTTTTGAAAATATTTTTGGAGACCTGGTTTAAATTATTCGACAGAGAATAATTTAATCGAATTATAGAGGATTATTATCGACAAATATTTAAAGACGTCACACATTACTGTTACATTTATCTGTCAACTGGACTGCGACGAGAGAAGATATTTTTATTAAAGTAGATATAAAAGTGAGTGATTTGATGTAATTATGACTAAGTGTCATAAATGATAATTGTTAGATTTTAAGATTAAATTTATGTGATTAATTTTTGTGGTTAGAAATTTTTAGAGATTAATTTGGAATTGTGATAGTAGATTAATCAAGCGAAGGAGAAAAAAAAATTTCCTTCTCCCTTTAAAAGCAATTCATTTATCTCCAAACCAATATCTCCTCCTTCATTTTTGAGCAACTTAGAACCCTCCAATCACAAAACCTCAAACTACAAAGTTGTTTCAATACTTGATAGGATTGAAAAGAGCTAAGGATCACTAGTTAAGATAGCCATTTCTCCCTTCTTTTCTCTCAAACCCGTAAGCATGCATATATAGGGGAAATAGTGATTATTTATCTATTTATGTTTTGAGCTTTAATCTTGTTTGTTTATCACTACTATAGTTGTTATTAATGTTTAGGAAGTTAATGGAAACATTTTCAACTCCTTTTCTTTCAAAAATCATAAATAAGGGATTAAAATGAAAGTATGTTTTATGCTTGGGTGCTTTGTTAATATTGAAATTAGAGGAGTTAGTAACTTGAATAACAAAAAATAAAACCAAACCCCCCAAAAAATTAGTAAGACCAAATGTGATGTGCCATAATGTGCAAATTTGATTTTTGTATGTGTTTTACTAATGTAATAAGTTGTTTTTAAATAAATGAATTTGAACTGACAATAGAAATTTTATGAAAGTGGTTTAAGTTAGTAAAGTTAAGAAGACTTTTGCAAGTGTGTTTGGTTATGTTTTTTGTTAATTAAAATGAAAACTAGATGTAAATGTGTTTGGGGACCAAAGTGATCTTTGTTTTTTTAAAAAACTCAAAGTTGTGAAATGAGTTTTTTAAAGTAAGTGAGTGATTGATAAAAAAGAAATTGATTAGTTTTCTTGAGTAATGTAACCTTGAAGTAAATTTTATAATTCCTTATGTTTATATAGTTAGCTCCTTGAGTCTCGAAAATGAATCGAGATTGTTGACACTGAGTTAACGGTGGGGAGAACTCTGAATATTTTATGTTTGTTGTGTTGAAATTTTTTAAGGAAAAGAGCTAGAAACAAAAAGGTCATAGCAAAATTTTTGGAATAAATTTTGAAATAAAGTGGTAAATGAATTGTTGCAGTTTGTTTTAATTCGGAAGTATTTGAGTGGTAGAAATTTTATGAACTTTAATGAAATTAGGAAAAAGTCCTCTTATGATTTTTAATGGTGATATAAATTAAAAGTTGTAGTCGTTTAAAGTTTAAAACCATATGAGTTGTTGTCCTTGATTATTTAAGATGTTTTAAACTAGATTTGGATTTAGAAATTTGTTTGAAAGACTTTGATGAGTTAAATGGGTTTTAGCCGAGTTGTATATATAGAAATAGAGTTCAATTTTTTTAAATGTTAGTTTTAAGTTGATTTTGTGATTAAGGTGTTAAAAGTTCTACATGTAGGGTTTTGGTGAATACAAGGTTTTCATACATGTAGTTAGAACCAAAAATTTTTAGCCTTTAATACTATATTTTCAATTTTAATGAAGAGATTTGACTTTGAGAAACAAAGTTTCAAACTTTATAACTTTATACAAATCGATCGTCACAATTTATGATTAGTATTAGTCTGTGAAAGAAGGTACATTTATAATTTACACGCCTCGAGGGTGTAGAAATTTCGGAAATCATGTGCACTGGCTGCCATATAGATTATGATGCTTTGTCACAGGAGTAATGTTTGTTATATTATTATATTTAATATTTATATTTATCACTTGATAACATGTTATACTTTGTATCTTCGTATACATGCTGTTTTTAGATCGTGACTCTCTACTGTTATCGACCGGGCTTACACCCTAGGTTCGTAGAGTATTGAGTCATGCGTCAATTGCAACAATGTTGAAGACGTGACAGATAGATGAGTCAATTGCAACAATGTTGAAGACGTGACAGATAGATGATTTGAAGTGACGATCAGAAGCAGTGAGGCTTGATGCCACCTGTGGGTCGTCCTCAGTATCCATTTAGTTAGAGATCAACTGAGGATTTTGTTGATTTTCCCTTCATTGTTGCAATATGCAATATTTTTGTGACAGTGGAAAGTATGTATCTGAAACAGTTGTGAATTTTTTTTTGTCAATAAGAATTATTCGGTTGTAAGTAAGTCAGTTGTATCAAAATTATTTGATATAGTGCAACAATGATTATAATCGTCATTTTCGAAAAAGAATTTTACAATTAAATATTTTATTCAGTAAAAAAGAAAAGAAAAGGTTACTTATATCATTTATCATGATTTGTTAATATAAAATATTTTATTCAGTAAATTCATTCTGCAAAGATCAACGAAACATCAAAATTAAAATTTATTTTATTTTTTAAAGTATAAATACATTCCTATAAATAAAATATAAATACATATTTTTATAACTGATGCTAATAAATTAATCTTTTTTACAAATTTGAATATGCTAATAAATTAACGATGATTAGTTTTCCGAATTTAAATATGAATTTTTTACAAATTTTATATTAAAATAAATAAAAATAAAAGAATTATAGAAATAAGGAGAAAATACCACACCTTAATACAAACAAAACATAGTACTATTTACACCTTTACCTAGTATCTATAATTATTTATTTATTAATAATAATACTTAATTTCATTAATTAAATAGTAAATAGTATTATTAATAAATAAATAATATTTTTAATTATTATTATTATTATTTATAATATTTTTTATTTATTGTATGTTTTATGAGTATTCTCGCAGTGTTAATCTTTTTTACATTGACAAAGTGAAGCATATTAGTAGTTTTTGTTAGAAATATGAGTATGTTAATAACTGATTAACTAACAATAAGCATTTTAGTTTTTAGATAAATTTGTTTGAGATACTTGTTCTTAAAAACAGTTTTAGACTAAGAATTGAAAAAACTAAAAATTGAGAAATAAAATACTATATTTTATTTTTTTAGTTTTAAAAAGTATAATATTAAAAATAATTTTATGAAACAGTTTTTAAAAACAATAATCAAAACAACTTGAGAAAGAAGAATATTTCACCTTCTCTTACTTATCATGAGAAAACAAATGCTTCAACTATGCTCCACAAATGTAATTTCTGTGACAAATCGTTCAGCTCCGGAAATGCTCTCGGTGGTAACTATCACGATATTAATGACATCCGAAACAGGAACATGCATGTCATATTTTTGTGATGAGGTTTTTCCATCTAACAAAGCATTGTATGGACAAATGAGATTGCCCTACAATAGGAATCCCAAGGGGCACCACTCATATTTCAAGAAACAGAATATTCATAATTATGATGATCAACAAATACTACCAGCTGTTTTGATTTATCAAAATGTTCACCGCCAACCTGGCATAAAAAACCAAATATACATGAGTTTCAGAACAAACGTTGAATTTTCCATGGAGATTAATTAGTTTGAAAACGGATAATGTTTACCGTTCTCGATTTTTTGGTTTTGTTTTTTGAATTTAAAACAGAATAAATCTCGCTAAGATGAACACAAACTTATAGCGAGAAAAGATCGGAGCGAAAATAAAGAAATATCTGAGCAGTTACCACCAAAGGGATAATCGTCTAAATATCTTAATTAGTTTGAATTAATTTTTTTACTAGAAAAATAAATGAAATTAGATAATATAATTACTAACTATTTTTAAAGTTATTAGTATAATACTTGTGCTAGATGATACTTTATTAGAATATTGATTTTTAGATAATAAATAATTATAAATAACACCTATAACACTACTTGATAGATATTAAATTTTTTAATTAGAAAAATTTATTTATTAAATTGATAACAACTATAATAAATAGATAAGTACTATATAAACAATTTATTATTTGCTAAAATAATTATTACATTTAGATTTATGAACATTACATTGTTTTCATAAAGAATACATCAAATTCATCATAAAAATTTAATATTTGAAATAGTTCTACGAAAAAACTTGTTATCAACATAAAATAATCTCTATTCAAATCAAAGTTTTGTGATTCCATTACTTTGATAAGTTGATAATACAAAACATTTGAATTAATTTTTTATTGATCCAATCAACTCTTAAATTTATATATTTGGATAAAATCGCTAATATTGTCATAAAGAAGTGGTAAAAATTAATCAAAATTTATGCTATCTAGAAGTATATACAAATTAAATATTCAGGCTATAGTAAAATAAAATTAACTAATTCGGATTTTTACTTAAAAAAATTTCAAAGATTGTGACACTTAAGTTGCAGCGGTTGTAGGAAAACCGGCCATGATCTCAAATTGATAAGGTTTCTACAATATTTTTTAGCAATTGTCACCGTGCTTCTCATTTCTGCATCCCGCTCCAAAACCCCCAATTCCCAAAGTTGTTTCGATTTCCTCCTAAATCCTCAGTGCCAAATTGAAAGAACTTGTTTCATTTTCATTTTCCCCAAAATCACAACACATCCTTCAATCTCTATCTCAGATTTATTTCCCCCAATTTGCGTTCCATCCTCCATCTCAGGTTCCTCCCCATTCGTGACCACCCTCCATCTCAGGTTCCTCCTCATTCGTGACCTCTCTCCATCTCAAATTTGCTCCTTGCGGCCTTCCTCCGTCTTAGCTTGCCCCGTGGTCTTCAATCACAGCTCTGCTTCCTCTCTCCGGTGCGGCACTACTTTCTCTCTCTGGCGTGGGGCTGCTTTCTACCTCTCTCCGATGACGGTGCAACGCAACACTTCTACATCAATGACGTCGTAACACATCCCATTTGTAAGTAACGCTAAAATTAACACCATAGTGATATGTGTTTGTTGTTGTTGATGATGGCGGGTATGATATGGACTGGTGGGTTACATCAAAGTTGGCTTTGTGTTTGTTGTTTTCGTGCTTTGTGTTTATTGCTGAAGTTATTACTAACAAATCGATATAACTAATTGCCAGCAACAAAAAAAACCATACCACCATAAAGAATATATGATTGTATTTGTTTGTCATTGAGTGATAGAGAAGCCTCCCTGAGCTGATCTTGCTGTTTAAGAATTTAGCATACAAAAAAAAACTCATTAATAGTTGATCATATTAACATGAACATCACACATTTCAGCCATCCCTTTAGTAAAAGACCATTTGGTTATGTGGTAAGACACCATTATACATGCCCTGGTTTGAATAATGTTGCTTACTTGAAGCATGATTTTAACTATCATTCTCAAAACATGATTTGCACAGTAACTTTGACGCCAATTCCCATCAATTCTGATGCTCTCTTTATTCTAATATTGTATATCCTTATTCCATTGCAACTTCTCTATTGAAAAGATAATTTTCCTAGAGTTTGATCAAATAAATAAGAAGAATTACTCTATTTATTAATTATATCTATGACTTTTATATTTTGTCCGTCATGGAGTTGGTGTTTAAGTTCGTTCATATCCATCTTGCATAAAACACATGTATAAACAATCACTTCAGCTATGTAGAGTTTTTTTATTAGATTAGAGAATGCATAGGAAGTATTGAGAGTTGATTAGAGTTTAATTACGATTAACTAGATGTCTTTTTAAATTTTAAATATTGAGATTTAACATGAATAATTTGCATCTCATAATTAGTGTGTGTTAGATTTTATTGGAGTACTCAAGTGTTTCGGTTGCAGCTAGCCTATCTTGTATTGGGATTATATCTTTTTTGCTCGTAGTAGATTCTAGTGGGTTGGGTTTTTAATGTCTTATATTGTTTTGTACTCTATATAGCCTAGCCTTGTATATCTTGTGTTGGTTTTTTGTGTTGTTTTTGTACTATAATGCATTTTGGCCTCCTCAAAATAAGAATATGACAAATTCAGGTATATAAAAATGTGGATTTGCTTCGGAGTTCATGATTACCAATGCACTCAAATTGTTGCAGTTTAATGTTTTAGCCTTTGTGAGAGGGGATAGTATCAGATTTAATCCCTAATGTGTTGGTGAATTATATAGTTTAGTGAGAGGATCCATTCCCATGCATATGACATAACATCATATTATCTCACAATTGAGAAGTTTTTGATAACTAGAGCAATGATGTGGCCATGATCATTCATTATATTACTGCTTTCTTTGAATGTTCATGAATTTTTCTTTGTAATGGGGTCACAGTCTCTAGCTTCTTAAGTTTGTTTGATTGTAGACTTCTAGTTGACTGCATGAATAACGTTTAGCTGCAGTGATTTCAATTGATATTTATTATTTTTATGTTTGTATCAATTTGGTCTATTTATCTGTTGTTTTAAAATTGAAGGATGTTGCTGTCAAAGTGTTATCAGTTTAGAATTTCCATGATGATCAATTGAAAGAGTTTTTGAGAGAGGTTTGTTTTTCCTTTATATTGATTTAAAAGATGTATTATCGTGTCTATTTATTTATTGCATAAAATATGAATTGCTTTGATTAAGTGTTGTTTACCTAGCATGCCATTGATTCTAAACATATAAGTTGATCATCTAGTATCCTCATTAAAATGAAATGTGTCTTCTATGTCTTTTATAAAATAATGGATTTCTCTATTATAAAACAATGCTTCTATCTCTTTTATTTACTATTACTATTAGTCCGTTTACTTTATTTTTCTTGTTCGGTATTCTTAATTCTATGAGGAAGGTACAACTCATTTTTGTATTTTAATTGCTATAGGTTTCAATAATGAAACATGTTCGCCATCCAGATGTGGTGCTCTTCATGGATCGGTTACAAAACGTCCCTATCTATCTATAGTGACGGAGTATTTGCCTAGGTAAAGCCATCAAACCTTTTTTGTAGTTAACTATCAGTTTTATAGGATCTCTTGCTTAAAGAAATAGTGTCTTACTGTTGTCGTTTCTTGGTGTATCTATGAAAGAGGTAGTTTATTCCGTCTGATACATAGGCCAACATCTACTGAAATTCACGATCCAAGGAGAAGATTACGAATGGTTGTAGACGTTAACATTATTACTTTGTCATATTAATAAATTAAATAAATTGTAAATGGTATATGATTTATGATTTATCTGATTGTAGGCTAAAGGAATCAATTATCTCCACTGTCTGAAGCCTCCAATCGTGCACTGGGATCTCAAATCCCCAAACCTCTTAGTAGACAAAAATTGGAATGTAAAGGTATAATGAAACTGACTGAGCAATTGAGCTTCTCTTTCAAATTTTTAAAATCTTTGTGCTATATATTTTTTTCTCTTCAAATTTATATACTTATATGTTTTTTTAGGCAATAGACTTAGAATCACCGAGAGATGGTAAACATTCTTTTGAGTTCAGCTACTCATGTAACACCCCGAGTTTAAAACACAGCGCGAGTGTATTTTTTTTTTTTAAAACGAATAGATAAATAAAAGAGTTTTCATAATTAGTTTCAAGGGAATTAAAATCAATTCAAATTAAATATCATTCGACATCATAATCCAAAATAGTAAGGTAATTAAACAACAACATCACGATTAATCGAATGAGATATTTTTGGGAAATTGATCTTTATAATATACTAAAATAAAGATACATCAAAGCTGGATTCTCAATCCACCAAAATATTTATCAGAGTGCGGAAAAGTTTTACAATAATTCCCAAAATAAATATTTACAACCACTTAGCTCAAAATCCTATACATAAGTCTAAATTGATCATACACTAAGCTATAGTAGCACGGTCTCCACCGTATCATCCACAAGTCTTATCTTCACCCAACTGTCCATCCCTTCACGTAGCCCACAATGTAAAGATCAAGGAAATTTAACGACGTTCCCTGTCGTTAGTGTGACCGTCGGGGGTACGGGTTTGATTAACATCTGAGGGCAAAGCCCAATTTCCCACAATAATTGTAAAGGGTCACCGACCGAAATTAACAAATACCACATAACATTTATATCAGCAATAACAAACATATTCATGGCACATCATAAAACAATGATGATAAATAGGGATGCTCAATTTTGAAAATACATGACATTTGTACCTTTTCAAACAACAACCAATTTAATATGAAAGTCATGTTGTAAGCACAAACATCAATTCAGTAATCACACCAATTCATCAGAAATTCCAGATTTCAAGAAGTACTTACACACAACAATTTTCAACCATAATCATATAACCAAAACGTGACCCACTGGTCAATCCCCCGATGCAATATGTATATGCTCATGAAAACATCCTCTTGGATTCACCAAGGTGCAGTCACTCAACAGACCAGCACATTTACATATGTAAGACTTTAACGGCCCTCAAGACCAGGGTGCAATCGCTCACAGATCAGCACCAGTGCAGTCGCTCACAGACCAGCACTCGTGCAGTCGCTCATAGACCAGCATGTTTGACATAAACCAAGGTACAATGGCTCACAGATCAGTACCTAGTGCAGTCGCTCACAGACCAGCACTCGTGCAATCGCTCACAGATCAGCACGTGGTTGCACATTTCAGGGTACAGACGCTCACAGTCCAGTACCAGTGCAGTCGCTCACAGACCAACACTTATATACCAAGGTACAATCGCTCACAGATCAGTACCTAGTGCAATCGCTCACAGATCAGCACTCGTGCAATCGCTCACAGATCAGCACGTGGTTGCGCATTTCAGGGTACAGACGCTCACAGTCCAGTACCAGTGCAGTCGCTCACAGACCAGCACTTATATACCAAGGTACAATCGCTCACAGATCAGTACCTAGTGCAATCGCTCACAGATCAGCACGTGGTTGCGCATTACTTTGTGGCCCATCGCGGGTACCACATGACTATGCTATGCATGAGTATGCAGTGTTTCACTTCACTGGAAACAATATGCAACATCAGTAAATTCTTGCATTTCCATCATTTTTCAAAACATTTCAACACAATCAATATCATCATCTACACATCAATGACTAACCATTTAAGTAAACATTATCACTTCGCATTACCTCAAGGTTCCATTCTTAATTACCAAAAGTCTTTCCCCAACTCCCAAAATTCAGAACCAGTGTTTTAAAACTGCAATTTCTGGAAAAAAAACGAATCTGTATTCGAATACAACTTCATTGTATTCGAATACAGAAGTCAAACAGGGCAGAATCAACACCCTGTATTCGAATACAGACTCCTTATATTCGAATACAGAGGCTTTCACAATGCAAAAGTCAGAGTTCCACAACTTCAGTCAAGTCTCAAAAACTTCACCACCACCACTTCCAAACTATCACAAAAATTCCATTTTATTCACCACAAACCTTCCCAAGGTACCCCAACACTTAAGGTTTATAATACAATGTTTAAAACTTGATTTCCTGAAAAACACGAATCTGTATTCGAATACAGCTCCCTTGTATTCGAATACAGAAGCTAAAATAGTGAAAAATCAGCATTCTGTATTCGAATACGAGGTTGTCGTAGTCGAATACAGATGCGAAGTCAGTGGCAAAAGTTCCAAATCTGTATTCGGCTACACAGGGTCGTAGTCGAATACAGATGCTAAAACAGAAGCAAAAATTGCTAATCTGTATTCGACTACAGAGGGTTGTAGTCGAATACAGATGTTAAGTCAGAAGCAAAATTGGCAAAACTGTATTCGACTACAGAGGGTCGTAGTCGAATACAAATTCGAAAATCTGAAGAAAACAGAAGCTTTGCAGGCTGTATTCGAATACACTCAAGCCGTATTCGAATGCACCTTCGAATTCAGTGAAATTTCCTGAAACTTCAACACATTTTCAAAACCTTTTCCTTTGAAAAACCAACCAAAACTCTAGAATCATAATTATCAATCTTTATAAACCTCACAACTCAGACATTTTTCATTAAACATCAACAACAGAGTTTCAAGAAAACACTTCCACCATTTTAAATCCCTTTTCTTTTGAAACCACCATCAACACCAAGTTGTTTAACAAAACACAGCAAAAACACAGAATCACTAACATCAGAAAGTCAACCACAAACAGTCCCACACAAACTAACTCAAGCATTTGGATCATCTCCAATACAACACCAACCAAATCATCATTCAAACACAACAGAATGATTTCTTGCTCAACACAACAAACAATATATCATCAACACAACAACACAATCAGTTCCTTCACGGGAAACAGCAGGAACATCAACACAGTTTGATTTCCAAAACAGAATACAATGTTTTTCACAACCATAACTCAATAATCATTCATCACACAGTGCATTTACAGCCATAAATGCAATCTAGAAAGTTGGAAGGTGCCCTTACCTTAGTTACGTTCCCTTAACTCGTACGCTTCTGCGACAAAAGTCGACGATACTCCCATTTCGCGTTTGCCGCTACGAAAGTTAGTTCTTTAGCTCCGTAACGATCAGAGGAATAACTTTCGTACTCGAAACTTTCTGATTCGACACTCAGATTTTCCAGAACGATGACTTTTGAGTAAACTGTTTTTTCTTCACCAACACTCAGAAATATCAAAAGAAGAAAATGATAAAGCAGAAACTAGCACGTAGAGGAAAGAAGAAAGAGCTTCTCATTTAAATATCTTCATAAATGCAATTTGACACAGTCAGATGAGAGAAGAATTTGTTTCTTTTTTAATAAATATCTATGCCACCTCACCCAACACTTGTATTAAAATATCTTTTGATCCTCCAGCACTTAACCCGTTTCCGTCGAAATTAGCAGAGAATATCTTAATTAACGGCCCGATAATTTAATTACTCGAAATTAAATTAATTCATCCATTATCCAATAATTTTAATTCCACCTCCAAAACAAATACATATATATATATTTACACAAAACATATATATATTGAATATTTTACAAATATTCCCAAATACACTTAAAATTAAATCTGAATTTAATTTTAAAATTAAGGGTCTTATATTACTACCCCCCTTAAATTAGTTTCGTCCTCGAAACTACATGTCGTTAAACAAATGAGGATGTTGTTCCCTCATCTTACTCTCTAGTTCCCAAGTCGCGTCTCTAGTAGTCGGATTTCAAATCACTTTGACTAGTGGGACTTCCTTGCTCCTCAACTGTTTAATCTTCCTGTCCTCAATCCTTACAAGGAATACTTCAAATGACAGGTTATCCTTCAGCTGAATTGTGTCTGGTTCGATCACATGTGACGGATCTGAAATGTATTTCCTTAACTGTGACACGTGAAATACGTCATGAATATTGGATAGCATTGGAGGTAAAACAATCCGATAAGCCAATGGTCCAATACGTGCAGTAATCTGGTGTGGTCCAATAAATTTAGGAGTCAATTTTCTGTAGTTTGTTCCACCATCTCAGGTCCAACAATCATACTTTCTCCGTCTTTATACCAACATAAAGGCGTTTGACACTTGCGTCCATACAATGCTTCATAGGGTGCCATTCCAATGCTCGCGTGAAAACTGTTGTTGTAGGTGAACTCAATCAATGGCAGTACATCATCCCAACTTCCTCTGTCATCCAATACGCATGCTCTTAATAGATCTTCCAAGGACTGATTTGTTCTCTCGGTTTGTCCATCTGTTTGTGGATGGTAAGCTGAACTCAATTTCAGTTTTGTTCCCAACGCTTCATGCAACGCTCCCCAAAAGTGAGATGTGAACTTTGGATCACGGTCCGATACAATACTCGATGGAACGCCGTGCAATCTCACAATCTCAGCGATGTAGATTTCTGTCAGCTTATCTACCTTATAATTGGTCTTTACCGGCAAGAAATGTGCAGATTTTGTCAAACGATCCACAATTACCCAAATTGAATCATTCTTTTTCCTTGTCTTGGGCAGTCCTGTTATGAAATCCATGGAGATGCTGTCCCACTTCCATTCCGGTATGTCCAAAGGTTGCAGCATTCCAGTAGGTCGTTGATGTTCCACTTTCGCTTTCTGACAAGTCAAACAAGCTGATACGTATTCTGCCACATCGCTCTTCATTCCTGGCCACCAGAAATTCTGCCTTAAGTCCTGGTACATCTTGGTCGCTCCAGGATGAATACTTAACTTACTCTTATGAGCCTCTTCCAAAATTGCTCTTCTCATTTCTGCAGCTTCCGGTACACAAACCCTTCCGTTACATCGCAGAATATTATCTGTTCCGATGCTGAATTCAGTGGTCTGTCCTTGCGCTATCAGATTCCTCTTTTCTTGGATCAATGCGTCATCTTGCAAGTTTGCAATCTCCTCCAGTAATCCACTCGAAATTGTTATCATTCCACACTTTATCATTCCTGGTGCAAACTCTACGTCCAAGTGTAGATCTCTAAATGCTTCCCACAACTCTTGTTGTCTGGCCATTAACATTGAAGATACTGACACACTTTTTCTGCTCAATGCATCGGCCACTACATTGGCTTTTCCAGGGTGATACTGTAATGAAAAATCAAAATCTTTGAGAGTCTCCATCCTCTTCTCTGACGCATGTTCAGTTCCTTCTGATCGAACAGGTACTTCAAACTTTTATGGTCACTGAATACTGTGAAGGTGCATCCATACAAGTAGTGTCTCCAGACCTTTAACGCAAATACTACTGCAACCAGCTCTAAATCATGAGTAGGGTAGTTCCGCTCGTGAGTTTTTAATTGTCTTGAGGCGTAGGCTATGGCTTTCTGGTGTTGCATCAAAACACAGCCCAGACCCTGATGAGATGCATCACAAAAGACCTCATATGGTCCCTCTGGTTGTGGCAGAACCAATACTGGTGAGGTTGTCAACTTTTCCTTAAGCAACTGAAAATTCTCTTCACACTTCTCTGTCCATGCAAACGGCTGATTCTTCCTGGTGAGTTGTGTCAAAGGAGCTACAATCTTAGCAAATCCCTCAATAAATCTCCTGTAGTATCCTGCCAGTCCGACGAAACTTCTTATATCCGTGATGGTCTGAGGTTGTTTCCAAGCAAGAATTGTCTCAATCTTTTCCGGATCTACAACAATTCCTTCCTTTGTTATTACATGTCCCAAGAAGTTCACTTCCTTTAGCCAAAACTTGCATTTCGACAAATTGGCATACAGCTGCTTTTCGCGCAATACTTCAAGAACTTGACGCAAATGTTCTCCATGTTCTTCTTCATCCTTTGAATAAATCAGAATATCGTCGATGAATACCACCACGAACTTATCCAGAAATGGGCTGAAGATCCTATTCATATAATCCATAAAATCGCTGGTGCATTCGTAACTCCAAATGGCATAACAAGATATTCATAATGCCCGTAACGAGTCCTGAAAGCGGTCTTCTGAATATCTCCTTCTCTTACTCGAATTTGATGATATCCTGACTTCAAATCGATCTTTGAAAACACCGCTGCTCCCCTCAATTGATCCATCAAATCATCGATGCGTGGTAAAGGATAACGATTCTTAATGGTTACCTTGTTAAGTTGCCTGTAATCCACACATAAGCGTGAACTTCCATCCTTTTTCTTAACCAATAACACCGAAGCTCCCCACGGTGACACACTTGGCCTGATAAATCCTTTCTCCAACAGACCTTCAATTTGATCCTTAAGCTCGTTTAATTCCAATGGCGACATTCTATACGGCGCAATTGAAATGGGTCCAGTTCCCGGGTGCAAATCAATGAAGAACTCCACTTCTCTTACTGGGGGTAATCCTGGAATTTCTGTTGGAAATACGTCCGGATACTCTTTGACTAACACTACATCTTCTATGCTCACATCCATCTTGGTCTCCACGTTTTCCAATGATAAAAATTCCTGAGTTCCTTCTCTCAGTGATACTCCGAGCTTGTTAGCAAACAAATACCGAACGACTCCAGGTTCAGGAAAAAGAACTAATTTGCGGGTACAATCCAAGACTACATAATTATAAGACATCCAATCCATGCCGAGAATTATCTCGAGTGATTGTAGGGGTAGACAGATTAAATTAACCAAGAAATCTCTATCTTGGATTGTTACAGGACAACGTAAACATGCAGAATTTACGGTCAAAGTCTGAGCAGGTGTGGAAACAATCAAATCAAAAGGCAAAGCAGACATAGATAGCTTCAAACGATTCACACAATCCATAGCAATGAAAGAATGAGTTGCTCCCGAATCAAAAAGTGCAGTTAATGTGTTACCTGCAATCTGACAGTTTTGCTGGATTAAATTAGGAGTTTGAATTCCAACAGCAGCACCCATATGGTAGACGCGTCCCCTAGCAATAGGACGAGTGGCCCTAGCTGTATTCATTGTTGGTTCCACCTTCGGAGCCCGACAATCCCTTGCGACGTGTCCTGGTTTTTGACAATTGAAACATACAAGATCCCTTGTGGTACAAGCTGTAGCCATGTGTCCCTCTTTTCCACATCGGAAGCATCGAACTCCTTGTCCTAATTGTCTTCCAAAGTTCTGATTTCCTGACCTATTTTGGCCTCTACTGTTGTTTTGGGGTCTGTTATATGGCTTAACCACTTGCTTTCCTTTGCTATTTTGATAGTTCATTCGGCTGGGTCCTCCCGAATTAAAGTTCCCTCCTCAGTTGGCCCTTCTATTTTTCTTGTCCTCAACCTCTCTACACTTCTCCACTAGAACTTGGAAACGTTGAATTCCCAAGGGTAAAACGGAGTCTTGAATTTCATATTTCAGTCAATTTTGAAAACGATGGCACATAAATGGTTCATCAACTTCTTCCCGGAAGAATCTGAAATGTCTGGACAGCGATTCAAATTTAGCCGCATATTCTCCCACTGTCATATTACCCTGGTGCAATTTCAGGAAATCGTCACCCAATTTGGTCCTAGTGCTCATTGGGAAGTACTTGTCCAAAAACTTCTTCTTGAACGAATCCCAGTTTACCTCCTCATGAGCTGCCCCCATCAGTAACCTTGTACTCCTCCACCAATACTCTGCATCCCCTAGCAGCAGATATGTAGCATAATTGACTTTTACTGCTGCCTGGCAGTTAATCATTTCAAAGATTTTCTCCATTTCCAGAATCCATTTGTCCGCTCTTTCCGGACCCTCATCACCTTTGAATTTTGGGAGGATTATGACGACGAAAATCCTCTAGTCCTCTTGACTCAGCAGCACAGATTTCTCTTTCTCTTTTCTCTAAGTCGCGCTGAGTCTTCGCAGCCGTCTGTGCAGCAACAGACGCAGCCATATTATTCATTGCTTCAGCCATCCTATCTTCCCGGCTGTTGTTGGTTCTTACGGTGTCGTCTCTCCTTGGAGGCATTGTTCCACTACAAAACCATCATCAAGTAGAAATCTCACACCCTTTAGAATAATTCCAAAATATAGCTCAACAACATCATTACTTCAACACACCACAACTATACAAGACTTGACACTCTAACTACCTGCTCCTATGTATGATCAGATAACGACTTAAAACCAACAATTAAATCAGAGCTTTAACCCAAAACTTTAACCAAATGCCCTGATACCACTAATGTAACACCCCGAGTTTAAAACACAGCGCGAGTGTATTTTTTTTATTTTTTATTTAAAACGAATAGATAAATAAAAGAGTTTTCAGAATTAGTTTCAAGGGAATTAAAATCAATTCAAATTAAATATCATTCGACATCGTAATCCAAAATAGTAAGGTAATTAAACAACATCACGATTAATCGAATGAGATATTTTTGGGAAATTGATCTTTATAATATACTAAAATAAAGATACATCAAAGCTGGATTCTCAATCCACCAAAATATTTATCAGAGTGCGGAAAAGTTTTACAATAATTCCCAAAATAAATATTTACAATCACTTAGCTCAAAATCCTATACATAAGTCTAAACTGATCATACACTAAGCTATAGTAGCACGGTCTCCACCGTATCATCCACAAGTCTTATCTTCACCCAACTGTCCATCCCTTCACGTAGCCCACAATGTAAAGATCAAGGAAATTTAACGACGTTCCCTGTCGTTAGTGTGACCGTCGGGGGTACGGGTTTGATTAACATCTGAGGGCAAAGCCCAATTTTCCACAATAATTGTAAAGGGTCACCGACCGAAATTAACAAATACCACATAGCATTTATATCAGCAATAACAAACATATTCATGGCACATCATAAAACAATGATGATAAATAGGGATGCTCAATTTTGAAAATACATGACATTTGTACCTTTTCAAACAGCAACCAATTTAATATGAAAGTCATGTTGTAAGCACAAACATCAATTCAGTAATCACACCAATTCATCAGAAATTCCAGATTTCAAGAAATACTTACACACACAACAATTTTCAACCATATTCATATAACCAAAACGTGACCCACCGGTCAATCCCCCGATGCAATATGTATATGCTCATGAAAACATCCTCTTGGATTCACCAAGGTGCAATCACTCAACAGATCAGTACCTAGTGCAATCGCTCACAGATCAGCAAGTGGTTGCGCATTTCAAGGTACAGACGCTCACAGTCCAATACCAGTGCAGTTGCTCACAGACCAACACTTATATACCAAGGTACAATCGCTCACAGATCAGTACCTAGTACAATCGCTCACAGATCAGCACGTGGTTGCGCATTACTTTGTGGCCCATCGCGGGTACCACATGACTATGCTATGCATGAGTATGCAATGTTTCACTTCACTGGAAACAGTATGCAACATCAGTAAATTCATGCATTTCCATCATTTTTCAAAACATTTCAACACCATCAATATCATCATCTACACATGAATGACTAACCATTTAAGTAAACATTATCACTTCGCATTACCTCAAGGTGCCATTCTTAATTATCAAAAGTCTTTCCCCAACTCCCAAAATTCAGAACCAGTGTTTTAAAACTGCAATTTCTGGAAAAAAAACGAATCTGTATTCGAATACAGCTTCATTGTATTCGAATACAGAAGCCAAATAGGGCAGAATCAACACCCTGTATTCGAATACAGACTCCTTGTATTCGAATACAGAGGCTTTCACAATGCGAAAGTCAGAGTTCCACAACTTCAGTCAAGTCTCAAAAACTTCACCACCACCACTTCCAAACTATCACAAAAATTCCATTTTATTCACCACAAACCTTCCTAAGGTACCCCAACACTTAAGGTTTATAAAATAATGTTTAAAACATGATTTCCTGAAAAACACGAATCTGTATTCGAATACAGCTTCCTTGTATTCGAATACAGAAGCTAAAATAGTGAAAAATCAGCATTATGTATTCGAATACGAGGTTGTCGTAGTCGAATACAGATGCGAAGTCAGTGGCAAAACTTCCAAATATGTATTCGGCTACACAGGGTCGTAGTCGAATATAGATGATAAAACAGAAGCAAAAATTGCTAATCTGTATTCGACTACAGAGGGTCGTAGTCGAATACAGATGCTAAGTCAGAAGCAAAATTGGCAAAACTGTATTCGATTACAGAGGGTCGTAGTCGAATACAAATTCGAAAATCTGAAGAAAACAGAAGCTTTGCAGGCTGTATTCAAATACACTCAAGCCGTATTCGAATACACCTTCGAATTCAGTGAAATTTCCTAAAACTTCAACACATTTTCAAAACCTTTTCCTTTGAGAAACCAACCAAAACCCTAGAATCATAATTATCTATCTTTATAAACCTCACAACTCAGACATTTTTCATTAAACATCAACAACAGATTTTCAAGAAAACACTTCCACCATTTTAAATCCCTTTTCTTTTGAAACCACCATCAACACCAGGTTGTTTAACAAAACACAACAAAAACACAGAATCACTAACATCAGAAAGTCAACCACAAACAGTCCCACACAAACTAACTCAAGAATTTGGATCATCTCCAATACAACACCAACCAAATCATCATTCAAACACAACAGAATGATTTCTTACTCAACACAACAAACAATACATCATCAACACAACAACACAATCAGTTCCTTCACGGGAAACAGCAGGAACATCAACACAGTTTGATTTCCAAAACAGAATACAATGTTTTTTCACAACCATAACCCAATAATCATTCATCACACATTGCATTTACAGCCCTAAATGCAATCTAGAAAGTGGGAAGGTGCCCTTACCTTAGTTACGTTCCCTTAACTCGTACGCTTCTGCAACAAAAGTCGACGATACTCCCGTTTCACGTTTGCCGCTATGAAAGTTAGTTCTTTAGCTCCGTAACGATCAGAAGAATAACTTTCGTACTCGAAACTTTCTGATTCGACACTCAGATTTTCCAGAACGATGACTTTTGAGTAAACTGTTTTTTCTTCACCAACACTCAGAAATATCAAAAGAAGAAGAAAATGATAAAGCAGAAACTGACACATAGAGGAAAGAAGAAAGAGCTTCTCACTTAAATATCTTCATAAATGGAAACTGACACAGTCAGAGGAGAGAAGAATTTGTTTCTTTCTTAATAAATATCTACGCCACCTCACGCAACACTTGTATTAAAATATCTTTTGATCCTCCAGCACTTAACCCGTTTCCGTCGAAATTAGCAGAGAATATCTTAATTAACGGCCCGATAATTTAATTACTCGAAATTAAATTAATTCATCCATTATCCAATAATTTTAATTCCACCTCCAAAACAAATACATATATATATATTTATACAAAACATATATATATATTGAATATTTTACAAATATTCCCAAATACACTTAAAATTAAATCTGAATTTAATTTTAAAATTAAGGGTCTTACATTACTACCCCCCTTAAATTAGTTTTGTCCTCGAAACTGCATGTCGTTAAACAAATGAGGATGTTGTTCCCTCATCTTACTCTCTAGTTCCCAAGTCGCGTCTCCAGTAGTCGGATTCCAAATCACTTTGACTAGTGGGACTTCCTTGCTCCTCAACTATTTAATCTTCCTGTCCTCAATCCTTACAGGGAATACTTCAAATGACAGGTTATCCTTCAGCTGAATTGTGTCTGGTTCGATCACATGTGACGGATCTGAAATGTATTTCCTTAACTGCGACACGTGAAATACGTCATGAATGTTGGACAGCATTGGAGGTAAAGCAATCCGATAAGCCAATGGTCCAATACGTGCAGTAATTTGATATGGTCCAATAAATTTAGGAGTCAATTTTCTGTAGTTTGTTCCACCATCTCAGGTCCAACAATCATACTTTCTCCGTCTTTATACCAACATAAAGGCGTTTGACACTTGCGTCCATACAATGCTTCATAGGGTGCCATTCCAATGCTCGCGTGAAAACTGTTGTTGTAGGTGAACTCAACCAATGGCAGTACATCATCCCAACTTCCTCTGTCATCCAATACGCATGCTCTTAATCCCAATTTCATTTATTTTACTTTTTAAATTTAAGTTATCTTTTTTTATAAATTTGTGTTAGTTCCTAAGATTTCTCAACAATAATCTATAGGGATAGATTTTTTTTTAAACACTAACGAAATCAGAATTATCTTATATCTTTATGAGTTTGAATTAACATTTATTTTAAAACTGATTAGATATTATTGTATCTTTAATCGAGATCTTTAGAATCATTGGAGGAAAGACTTAGATATTATAATATCTTATTTTGAAATAATTAGATATGATTAAAAATGCCATGTAAACAAAATTTGATAGTATGTTTTGTTTTTTTTATAAAATATTTAAATGCTTTAAATATATTTAAATCTAAAAATATAAATTTATAATATATCTAAAACATATTTATGTTGTAACACCCCAAATTTTATAATAAATTATTTCATTTATTGAATAGGATTTTAAAGAATTAATTTAGTATTGCATGTGTTTATAATGTGTTAATAAATAATTATGATTATTTTTTACATGTGTATTTACTATAGTGTGATAATTTTCCATGTGTTTGACTTAATAATTTATTTAAATTATTGATATGAATGTTAAATATATTAATTTTTTTTTTAAATATTAATTTTAGATTGTTATTAATTGTAAGTGAAATATGTCACCATTATTGCTAACTAGATATTTAATAATTAAACTTATTTATTTTAATTTTAATGATAGTCAACTTAATAGAAAGGTTTTGAATAATAATAATAATAATAAGAAAAAGGGAAGAACAAAACGAGAAAAGAAAGCTGCTGCCTCCATGTTCTTCTTCGCATAAACCGCTGCCTCCACCACTTTTGTCTCTTTCTTCTCTCGTCGACCATGACTATTATAATGAGTGTCGTGCAAAATCGAGACCATATTTGTGATCGTTGTGATCTCCTTTTTCATTCCCAACCTGAATCACAAATTGAAACGCCATATTCCTTTTTGTCAAAAATCACACCTCTGCCGTTTGACCAAGATTCCGGCCACCACGACTATCCCGAACAAAAACTGAGACCATATTTGGACTCCACGAAACACCCTCTTCCATTACCTGTGCTTGGAATCGCAAACCTTTATACTTCAAAATATGGGTTTTCACCCTCGTTGCGGCTGTGTTGTCGAGTTCTGGCCAGCACGTTTATGGTCCTGAAAAAAGGATAACATTTTTGGATTCCTCTTGTCGAAACCTTCAAGAAGCACTACTCATTTGGATATTTCGGTGAAGTTGACGTCGGACTTTGTCGGCGCTCCAGCGCGTCAGTGAGGCCTTTCCTGATAACTTGTTTCACTTGGTTGTTAATACGTTTCTTTTCCTAACATTTTTATTAATTATGTAACATTGATTTTTAATGTTCCGCGTAAATTATCAGCCATGTTTCATTGAATATGCAATTTCGTCGATGCTTTTGGACTCGTTTGTTGCGCGTTGTCGACATGTCATGGTTGTTGAAAATTGTTTTGATCCTTGTATCTTATGAAAGCGTCAGATTGAGGTAAGGGGTGAGAGGATGTTCAATTTTATGAGTATAATATAACGTGGGATGAACGAGAATGTCGTAATTTCTAGATATTCATCTGAGGCTTCGTATGTACGGTCGAGCCCTATTGAGTAATAATAATTAATTAATAACATATGAATGATAATAGCGAGGACTAAAATATAACTTAGAAACTTATAGAATTATCGTGAATTAATTTATATCAAGATTGCATGTGATTTGATTTTATGAAACCTTGTACTAATTGTTATTGTATGAATTATATGTACTTGAGTGCTCTATTTTACTTGATTCAAATTGTGATATTACTTGAATGCACAACTTGTTTTATTTCTGATTATGTGATTGATAGGACTAGACTGTGCATTGTGAGTGGTGTTACTAAATATTGTGATTTTATTGTGATTGACTGATATACATATATAATGATGTAAATTTTGATGAATATTGTGATTTCAAACTGAGACTTGTTGAGTTGTGATAATCGAATAAGTATGAGATAGGTGTTGTAGGTTTTGGAGTGAGGACTATTTTGTCATCATATTGGTAGGGCCTGACAAACCTAGTGATTTCGTGAAAGTACAACTGAATGAGCCTGATCGTGGCGGTCTACTGTTGAGCCTTAAGGCAAGATTATTAGACCTTGGAGGTATTCGAGTGGGAAATTCCTAGGTGACTTGGAGATAGTACTCTACATGTCGGGATCTATAATGCAACACACGTTTACCTCGATTGTCGTGTACATGTGTCTCGGGTTGAGTTGAGGAGATCTATGAGGACATAGCATACTTGAATTGTTCGTCCATTCGCGTGGTGGCATAGTATCAAACCTCCTATCCAAACACTTCAAAGTTAAAATGATACCAAAGAAAGATGAGGAGTATAGAGTATAAGAGCCATAAACCACCTAAATATCTTTATGAGTTTTAATTAAGTTTTTTACTAAAAAATAAATATTTCTTTTTATATAAATGAAATTAGATAATATAATTACTACCATAACTTCACATATATTCTAAACCTAAAATTTATGGACATTTTAAAGTTATTAGTATAATACTTGTGCTAGGTGATACTTCATTAAAATATTGATCTTTAGATAATAGATAATAATAAATAAAACTTGACTGATATTAAATTTTTTAAATAGACAATTTTATTTATTAAATTGATAACAACTGTAGTAAATAGATAAGTATTATATAAACAATATATTATTTGCGAAAATAATTATTACATGTAGAGGTAGGAACATTACATTTTTTTCATAAAGAATGCATCAAATTCATCATAAAAATTAAAATTTGAAACAGCTCTACGAAAAAACATGTTATCAACATAAAATAATCTCCATTCAAATTAAAGTTTTGTGATTCGATTACTTTGATAAGTTGGTGGAACAAAACACTTGAATTGATTTTTCATTGGTCCAGTCAAGACGACACTCTTAAAATTATATGTTTGGATAAAATCGCTAATATTGTCATAAACAAGTCGTAAAAAATAATCAAAATTTATACGATCTAAAAGTATATACAAATTAAATATTCAGGCTATAGTAAAATAAAATTAACTAATTCGGATTTTGTAGCCGACTAATGGGTCAATAAGACATTAGTCAAACAAATAAAATAAAATTAGTAACTCAAACCATATCAAACTATATAACAAAATTAACTTAACTGGCAGAGTAACTTATTAGAACTAATGATGGCTTCATTATAGGATTTGTAGTGAAAAGATAATATAACAAACAAAAAATAATAGATTCAAAACATAGAGAAATGTATACATAAATAGAGAATAAACTAACAACTAGAAAATAGAGAAAAACAATTTGTAAAAAATAATCAATAATAATAATTTAAAAAGTTTAAAATAGGTTAAAAAAGATGAACAAACTTAAATAGTCATGTTCAGAATTTCAACTTAATCAACTTAATCGATTGTGTTAAACATGAAGGAAATAAATTAAAAAAAGAATCATGTCTAATTATTAATCTAATAAAACTATAGACATAATTAATGTAATGAATCTAGAAACTATCTATCCAATGGTATATTTGTTTTTGCAAAATTCTTGAAATAGTGAAAGTGATCTCCTTTTATTTAGTAGTTGACTCGTTGACAATGGAAAAAATGTATACATAAACTTTCTCTATCTTGATAATTTGGAAGAACAATCTCAATCCCATCGTCCAGCGGTGACCAGTCACTCATGATGTTCGAATCGAAATCGTCGTTGGTGTCAATATCGGTATCGATATGATCATGTTTATCATGTGAAGATTGTTGGGAGGTTGTGAGTATTGTAGCTACACATTCAAATTGATCATCTACTCCAACTTGTTCATCAATAATGCAGCTCATAAAAAAATGCATTTTTTTGGGTAAAGAATGAAACATTGATTGCATCTTTGGTAGCATTGGGATTTGTTTTAGTTCATGTGTGTTGCGTTATTTATACTATTCGAATTTTGGTTGGATACTAACTTTGATTAATTTGAATTTGTTTTATAATTAATGATTTAGATTTTATTTATTTTAATTTTTAAATTTAAGTTATCTTATCTTTTTATAAATTTTTGTTAGTTCCTAAAATGTCTCAACAATAATCTATATGGATTGATTTTTTTTTTAAATACTTATGAAATCAGAATTATCTTATATCTTTATGAGTTTGAATTAAGATTTGTTTCAAAACTGATTAGATATTATTGTATCTTTAGTCCAGATCTTTAGAATCATTAGAGGAAAAATTTAGATATTATAATATCTTATTTTGAAATATATAATTAGATTGATGATTAAAATGCCACCTAAAAAAATTTGATAGTATGTTTTGTTTTGTTTTTTTATAAAATATTAAATTGTATTTTTGTTATGTTTTATTTTTTAGGCTAAATAGCACCCGTGGTCCCTTAATTTAATTTCAGTTAACGTTTTAGTCATTTATCTTTTTTTCTTCTTCCCGATTTGGTCCTTTATTTTAATTTTAAGTGAAATAAAGAATAAAAATATGAGTTTATATGAAGATTTGAGTTACGAATCTGATGAAAATTGTATTATATGAAATAATATCATTAATTTTATGGGTTTTGGTTGAAAATTTTGTAAAAAAAAGGATAATATTGTTGACATTTTAAAACATAAAAGATCAAATTGTCACTTAAAATTAAAATAAACGACCAAACCGGGAAAAAAAAAGATAAAGGACTAAAACGTTAACTAAAATTAAGTTAAAGGACCACGGATGCTATTTAACCTATTTTTTAATAACAGTAGGTCTTAGATAAAAGAAGTTTTTTCCTTTCAGTTTTACCTTTACAATTTTTTATTCTAAAAAATATCCCTCACTCGGCTCGCGCGCAACCCCGCCAATATTAACTTTGTTAAAGGTTATTAAAGTGGCAAGGACCAAAGTCCACGTGTTCAATTTTATTAAAAATGTAAAAAACACATATAAACAACTTTACCTAAGTTAAATCTTTATTTGAAATGTGGATGAGTGATTTAGTAGCTGTTTAGTGTTAGTACTTTATCTCAGAAGGATGATGTTTTTTTTACAAAAAGGTGCAACAATAGTGTCTTTGCGGTCCTAGCTTTCCTTGCTCGTGGCTCATCAATCTGGAGATTAATCTTGATGTTGTTTGTTTCTTTGGGCCTTTAGTTAGAATTTTAGGCTTGAGTATTATTTTCAGTAGTCTTGACATGTGTTATCTTAAGGTTTGAACTACAAGGAATGATTCATTTTAGTCATATCCTTAAAACGAATTAACTGGAATGATCATTTGATAAACCAGAATGAACCTTTGATAAACCAGAATGATCCTTTGATAAATCAGAATGATCTTGATAAGCCAGAATGATATTTTAATAAACCAAAATGATCTTATGATAAACCAGGATGATCATTTGATAAACCAGAATGATCTTGATAAATCAGAATGATCTTTTAATAAATCAGAATGATTTTTTAATAAATCAAAATAATCTTTTATAAACTAGAATGTTCTTCTTAAAAACTAGAATGATCCTTGATAAACCAGAATAAAATTTTATAAACTAGAATGTTTTTCTAATCAATCTGGAGATCAATCTGCATTTGGTTTTGCATGTAGGCCTTAAAATCTTTACTTTTCATTGCTCATTAAATGTTGGGAAGACCGCATGCGAAATGCCAACTGATTTACTACATGTTGCTATTCTAAAAAGATCCATTTTGTCAATTGTTCCTTAATTGAATAACCATAACATTCTGGTGAATATTCTTCCATATTATTTAAGCAAATGACTTAATAAATGACTCACTCTTGAAATGATTTATTCTTCAAAGTTGATTATTGTTATTTTGCCGAACTGATATGACTATTTATAAATGCAATGACCTTATTCATCATGAGAAGATTATTTCATAACAATTGAGAATGTACTTATGCACTTGTTGATGGCTTGTTGATTGTTCATTTATGTAATTAATGTTCCTTAAATAAAACTCAAGTGCAATCATTAGTAGATCACCATTCATAAAACTTAATCATTTATTTCATAAGGTTTGTTGTCATTAAAACATATATCAAAATGATTTTTACCTCAACAAAACCTTCTCAATAGTCTAACGACGTATGCAATGTCGAGTCTAGTACAGTCAGTGGCATACCTAAGGCTGCCAATATGCTCGCATATTCAGTTTGTCTAACACCTTCACCAGTGTTCTTGAAAAGTTTCACATTTGGATAATATGGTGTGCAATCAGGTTTACAATCAAAGTATTTGTATTTCTTTATGATCATTTCAACATAGTGAGACTGATCCAAAGAAATTCCCTTTTCTAACCTAGTAATATTGATTCCAAGGATTACAATCGCTTCTCTGAGGTCTTTTAGATTAAATTTGTTACACAATAATGATATTACAATATTTACAACATGAATGTTTGAACCAAATATGAGTAGGTCATCTACATAGAGACATATGATAGTGCAAATGTCATTTTCTGATTTGTATTAAATACATTTGTTACTTTCAGTCACTTTAAACTCATTCGATATAATCAAGTTATCAAATTTTTCATGTCATTGCTTATGAGCTTGTTTAAGACCATACAACGATTTATCTAACTAACATACCTTATTTTCTTGTCCATGAATCACAAAACTTTTAGGTCATTCCATATAGATTTCTTCTTCCAGGTCACCATTTAAAAAAGCTGTTTTGACATCCATTTGGTGTATCACCAAGTTATGAATAACTGTGTAACACCCCAAGTTTAAAACACAGCGCGAGTGTATTTTCTTTTTTTTAAAATAAATAATTAAAATGATTTTACCAAATGATTTTTTCTTCAAAAGAATTGAAATAAAATTTCCTTTAATCCGTTTCTTAAAAATAGTACGTCGTAACTCCATCGATGAACATAATGATACACATTAATACATTTCAAAAGATCAGTGTCATATCATCTCAAAAGGAAATATCAGAGTGCGGAATAGGTTAGCGGAAAAGTAGTACAATAATTTCCAAAATAAAACAAATTACATTTTCCAGCTCAAAATCCTATACATTAAATCTAACCGATCATGCACTAAAGCTACAGTAGCACGGATTTCCTCCGCATCCCATACAAGTCTCATCCGACTCCGCCGCTCGCCTCGATGTAACCTCCTCCTCCTCATCATACAGAGAGGGATCAGTCTCCTCCGAAGTCAGATCGATGCACAATCTAGGTCGCTTCGGCGGTGCCAGAATCTCATAACAATCATCGGATATCCTAGATGGACCCAGAATATCAGCTGCCACTGGCGTCGGCCCTTTGTTCTTTTCTTCTGCCTCGGAATCACGTACAGCCCCTCCAATCTCTGGGTTAGGAGTCACCACTCCTACGGTGGTCTCCGTCTCAACCCCTCCAGCTGGCTCCTCCGCATCATAAAAAATTCCTTGCGTCTCCAATACCAAACGGGAAGGCACAGGAAAGTCAATCCTCGCGTAGGTGTGCTCCACATAGTTCACCACTCTGTTAGTCCTACAGGTCCTGTTCAATCTCCCCGTGTACGTTGCCCTGCTTGAGATGGGGTCGTATACCCAAGCAGTAGGCATTGAACGATCAATGAAATCGAGCGACGTTTCCATCGTCTAGGGACCCACGGGTGACATGGGTTTGGGGGGCATCTGAGGGCAAAGCCCAATTTCCACAATAATAATAAAGGGTCACCGACCGAAATTAACAAATAAACACATAGCCTTTATATCACAAAACAAATACATCCATGGCATAACATATAACAATGATGAAAATTAAGGATACTCATTTGAAATTTCATGACATATATGCTTTTTCAAACAGCAACCAATTAATATAGAAAACATATTGTAAGTACAACTACCACCTCAGCAATCATAAACATTCATCAGAAATTCAGATTTTATAACGTACTTACACATATCACTTTCCAATCATCATCATATAACCAAATCGTAACCCACCGGTCAACCACCCCGATGCATTATATATATTCCTAGGTGCAGTCGCTTAACAGGCCATCACAATTTAAATATGTTTGACTTTAACGGCCCTCAAGACCAGGGTGCAATCGATCAACAGATCAGCACCAGTGCAGTCGCTCAACAGACCAGCACTCGTGCAGTCGCTCAACAGACCAACACGTTATACATATACCAAGGTACAATCACTCAACAGACCACTACCAATGCAGTCGCTCAACAGACCAGCACTCGTGCAATCGCTCAACAGATCAGCACATTTACGCATTACTCTGTGGCCCATCGCGGGTACCACCTGATTATGCAATGCATGAATATGCAGTGTTTTCTCTTCACTGAAAACAGTATGCAACATCAGTAAAATTCATGCCTTTCCATCATTTCTCAAAACATCTCAACACAACCAATTTCATTATCATCACATCATAAATCAAACATTCAAGCATCTCATCATTTCCACTTCACATCATCTTAAAACTCCATTCTTATTCATCAAAAATCTTCCCTCTGTTTTCCCCAACTCTTAAAATTCATAAAATAGTGTTTAAAACTGAGATTTCTTGAAAACACGAATCTGTATTCGAATACAGAAGCCAAAACAGTGCAGAATTAACACTCTGTATTCAAATACAGCTCCCTGGTATTCGAATACAGAAGCAGTCCCAGTGCACAAATCAACATTTTTCACTACATCAATAAAGTCTCAAAAGCTTCATCACCACCACTTCAAACTATCACAAAATTCTAGTTTTAATTTGTCACAAACCTTCCCAATGTTCCCCAACACTTAGGGTTTATAAAACAATGTTTAAAAATTTGATTTTCTGGAAAAACACGAATTTGTATTCGAATACAGCTCCCTTGTATTCGAATACAGAAGCTAAATCTTCAAATTCAACACTCTGTATTCTAATACAGCATACTTATATTCAAATACAGAAGACAAAAACAGTGTAAACTCAATATTTTCTCCAACATCATTAAAGGTTTCCAGAACCTCATCATCTCCTCTTCAAAACTATTTCAAAAACTCCATTTTAAATCTTTTCAAACCTTCCAAATGTTTCCCAACACTTAGAGTTTATAAAACAATATATGAAACTTGATTTTCTGGAAAAACACGAATCTGTATTCGAATACAGATAGTGAAAATCAGCATCCTATATTCGAATACAGAAGGCCCGTATTCGAATACAAGTTCGAAAAATTGAGTAAAACAGAAGCTTGGCAGGTTGTATTCGAATACACTCAAACTGTATTCGAATACACCTTCGAATTCAGTGAAATTTTCCTGAAACTACAACACATTTTCAAACTTTTTCCTTTGAAAAACTAACACAACCCCAAAATAGTTTCTCCATTCTTTTGAACCACAAAACTCTGGCATTTTTCATCAATAACAACTTGTCCACAAAAAAAAAACACTTTCATCATTTAAAATTCCTTTTCTTTTGAAAAATCAGCAACACCAGAACCACCCAAAACAGAATGTCAACCACAACAGAACATACATTTTTTAACGTTTACATTGTTGATCATTTCTCAAAACAACATGCAAGGTATTTCCATCATTCTTACACAACCAATCACAACATGCAAAGCATTTTCCAACTTTCTTACACAAAAGAACAACACTGATGTATTCAGCCAAAACAGCAAGCATCACATAGCAGCAAAACACCAACAGAATGCATTTTCGCATTTTATAACAACAAGCACAACAATTTTGTAAATATGCATTTTGATCATCTTCAGAATAACATGCAAGACATTTTTCAGCTTTCCCACACAAACAAAACAACGTTAATGCATTCAGCCAAACAGCAATCATCACAGAATCATCAAACATCAACATAATGCCTTTTTTCCATTTTTTTCAAAATATCATGCAAAACAGTTTTTCTTCAAACAATGATGAAGCATTATTAATGCCATGACAGTATGCATTTACAGCCCTAATGCAAACTAGAAAGTGGAAGGTGCCCCTTACCTTTGTTTCGTTTCTGTTTTCGTTCACGTTTTCGCGACAAAAGTCGACGAAACTCCCGCTTGCGCTCGCTGCTACGAAAATGGGTTCTCTAGCTCCGGAATGATGAGGGGAACAACTTTTGTACTGGGGGTTTTCTGGTTTGGTGCTTGGATTTCCAATTAATATCACTTTTGAGGAACTCCCTTTTTTTTTTATCGTGAAACAAAAATCAGAATGGGAGAAGGAGGAAGGTGAGTACTGTTACATGCAGTATGGAGGAGGTATGGTTTTCTGCCTTTGCTCTGCCTCCTCATTCCTATTTATAGGCATTTGTGGGTGCCACCTCACCTGACACTTGTCTGATCCTCAGCACTTAACCTGTTTCGTCGCAATTAGCCGATAATCCCTAAATTAACTGCCCGATAATTTAATTACTCGTAATTAAATTAATTTACTCTTCATCCAATAATCTTAATTCATCTTCCAAAATAAATATTTATATATATATATATATATATATTCACTCAAAACATACATCTATTAAATATTTTACAAATATCCCCAAAATACACTTAATATTAATTTCGTAATTTTAATTTTAAATTTAAGGGTCTTACAAACTGCTAGTGAAATGAGTACTTTAATGGATGTTATTCCAGTGACCGGTGAAAAAGTGTCGAAGAAATCTATATTTCTCGTTGTCTAAAACCTTTGGCCACAAGGCGAGCCTTGTATTTATCAACCATAGGGTTTTAGTTTCTTTTTCAAAATCCATTTACAACCTATTAGTTTGCAACCATGAGGTAAGTCTACAAAATGTCAGGTCTTGTTAGACTCTAAAGAATCCATCTCATCGTTTTTATATTCTTGCCATAAATTTGCATCCAAGGATGACAAAGCTTCTTGAAGATTTGCAAGAGCCTCTTCTAAGGTATAGGCCGTATAATCAGGTTCGTAATTTTTAGCAACTCTAACTTTCTTACTTTGTCGAGTTTCTGTTTTGCCTTGTTTACTTGGTTCGCTGTCGCTACTAATGCTCGATTTGAAAGAGAATTTATTTTCATAGATGTCAACATCATTTGAATCTATGATGTATATTTGTCTTTGTCTAAAACCTTTGGCCACAAGGTGAGTCTTGTATTTATAAACCATAGGGTTTTAATTTCTTTTTCAAAATCCATTTACAACCTATCTGTTTGAAACTAGGAGGCAAGTCTACTAAATGCCAGGTCTTGTTAGACTCTAGAGAACCTATCTCATCGTTTATATATTCTTTCCATAAATCTACATCTAAAGATGACAAAGCTTTTCGAAGATTTGCAGGATCCTCTTATAAGGTATAAGCCATATAATTAGGTCCGTAATCTTTAGCAACTCTAACTCTCTTACTTCATCGAGTTTCTATTTTGCCTTGTTTGCTGCTTTCAATGCTCCTTGTCACATGTATGTGACTTAGTTCACTGTCGCTATTATTTCTTGATTTGAAATAGAATTTATTTTCATAGATGTCAACATCATTTGACTCTATGATCACTTTCGCATTTAGGTCATAAAACTTATACCATTTGTTGTTTACTGCATACCCAATGAATACACATTCATAGGCTCTACTAGCGAGTTTAATTCGTTTGGGATTGGGGGTTCTGACATAAGCCAGACAATCCCAAGTTCTAAAATAAGACAAGTTCGATTGTCTATTCTTCACTATCTCATAAGGAGATGTTTTTGTGTTCAGATTTAGGAACTCTATTCAAAACATAGAAAATAGTCAATATAATTTCCCCCCACCAATGAGATGCAGCATTAGAGTTAAGCATAATAGAAACAACTAGTTTAGCAAGAGTTATATTCTTTCTTTAATTTTTTCCATTCATTTCATGTGAATATGTGCAGTAGTTTCATGTATAATTCCTTGCATTTTATAAAACTCATTAAATAAATTAGAATCATATTATGTTCCTCTATCACTATGGAACATCTTAATCTTTTTACTAAATTTATTTTTAATTTCAGTTACAAATATCTAAACAGGTCAAGTGCTTCACTTTTATTTTTCATTGGATATACAAAAGTATAGTCAGGGAAATCGTAAAAAAAAGTGATAAAATAACATTTTCAATTTCATGTTAACGTTACATTAACTTCATATATATCGGGGTGTATTAAATCTAAAGGCTCATATTCTCTAACAACTGATTTATGTGAACTCTTTGTTATTTTAGCTTGACTGCAAGAATCAAACTTTTCAAAATAATTTAAAGATAACTTTGAAATTAAGCCTAAGTTTGACATCACACTTTTGTTCACATGATCGAGTCTAGCATGCCAAATATTAAAATCACACAACATGTAAGCACAAGGAGACATTTTATTGATTTCAACATGCCATCAGTGATATACTCTTTCCAAACAAAAATACCATTTTTAGAAATGGTGTCCAAATTGCCCCTATAGACTGAGTAAACCTTGCCTTATTAAAAAGAAAATCAGAAACCAGATTCTTCTTTATTTCTGGAGTGTGCATGACATCTTTCAGAATTAAGGTATTTGTAGACGTGAATATTAATTCCACATCTCCAATACAACAACATTAGTTGTGTGAGAAACTCCCAACAAAACTTTCTTATCTTAAGCAGTAGTGTATGTTTTAAACATAGCACGATCATAACAGACATGATGTGAGGCGCCAGTGTCTATCCACCATCCACTTGATCCACCAACAATGTTGATTTCAGTTATCATAGCAATGAATTGCTCATTTGTTAAGTTATCCTACTGAGCATGGCTTGGCTTATTCCTACACTTGGTTCCATATGACCTTCTTTCCCACATATAAAGCAGAGAAATGGTGGGATAGAGTCATTTCTAGGAGGAGGTGGTTGCCTTATAATTGGGACCTTTGGTGGATCCTATTCTTGTTGCAGTATTGCTGGAACTGTAGTAATCATACAGATCATTAGCAAGTCCATTAAGAATATAATTCTTACATAAGTACTCAATATGTTCCCATTGGGTTAATTCAACAGTCTTCTTATCCTTTTCTGTTTGTTCACCTGTTTCTGGAACAAAAAGATGTCATCCTTTAGAACATTGGTAACCTTTTACATGGTTAAGAAAAATAACAATTGTCCTTGCTATCATTTGAAGTGACATTCCTCAAAACAAAATAGTTTGTTGAAATGAGAACCAGAAGAACATGTCCCAGTAATTTCGTCGGTAGACATGGCAGAAGGAAATGTCTTAAAATTGTTGTTTTTTAGTTTTGAAAACTGTTTCAAAATAAATTTATGTCATCGAAGACATTATTGGGTTGAGTTGCGGATCAGGTCACTCTTTTTAAGATGTTTTGCGGAAACTACGAAATCCCCAAGATAAAAAAGCCCTGACAAATTGTATCGGAGTTCCACTGCATCGTAGAAAACCATTCTAGAATTACACCCTCAATATGGCAGTCAATGTCACTCGTTATATAGTACTATGAACACCAGCAACAATGGTGCTCGCACGTGTGTGTGGTGGTTTATTTGTATGTGTTCTCACCCTTTCACAAAATTGGGTACCCTATGGGGTACACCAAAATTTCCATACTTCCACATCGTTGTTAGTGTGTGTCATCCCTCATATGTGGAACTTTCTTATTTTTTCAATTCACACCAACTAACTCTTATTATAATCATCATCATTTCCAACAAGTCTAAATGCACTTAATTTTCTAATATGCACATTGCAAGTTAGAGTATGTATGTCATATGTGTTGCACGTGTTTATGCCAGTAGAGAAACTCAACTAAGCCTGTCTAAACAAGACTCAAGTTGGTTTACTTGTGCAATGTTATGACAAATTGTTTTTTTTAAGAGCAAATTGCATTAACCTCTGTTAAAATATGTTCAAATATCACTCATTCCCTCTCATTTGTAAATGAACAATTGTTTTTGAATAATTTGTAAATGAACAATAGTACCCCTTATTTGTGAAATATAAAACACATTCCACCCTTTCCACTAAGGTCTGTTTCTAACGGGGCGATTTAAGTCTCTTGCATCTATCTTTCTTGTAAGCAATACTCATACTAAATTGATGCATGCTACAACAAATACAATGTCATATGTTTCAAGATTCGGTCCATATCGCCAGTAAACAGATTTTCTAATCTTTCTCCATCTCCGTATATTACTTCAAATAAATTAGCTGCTGCAATTATACACTTCCAGAGCGTCACCATGATTGACATCTAGAGCATCGCTAAACAAGGTATAAAGCGAAGTAGAGGCAGAGATTCGTGAGTCATGTCCATGTTCACAAGGACTCTAATTTTTTAGGAGAACAAATTGAAAATATGACGATCAAATTTTTAAGAGTTTCACGGAGTTTAACGATGTGATAGTTAATTAAAAGAGGTTAGTGAGTTTTCATAACTGGAGATTTTGTAATTGATATTTTAACATAGTTTAGTTTAAGGGAGTTCAATATAATTTGCCCTTATTTTTAGTTATTATTGAGTTAAATGTCTTTGTTTTTATTCAGATAAAATTGTCCTAATTTTTTATACATATAAAAATTAATTTTTTAGTAAAATAAAAAAAATATTTTTATTTTTTTAAAAGATAAACTTGGGTCTTAAATTTATTTCAGTGGTTAAAATGGATATCCATTTACGATTGTGTTATTCATATAATTTAATGTCATCAATTGTTTCAATTATTTAATTTAATATTTTTAAAAACATCTAAGTAAATAAATTGGGGCTTCTATACATTAATAAATTGAAGGAATCCGATAAAATGACTTCCTTAACTAATAAATTAATGATTGTTTTGTGAATAAAAACTTATTTGTAAATTTTTGTACTTTAAAAAAAATTATTTTATAAAATAATATTATTTCATTGTTTATAAATATTATACTTATTTTCTATATATTTTGATAAAAAGAGTTCAACATTCACTATTAAATAATAAATATTGATTTAATTATTGTTCTAAAGTTAATAGTTGTTTTAGTCCTCGTAGAATTATTCTTTCTAGATTTCATTCTTATAATTTCATACTTCTATTTTTGATCCTTGATGACATCTATCAATCAAAAAATGATGATGTGGCTCTTTGTAAGTTATGGTATCTACATAGTGTTTTTGTCTTGTTGGGATGCTGCTCTATATAATATAATGTAATAGAGCTATAGGCTATCTAAACTTGGTGTAATATTTATATTTAACTTTAATATATATAAAAGCATTCAAGTACATTGTAATAATGGATTAGGAAAAGGAATTTCAGAATTTAGATTGTAATCAATAAAGTATTTTAATACCAAATTGTACTGAATTTGTATTGTGCTAAATTGTTATAAAAAAGGGTCTTGGAATATTAGTATATGTTCTATGTAACATATTTATAATGAATGGTTGTATTAAGTGGCTTGTGTCTATTATGTCATTTAGACATTTTGTAAGAAAATATTTCCAATGTAATTTTTTTACATTAATCTGTCTTACGCATTTGTTCTGAATATTAGTATTTTCTTGTTTTAGTTGCTTGGCAACAACAACTATAAAATGGTGGCATTTTTTCTCTTAGTTTGATTGAAATAAAGATGTTAGCTTGCATCATGCTTTTTAAGCTTTTCTTGAGTCTTATCCTTAGTATACAATCACTTAAATATATATTGATTAAATTGTAGGGAGAGTTATGACAAGAAACCCGAGAAAGAATTATGAATACATGTATACTTTTATTGTTGCTGCGCACAGGTTGTTGCTCATGGTGAACTCAAATTTCTCTCGCATCTCAAATAACAACTCGTTGATGCATCACTTTGTCATTTTCTTTCTTTTTTGCCTTTTCATTCATGCATTTCACTTCTTTGTTCACGCACATAGATTATGATCTTAGATTGTTTGTGTTTGTTAAATTTTTGTACTTATTTTTTCCCTTTAGAAACTATTGGAACTATCCTTCTTGTTGCAAGATGGAGATATAGACTTGCGCTCAGATTTTGTTGAATTTGAGTTTCATATAGCAACTAATATTCGAAGGGACATATTTAAGTGTTTTATTATAAACTAGATTTGTTTTATAGATTTGTTTGATACGTTAATATGATGTTTTTAATCTAGTTTTAGTCTATTTCACTACCTTTTTGTTTTTTTTATTCTTGGTGCAAAACAGCAGATATTAATGAAGCACTTAAAAGTGAAATTTGATATCAGAACCATAAGATTAGGCAAGATTTAAACCATGAAAATAAATTTGGTTCTCTTGAAATCGTAAAAGATTGTTTCTCTTAATGGATTTTGCTAATACATCAATCACGAAAATAGGTTGGTTATTAGTTTAATTTACACTTTTGCTCATTGATAGAAGACATTAGTTATAATTGTTCATCTGATTTTTAAAAGTTTAACACACATGACTTAGAGAAGATTAGTAATATTATATCTATCATTGTGAAAAACTAAAATTCTAAGAATTTATTTTTATTGCAAATTTTAATAAAAAATCATTCTATCAACAATCGTTGTTTTAGTTAGTCATTATAATAAAGTGAAATCGGTACTCGTATCAAATTTCTTGTGAGAATAATAAGTTTTATTACACGATAATATCGTACACTTGCGAGCTTATCATTTTATTTTAGCTATTAAAGAGTACTTGTCTTAATAGAATCATTTTGTATTTGTTTTTCTTTCAGTCATTTATTTGTTGCTATCAAAGTAAGGTATATGACTTAGTTTGAGAGAAAGAAACTTGTGGAGAAAAAGGACTCATGTTGTTGGATGATACAATAACATAGGAAGAAAAATTAAAACTATGAAGCCAGTGATGGCTTAGAGCCATTTCCCAATTTGTCTGTCTTCATGCACTTGGCAACTACTTAGAGATCGTATGCATATTTTTTATTGAACTAGTAGAGTACTCTTAAACATTATTGAATAATAATAATATTCAAAGACCTAGGCTTGATCTTTACTTGTATGGGTTTCAACATAGAAAATTTCAAGCTTGAATTAATCAACTTAATTTGTTATGAGTAAGATAATCTTAATAGTTTCAATTAAAATATGGAACGCAATTAGTTTGATGTTTGGATACTTTGATTTTGAATGTTTGATCTTGATTAAGTTTAATTAGTTTGATATTAATATTAAAGTCTTAACTATGTATGAAAAATGGATTGAATTTGAGTTTAATATATATTTTTATGTTTTTTTCTTTAGGAAATAGACTTAGAATCGTCAAGTGATGGTAGATGTTTCTATAAGTCTAGCTATCGACATGAGGAATATGGAACAACATTCCTAAGGACTATTTAGATGTTTTTATGTTCTTTAAAGTATGATATAGTTATTTTGTATGTTTAACTACTCCACTAATGTTTCAAATTTTGAATGTTTAAACCACTTTATCAATTTATTATTTTAATTAAATTATATATGTGAATGTTATTACTTTTGAATAGAGTATATAAAAGTGATTTAGTCATTTATAATTAAAATAAGAATGATATTTATGAATATTTTTCAATTCAATTAAAGACTAATTGTTATTTCTAAGCTATCAAAATAAAATTATGAAAAATGCAATAGGTAAGGTATTTCAAAAATAAAAAATAAAAAAGTTTGCAAACGGTTTGAACCATCGCAAATAGTACTTAGAGGCAGTTGCTAATGTCGCAATACCCTTTAGGAACAAAAAGACAGGTACTTTTAACGACGGTTTGAAATGTCGCAAACATTGATTGAGGCGGTTGAATCGACGGTGTTTAGAACCGTCGCAAAGTAACTTCGCGACACACATATATATGATGATTGGGAGCCTTCCCTAAGTGTCACATTCTGAAGGTTACAACTGTCACAAAATAGTGTTTTTTCTAATATTGATTTGACATAAAACTAACAAGTGTTACCAATATTATGTTATTTGTGATACAAGACAACAAGAGAAATAATAACAATAGAAAATGATATAAGTCTTCTTATTATTTCACTTTACAAAATATTATCCTAAAATTTCATGTATAACTTGGAAGAGAAGTTAAACTTCTCAATAATGTATATGAGTTACTACGACGTTATACTCATAAGAAAAATAAAAAAAATAAGAACATAAAATAAACTACTTATTTAGGAATTGACCAACTATACCGCTTATCATAATGATCCATTAGCAAAGACCCATAATTTATTTATAGCAAGCATTAGGGCATATTGTCTAATTATGCCTTCTGTTGTTTATTATTTTATCTGTTTATCGTTTTCATTGTCTGTTGTTTGTAAAATTATTGTAAGTGTGATTGGCTTGTAAATTAATCTATAAAAATTTATTTGGGTGTTTTCTTGATGTTAAATTACTATGGGAATGTCTTGGCATTGTTGAAATTTCAAAAATAACTTTCTACTGATATTTTCCCGTTTTTTAAATTTTGATGGGCTCCGAATGACAACAAAATTTAACCGGGAGTTTTATATATCGACTATAATGGGAATCCAATCTCATTATATTTTTCTAATCTAAGAACAAAAATTTCGTCCGATAAAAATTTATTCGTGAAATTTTGAAAAATTTTAATTTGTAGATTTATTATAAAATGTTAAAGTTACCGAGAAATTTAATCGACGGTTAAAATTATTCGACGGAGAATAATTTAATCGAATTATAGAGGATTATTATCGACAAATATTTAAAGACGTCGCACATAACTGTTACATTTATATGTCAACTGGATTGCGACGAGAGTAAATATTTTTATTAAAGTAGATATAAAAGTGAGTGATGTGATGTAATTATGACTAAGTGTCATAAATGATAATTATTAGATTTTAAGATTAAATTTATGTGATTAATTTTTGTGGTTAGAAATTTTTAGAGATTAATTTGGAATTGTGATAGTAGATTAATCAAGCGAAAGAGAAAAAACATTTCCTTCTCCCTTGAAAAGCAATCCATTTCTCTCCAAACCAATATCTCCTCCTTCATTTTTGAGCAACTTAGAACCCTCCAATCACAAAACCTCAAACTACAAAGTTGTTTCAATACTTGATAGGATTGAAAAGAGCTAAGGATCACTAGTTGAGATAGCCATTTCTCCCCTCTTTTCTCTCAAACCTGTAAGCATGCATATATAGGGGAAATAGTGATTATTTATTTATTTATGTTTTGAGCTTTAATCTTGTTTGTTTATCACTACTATGGTTGTTATTAATGTTAGGAAGTTAGTGGAAACATTTTTAACTCATTTTCTTTCAAAAATCATAAATATGGGAGTAAAATGAAAGTATGTTTTATGCTTGGGTGCTTTGTTAATATAGAAATTAGAGGAGTTAGTAACTTGAATAACAAAAAATGAAACCAAACCCCCAAAATTTTTAGTAAGACCAAATGTGATGTGCCATAATGTGCAAATTTGATTGTCGTGGTTGGTTTTAATTCGGAAGTATTTGAGTGATAGAAATTTTATGAACTTTAAAGTGTTGAAACCAAGTTGATTTTACACTTAAAGTTTTGATGTTAACAAAAGTATTTTATGAGAAGAATATATTCGAAGAAGGATGTCACCCAAGATGCCACCAGAGGATTCGAAGAAGTATGCCACCAAAGGATTCGAAGAAGTATACCACCAGAGGATGTCACCCGAAGATGCCACCAAAGGATTTGAAGAAGTATGCCACCATAGGATTCGAAGAAGTATACCACCAGAGGATGTCACCTGAAGATGCCACCAGAGGATTTGAAGAAGTATACCACCAGAAGATGTCACCCGAAGATGCCACCAGAAGATGTCATCCAAAGATGCCACCAGAGGATTCAAAGAAGTATACCACCAGAGGATGTCAACCGAAGATACCACCAGAGGATGTCACCCGAAGATGCCACCAGAGGATGTCACCCGAAGATGCCACCGGAGGATAACACCAGAGGATACCTCCAGAGGATGTCACCATAGGATATCACCAGAGGATGCCACCAGAGGATATCACCAGAGGATGCCACCAGAGGATATCACCAGAGGATATCACTAGAGGCAAAAATCATAGGATATCATTAAAGGCAAAAATCATAGGATATCATCAGACGCAAAAATCAGAGGATATCATCAGATGCAAAAATCAGAGGATATCATCAGATGCAAAAATCAGAGGATATCGTTAGAGGCAAACATAAGAGGATATCATCAGAGGCAAAAATCAGAGGATATCATCAGAGGTAAAAATCAGAGGATAATACAGGGGCAAAAATCAGAGGATAACTTCAGAGGGAGGAATCACAGGACATAATTAGAAGATACCATTCGAGGCAAACATCAGAGTATGAAAGAAGACATGGTTAAGATTGTTAGAAGATTTGATTCAAATTCAAAGAAGACTTGATTGAAATTCGAAAAAAATCTAATCAAAGTTTGAAGAAGATTTAATTTAAATCAAAAGAAGATTTGGTTAAAATTTAAAAAGGAACATAATCAAGTTGAAGATTTTCAAAAGAAATCTAAATAAGATACAATTCGAAATTAATCTTGGACCAAGTAGAAGCCCAAATCTCAACTACAAATAGATACTCCAGGCTGATGAAGAAATCATCGAAAAACAGAAGAGAGTAGAAGAAATCAAGCTTAAAATCCAAATTCATCTTAGAGTTTAGAGAGAGAAACACTTGTGAGAAAAAGAAATATTTTCTAAGTGTTCTTTTCTTAGAGTGTGAGACTCATTGTTATAATCAGCTTTTCATAAGCAACATCTCAAGTTCCAAACCTTTGTATCCAACTCGATAGTGGTGAAAGTTCCTTCTTGAATCTGGGGTTGTCAGATTCTTAGGAGAAGACTTGGCTTGTAGGGTCAAGGTGGTGTAAGTTCCTTCTTCAATCTGGGGTTGTTAGATTGGTAGGAGAAGACTTGGCTTGTAGGGTTAAGGTGTTGTTGTTACTCAAAAGTCTAGGGCTGTCAGGCTGTTTGGGAAGACTGACTTGGAGGGTCATGTGTTGTGTAATTCAAAGTGTTTGAATTAGTGGATTAAAGCCTTCTAAATGAAGGGACTGGATGTAGCCAAGTTAATGGTGAACCAGGATAAATCTATGTGTCCAATTACTTATGCTTTTATTATCCGCTACTGCTAAATCTGATTGCTTCTTTCCAAGTAATTTATATCAACTTTCTTCAAATCAGCAAAAATTATTCAACTTTGGCAAACATAAATCAACCCCCCTTTTCGTGTTTGCACATTCAATTGGCATCAGAGCTCGGTCTCAAGGCTGAGCACTTTACAGTGTTTGAGAAAAGATCCAAGGATTCAATATGTTTGGATTCAATGAAGAAGCTCCCGGAGGAAACATCGACAAACCACCTTTGTTTGATGGAGAACATTTTGAGTATTGGAAAGACAGGCTGAGAAGTTTCTTTATTTCACAAGATCTTGAACTGTGGGACTTGGTGGAAGATGGGTATGTTGCTCCAGAGGATACTGATGGTATTGAAATTCCAAGAAAGGATATGAATGCCAATAAGAAGAAGATGTACAAGATGCATCATAAATCTAGAACATTCATGATAAATGCAATCACCTTCAAGGAATTTGACAAGTGCACCATCAAAGCAAAAACAAATACTATTTATGGCAGTCTGACTCTGACCTATGAAGGAAGCAAGCAAGTTCAAGAAGCAAAGGCCAACATCCCAAAAAGTATGAGTTGTTCAAGATGGAAGAAGATGAAGACATTGAAACAATATTTTCCAGATTCTAGACTCTGGTCTTAGGATTAAAGGTACTCGAGAAGAGTTATACTACTACTGATCATGTGAACAAAATCCTTAGAAGCCTGCCAACCAAGTGGAGACCAAAGATCACTTCTATTCAGGAAGCAAAGGATATGAATACTCTAAAGCTGGAAGGATTAATCACCTCCCTCAGATCACATGAAATTGAGCTTGTAGAAGATAATCCCACGAAGAGGAACAAAACCCTAGCCTTGAAATCCAAGCAGAAGAAGGTTCTAAAAGCAACATCAGATTCAGAAGATAGTGATGCAGATGATCGGAATCTTAACCCAGAGGAAGAGGAGATTGCTTTCATAACAAGAAAGGTTCTAAAGATGTGGCTTAATAGAAAGAAGAAATTTCCCCAAAGGTACTCCAAGCATTCCAACAGAGGAAATGATGAATATGATAAGAAAAGTATCATCTGCTATGGATGCAATCAACTTGGACATATCAAGTCAGAATGTACAAACATGGAGAAAGGGAAACACCAGAAGAAAGACTCCAGACCCAAGAAGAAGAGTCTGATGGCTGCATGAGTTGATTTTGATGAATCATCTGATGATGAAGAAGCAGATTTGGCTTTGATGGCTCACACCAACTCTACCTCTAAATCCAACACAGATTCTGACTCTAGAAGTGAATTAGCAGATGAAGAAAAAAAGGTATTTTCTGAATTCACCCAATCTGATTTAATTACTGCAATAAAGTATTTTTTAAATATTAATAACAAACTGTCTTTAAAACTGAAAACACTTAGGAAAGAAAATAAAATGCTAACCAAAGAAGTCAATGTTTTAAAGAATCAAAGTGCAGAATGTAAAACAAAAAATGCAGCTTTTAAAACTAATATTGCTGAACTTAAGGCTGAAAATCTAACTGTAAAAATAATCATTGTTCAACATCATGTGAAAATACTACATGTAATTCTGATATGCATGAACAAGTGTTTCAACACTTTCTTGCTAATGGTATGGAAATAAGCAAATATGCTTGTATGATTTATGGAGTTTGTAGCAATGGTAAAAGAGGTATAGGATTTGAAGAACCTGTAACTGAAACTAAACCTATTTCTTCTGATGTTTTTTGTAGTGTTTGCACTAAGAAAGGTCACTCCAAATCATCTTGTTCCATGATATATACAAGGAAAGACAAGAAACCTTTCAAAGCTAACAAACCAGGACCCAACCAGATTAGGGTACCTAAGAATAAAATTATCTTTCCTGCAGATGTCCTCAGCAATCAAGTTACAACACCAATCATGGTACCTGGACAGTGGATGTTCGCGATATATGATAGGAGAAAAGTCTATGTTCCAAGAACTATCCTTGAGCAAATGAGGCACAATGACTTTTGGAGGAAAGCAAAAAGGCCAGATCATTGGTCAAGGCACAATTGGTAATGGTACTTCCCCTTCTATTAAAGATGTCTTGTTTGTTAAAGGTATTAAGCATAACTTATTAAGTATTAGTCAGTTAAGTGATAATAATTATGATATTATATTTAATCAAATAACATGCAAGGCAATTAGTCAGAAGGATGGATCTGTACTCTTTACAGGTCAGAGGCAAAAAAACATTTATAAGATAAATCTGTTTAGTCTAGAGACACAAAAGGTTAAATGTCTTATGTCAGTAAATGAAGAGAAACTAATTTGGTACAAAAGATTAGGTCATGCAAACCTTAGATTAGTTTCAAAACTAAATAAACTGCAACTAGTGAGAGGTCTACCTAAGCTTAGTTACAAAACTGAAATTATGTGTGAACCTTGTCAAAAGGGAAAACAAACAAAAAACTCCTTTAACCCTAAAAACTCAGTCTCTACCTCAAAGCCCCTTGAGCTCTTACATATAGATCTATTTGGGCCAGTGAAAACAGCCTTTCTAAGTGGAAAGAAATATGGCTTTGTTATAGTAGATGATTACACTAGGTGGACATGGGTAAAAATTTTAAGAAGTAAGGATGAATCCCACAAAGTGTTTATCACATTTTGCAAACAAATCATGAATGAAAAGGGTCTTAAGATTATAACAATTAGAAGTGATCATGGAAGAGAATTTGAGAACAAATTCTTTGAATGTTTTTGTGATGAGAATGGAATCTCTCACAAATTTTCTTCTCCTAGAACACCCCAACAAAATGGAGTTGTAGAAAGAAAGAACATATCACTCCAAGAATTATCCAGAACCATGTTAAATGATATGAATGTTGCAACACACCTTTGGGGTGGAGCAATTAATACTGCATGTTACATTCAAAATAGAGTCTATATCAGATCCATATTGAATAAAACACCATATGAAATGTGGAAAGGTAAAAATCCTAACATCTCCTATTTTAAACAATTTGGTTGTACTTGTTATATGTTGAATTCCAAAGATAACCTTGGAAAATTTGATTCTCGATCTCAAAAGTGTACCTTCATTGGTTACTATGAAAGATCCAAGACTTATAGAGTGTTTACTAAGGAAACTAATATTGTGGAAGAATTCATACATGTTAAATTTGATGACAAACAACTTGACCTTGAAAAGTCAAAGCAAGATGATGATAGTGCAGGTTTACCAGAACCAAAGGAAGCTGATGCAGAAAAACCAGAAGAACTTAAAAAAGTAGAGGATGCAAGCAAATCAGAAGAATATGACAAATCTTCAAAAGATGAATCTGAAGATAAGTCAGAAGCAAGATGCGGATGGAAGTACAAGTCATCTCATCATGAAACTCTAATTATTGGAAGTGCAAGTGATCCTTTAAGGACCAGATCATCACCTAAAGACACTAGTTTGTTTGGCTTACTCTCATCGATTGAGCCTACCTCTATTGATGAAGCATTGGCAGATAATGGATGGATTCTTGCAATGCAAGAAGAGTTAAATGAATTTGAGAGGAATGATGTTTGGGATCTAGTACGAAGAGTAGAAAAGAACATTATTGGAACCAAGTGAGTTTTCATAAACAAGCTAAATGAAAAAGGTGAAGTGGTCAGAAACAAGGCACGACTTGTTGCACAAGGCTACAGTCAGCGAGAAGGCATTGATTACACTGAGACATTTGCTCTAGTGGCCAGGTTAGAAGCTATTCGTATCCTACTCTCTTTTGCTGCAAATAATAACATTACATTATTTCAAATGGATGTTAAAAGTGCTTTTCTAAATGGTTATATAAGTGAAGAACTCTATGTTAAACAACCCCTAGGTTTTGAAAGTTCTGAATTTCCAAATCATGTTTTTAAACTTAGAAAATCTCTGTATGGTCTAAAACAAGCACCTAGGGCATGGTAGGATAGACTTAGTAACTTCTTGCTTAAAAATAACTTTGAAAGTGGACAAGTAGACAATACACTTTTTAGAAATCTATAGAAGATGACATTTTTATTATTCAAGTCTATGTTGGTGACATTATTTTTGGATCTACTAATGGCACCCTTTGCCAAGAATTTTCTCAATTAATGCAACATGAATTTCAAATGAGTATGATGGGAGAACTTAAGTTCTTCTTAGGGATACAAAATCAGCAAAGTCAAACTAAATATACAAGAGCTTCTCAAGAAGTTTAAGATGAGTGATTGCAAACCTATGGCTACACCAATGCACCCTACTTGCTCACTTGAAAAATATTATTTAGGCCAAAAAGTTAATCAAAAAACCTATAGAGGAATGATAGGATCTCTACTTTACCTTACTGCTTCTAGACCTGACATCATGTTTAGTGTATGTGTATGTGCAAGATTTCAATATTACCGTAGGGAATCACATTTAACTACTGTTAAGAGAATCCTTAGATACCTAAAAGGCATTACCAACCTTACCTTGTTCTACAAGAAATCTCCTAAGTACAGACTTAGTGGATAATGTGACTTTGACTATGCTGAAGATAAACTTGAGAGAAAGAGCACAAGTGGAAACTGCACCTTTTTAGGTCACAACTTAATATCCTGGTCAAGTAAGAGACAAAACACAATTGCAATGTCAACAGCAGAGGCTAAGTACATTTCAGCAGCTGGATGCAGTTCTCAACTCATTTGGATGAAACATCAGCTGGAAGACTACAAAATCCAAGAAACCAACATTCCCATCTATTGTGACAACACTTATGCCATCAATCTAACCAAAAACCCTATACTTCATTCCAGAGCTAAATACATAGAGACTTCGTTAGAGACTTTGTTCAAAAAGGGGTACTTAACATTCAGTTTGTAGACACTGATCACCAATGGGCTGACATATTCACCAAACCACTACCTGAAGATAGGTTTGACTTCATCAAGAAAAACCTAAATCTTATCTTCATATCTGACTGGCATTGTAATCACTTCAAAGTAGTTTAGTTTTAAATTAGTTTTTATATTTTCTTGTAATACATTTTATTCATTTTATTTTAAAATTAAAAATTAAAAAAAAAAGAGCAGAAGATGAAAAAAAAAGTTTCACTTTCAAGCCTTTTTGTCTGATGACAAGAGGGGAGAAGATATTTGATAAAGAGTAGATAAAGTGAGGCTTAGACTTAGAGGGATAATGATATATGGGAAAGAGATAAAGTGGGGAGAAACTGATGCTTAGGCTTAGGGGGAGTCAAAGAAATAAGAATGAAATGTGGTTATAAAAAATAAAAGTTTTGTCATCATCAAAAAGGGGGAGATTGTTGGAACCTAGTTAGTTTTACACTTAAAGTTTTGTTATTAACAAAAGTATTTTATGAGAGGAATATATTCGAAGATGGATGTCACCCGAAAATGCCACCACAGGATTCGAAGAAGTATGCCACCAGAGGATTCGAAGAAGTATACCACCAGAGGATGTCACCCGAAGATGCCACCAAAGGATTCGAAGAAGTATACCACCAGAGGATGTCACCTGAAGATGCCACCAGAGGATGTCACAAGAGGATATCACCAGAGGATACCTCTAGAGGATGTCACCAGACGATGTCACTAGATGATGCCACCAGAGGATATCACCAGAGGATATCACCAGAGGATCCCACCAGAGGATATCACCAGCGGCAAAAATCAGAGGATATCACCATAGGAAAATATCGGAGGATATCATCAGAGGAAAAAATTAGAGGATATCATCAGAGGAAAAAATAAGAGGATATCATCAGAGGCAAAAATCAAAGGATATCATCAGAGGCAAAAATCAGAGGATACCTTTAGAGGCAGGAATCAGAGGACATCATCAGAGGATACCATCCGAGGCAAACATGAGAGTATGAAAGAAGACATGGTCAAGATTCGTAGAAGATTTGATTCAAATTCGAAGAAGACTTTATTGAATTTCAAAGAAGATCTAATCAAAGTTTGAAAAAGATTTAATTTAAATAAGTAGAAGATTTGGTTCAAATTTAAAAAGGAACAAAATCAAGTTGAAGAATTTTCAAAAGAAATCTGAAAAAGATACAATTCGAAATTAATCTTGGACCAAGTAGAAGCCCAAATCTCAACTATAAATAGATACTCCAGGCTAAAGAAGAAATCATCGAAAAACAGAAGAAAGTAGAAAAACTCAAGCTTAAAATCCAAATTCATCTTAGAGTTCATAAGAGAAACACTTGTGCGAAAGAAAAATATTTTCTATGTGTTCTTTTCTTAGAGTGTGAGTGTTATTGTTATAATCCGCTTTCCAGAAGCAACTTCTCAAGTTGCAAACCTTTGTATCCAACTCGATAGTGGTGAAAGTTGTTGGAACCAAGTTGGTTCTAAGTACTTAGGATTTTGATGTTTACAAAAGTACTCCATGTAATCTTATTTTGAACCTTGAATTATTAAATCTAATGCCACCAGAAGATGAAGTAATCAGAAGTAGAAGATCAAAGGGTTCCAGAGATTGAATCCTGAAGGTACCAGAAGATACTCCAAGATGTGAAAACATCACCAGAAGATATCTTTGCTGGCCCAGATCAGAAGGAAGCAAAGTCAGAAGGAGACCTAGACCAGACCAGAAGGAAGCCTGCCAGAGGGAGAATTGATCCAGACCAGAAGGAATCATTTATCAAACTTATTCTACAAGTTATTCTAACCAAAAGATGGCCTGGCAGTGAAATAATAAACATCTCAGACTTGATCCAGACTTAATCAGAGGATAAGTTAATGGGTCCAAAATAAGAGAATCAATCCAGATTTGACCCAGACCAGAAGATAGCATGATTCAGGGTATGAAACTAAGTCTAGACCAAAAGAAATGATCTCCAGAATTGATCCAGAACTGATTCAAAACAGAAGGTAAAATGTCCATACTGAAATATTATTTGTCCAGATTTAATTTCAGTTTAATCCAGACCAAGTCCAGAATTGGTCCAGATCAGAGGGAAGATATTTAGATCAATGGTCCAGATTTGAGTATATGGCCCAGTGTTGGCCGAGATCAGAGGATCACAGCAAATCAGTTTGCTAGACCAGGATGGCCGAGATCAAAAGATCAGAAGATTAGAAAGTGTGGTCCAGGGTTGGCTGAAATCAGAGGATCACAGCAGATCACTTAGTATGGTCCAGATGTGGACTAGCGCAGAAGATCAAATGGTCCAGATTTAATCATGAGGATTAACGGTGGAGATTTTAATTTATTTTGATCAAAGTATTAAAAGGATTTGTTACAAAAATAAAGTGAAGTCGTATGGGAGTTCAGAAGCTGTTGGCGGGAAGAAACTAAAGACATGATTGGCCAGTTATTTTGGAAAGCAAATCTGAAGCTTATGTTTTTTATTTAAGTGAAGCCCGATTGGTCAAGATATTTTTGCAAGAGAATCCAGCAAGATAAAGCTCGAAATTAAGCTTGGAAGAGGCCCTAATCTGCATCTATAAAAGGAGGCTCAAGGCAGAATACTTAGTATCGAAAATCACAAAAGAGTCATACACTTCCAAAGCAAACACTCAAGTTTTCAGTGAGGTTAATTGTGAGTTCCAGCTCTCCAGAAGCAAGCACTCGTGTTATTTTCTTTCCCTTGTGTTAGATCTAAGTTGTTGAAGTAGAGTCTACAATCTGAGGGAGTCAGAAGGGGTAGCAGATTACTTGGCAATTAGATTCAAGGCGTTGAAGTTCCTTCTACAATCTGGGGTTGTCAGATTGGTAGGAGAAGACTTGACTTTGGAAGTAAATGCGCTGTATTCCTCAAGTGTCTAGGATTGTTAGACTGTTTGAGAAGACTAAGTTGGAGAGTCAGAGGAACTGTTGTAATTCAAGGTTTTGAATTAGTGAAATCCTTCAAGGTGAAGGGACTGGACGTAGCCTCGTTAACAGTGAACGAGTATAAAATTATGTGTTTTTATCTTTACTTTATATTCGCTGCTAACTCTGTTTTATTCATACATCAAGTTTTGTTTTAAAACTGCAAAAACAGAAAAAGTATTCAAGTTAGTCAAACACAATTCAACCCCCTTCTCGTGTTTGCACCTTCAAAAGTTCCTTCTTGAATCTGGGGTTGTCAGATTGTTAGGAGAAGACTTGGCTTGTAGGGTCAAGGTGGTGTAAGTTCCTTCTTCAATCTAGGGTTGTCAGATTGGTAGGAGGAGACTTGGCTTGTAGGGTCAAGGTGTTGTTGTTCCTCAAAAGTCTGGGGCTGTCAGGCTGTTTGGGAAGACTGGCTTGGAGGGTCAGGTGCTGTGTAATTCAAAGTGTTTAAATTAGTGGATTAAAGCCTTCTAAATGAAGGGACTGGATGTAGCCAAGTTAATGGAGAACCAGGATAAATCTATGAGTCCAATTACTTATGCTTTTATTATCCGCTGTTGCTGGATTTGATTGCTTCTTTCCAAGTAATTTATATCAACTTTCATCAAATCAGAAAAAAGTATTCAACTTTGGTAAACACAATTCAACCCTCCTTCTCGTGTTTGCACCTTCATAAGGAAGTTACGAAAAAGTTCTCTTATGATTTTTAATGGTGATATAAATTAAAAGTTGTAGTTGTAGTTGTAGTTGTTTAAAGTTTAAAACCATATGAGTTGTTGTCCTTGATTATATAAGGTGTTTTAAACTAGATTTGGATTAAGAAATTTATTTGAAAGACTTTGATGAGTTAAATGGGTTTTAGCCGAGTTTTATATATATAGAAATAGAGTTCAATTTTTTTTTAAATGTTGGTTTTAAGTTGATTTTGTGATTAAGGTGTTAAAAGTTCTACATATAGGGTTTTGGTGAAAACAAGGTTTTCATATTTATAGTTAGAACCAAAAAATTTTAGCCTTTAATATTATATTTCCAATTTTAAGTAAGAGATTTGACTTTGAGAAACTTTTTCACAATTTGACTTTAAGTAAGAGATTTGACTTTATAACAAATCGATTAGCACAATTTATGATTAGTATTAGTTTGTGAGATGCGGTACATTTATATAATTTACACCCCTCGAGGGTGTAGAAATTTATGAATCATGTGCACTGGCACATAAGCATTGCATTAGAATGCTTTGTACACGAATGATGTTTGTTATATTATTATATTTATATGTATGCTTGTTATCACTTGATACCACCACGTTATGCTTTGTATTTTCGTGCGGGAATTGCAACAACAATGTTGAAGACGTGACAGAGTGATGATTTGAATTGGCGATCAGAAGCAGTGAGGCTTGATGCACCTGTGGGTCCCCTCAGTATGCAGTTAGTTAGAGTTCAAGATCAACTTAGGGTTTTATTTATTTTCCCTTCATTATTGCAATATTTTTGTCATAGTGGAAATTATGTATTTGAACAGTTGTGAATTGTTTTTTGTCAATGTGAATTATTCGATTATAAGTAAGTCAGTTGTGTCGAAATGAATTGATATAGTGCAACAATTATTATAATCGTCATTTTTTAAAAAAAATTTTACAATTAAATATTTATTCTGATTTAAATTAAAGGACCATTACGAATAGGATAACATGTTATTTTGTAATTTTATTGGTACACATATCATCATAACATGATATAATCTATATTATAGTTAAATAACAAAATTACCATTGTGAACAATTACATATTTGTCTTTTTTAAAATTAATATATTATATTTTAAATATTATAAATTAACAAAAAAATAGTAAAAAATTAAATAAGTATGAAATAATTTATATTTAAAACTATCCAGTAACACTACTAAATAAATAATTTAAAATTTAAAAAAAAAATCACGAGTAACCAAATTATTTTATTTTATTTGTTAGAATGTAAATAAAAATATGATATACATAATATTTAAATATAAAAAATACCCTTGTAAACAAGTTATATTATTTTAAAATTTTCAATTAATTTTTATATTTTTATAATTTTGAATACTAATTTATTAAATTATATAACAAGACAAAACTACCCTTGTGATAAAATCATAAAT
>JBBPBO010000001.1:44410276-44668742 GCA_037974295.1 Cicer cuneatum
GAATGATTATAATACATTTAATGTAAAATCCATACATGCAAAGATTAATAGAAATATCAAAATTAGATTTTTCAAATACAAATACATTCCTATAAAAAAAATACAAATAAATTTTTTGATAACTGATGCTAATAAATTAATGATTATTAGTTTTATGAATTTGAATGTGAATTTTCTTCACAAATTTTATATTAAAATAAATAAAAATAAGAAAATTATAAAAATAAGGAGAAAATATTTACACCTTTGTCTAATATTTATAATTATTTATTTATTTATTAATAATACTATAAAATTTAATTAATTAAGTAGTATTATTAATAAATAAATAAATAATATTTTTAATTAAATTATTATTTATAATATTTTTTATTGACTGTACTTTGGTGGTAATCTATTTATTTAAAAAAAAAAATAAGTAAATAACTACCAATATTACTCTTAGTTATTATTGTTTTCACTTTCAATCCATGACCTTCAACTCACTTAGACCGTGTTTGCTAGTTTGATATTTTTGTATTTTAGTTTTTAAAAAATATTTTATAAATTTGATTTTAAAAATTATTTTATAGAATAGAATTAAAAAAAATATGTTTAAGATGCTTGTTTTTAAAAATAGTTTTAGAAATGAGAAAAAGAGAAAACTTATATGAGAATTTAAATTTTTAAAACAGTTTTTAACTAAGAATTACAAAAACTGAAAATTGAGAAGTAAAACAAGTGTTTTGCTTTTTTTAGCTTTAAAGAGTATAATATTAAAAATAGTTTTAAAAAAAATAGTTTTTAAAAACAAGTAATCAAAACATGAGGAAGAATAATCCTTCACTTTCTTCTACTTATCATGAGAAAACAAATGCTTCAACTCTGCTGCACAAATGTAATTTCTGTGACAAATCGTTCAACACTGGAAATGCTCTCGGTGGTAACAATCACGATATTAATGATGATCTGAAACAGGAACATGCATGTCATTTTTGTGATAAGGTTTTTCCATCAAACAAAGCATTGTAGGGACACATGAGATTGCACTCTAATAGGAATCGCAAGGGGCACCACTCAAGAAATAGAGTATTGATAATTATGATGATCGACAAATACTACCAGCTGTTGACTTATCAAAATGTTCACCGCCAACATGGGTTACAAAACCAAAGATCAATGGGTTTCAGAACGGAGGTTGATTGAATTGAAAACGGAATATTTTCCCTTTAAATTTTCACTTTAAATTTTCCCTACATTCCACAATATTTTCATACTAAGTAATAGTAAGCAGAAAAGAACACCGAAACCCTAGCAGTCATCTCCTTCACATCTCCTCTCCTTCGTGCATCAAACTTTTCGTGTGAACAACTTCGTGGGGGCTTAGAGTTTCGTACTAGGAAGAAAAACGGCCAAGGTAAAGGCTTTTCCCCACACAAATTATAGTTAGACCGTTAGTTGGATACATGAAATTAATAATTGTAATTGCTTGCTTTTGAAAGAAATAAATGTAGACTAATAAAATAAAACAATGAAATCCGAAATCTTTTACGTTGAGTTTGATATGTAATGTATGTATTTTTAAGAAGTAAAATATGAATTTTTATATTTTATGTGATAAAGTTTCAATTTTTATGATGGGTATGAAGCAAAATATGATTTTTTTATATTATATATATATGATAAGATTTTGATTCGATGATATATATGAGTTGGAGTTTGAAGTTTCTTGTTATATATAAAGTTTTAATCTTTGGAGGTTGAGAATGGAGGCTAGGATTTCAGGGGTGAGCTTAATCTCTATGCCTTTGATGTTGGACACCAACAATGATTTTTCTGGAAAGGTCTGGGCCTGGCATTAGAATGCCCTGACTACATCAGGATAAAAACATTCTTATGTTTGAAGAAAAGAGGTCCATCCAAGGGAATCAATAAGATCCTTGATGGTTTTGTCTTCGAGGGTGAGATTGTCTAGCAAAAACATCCTGCCAATACCAACGGGTCTCTCAGCCCATTTTTCAAAAAAGGTTTTCTGGAGAGAAGAGGGAATCAGAGATGTGAAGCAAAAAATTGGGCTAGTTGTGGAAGGAGAAAAATGTTCTGGTTCTGAGTGTTGGGGAGCAGAACGTTCTGGTAGTGGAGGTCAAGAACGTTCTGGAGAGATTGAACGTTCTCGAGGTTTCTACTTGGGGGAAGTTGTCTTTGTTTTCTTTTGAGGATTCTTAAGCTTGTTCTTGGCCAAGAATTGAGCAAGGGTAGGGGTTGATTTTACCCTCAAGTTTTGAGCTTGTGGTTTAGGGTTAGGGTTAGGTTTCAGAGGGGATGATGAAACAGGTTTGGAGGAGGAGAAAATCTCATTTATGGATTTTCGTTTTTGATTGGGAGGAGTTGTTGAGAGGGGATAGATGATTGTGAGGGTGCAGTTTGGGGGGTTTGATGAGACGATTTTTAAGATGGAGATGTGTGTGAAGGAATGGATGTTTGAGTAGGTTTAGGAGGGGTATTGTTCTCAGATTCATCACTATCAGAGATGATCAACACAGTGGAGTCATATTGTTGAGGTTTTGAAGTTCGAATACCAGCAAGGATGTGCATAAAGCGTCTCTGTGTCTTGGTGGGTTTTGTTGTTGGTTTTCTGAAGTGAGGAGGGGCTTGAGAAAAATTTGGAATAGGTCTTTGGAAAAATGGAGAAAGTACAGTAGCAAGAGGTTGAAGAGGAAGAGGAATAAGACTAGATTCTCTAGAGGATGAGGACGTAGAGTCTGAAAATGTAAAGGGCAATTTAGGAGGTGAAGATTTGGGCAGCGGCGATGGCGAACGATTTTGAAATGGAGAGTAAGAAGATGAAGATGATGACGATGGTGATTTAGGGCAAGCATTTTTTCGTGTAGATGATTTGGTTCTGGCCATTTGGAATTTTGAGATTTCAGAGAGCAAAAGGAATTTTGGGGGATGAAGAAGCAGACAGAAACAGAGGGAAAAAATAGTGAGTTGTTGGAAGATGAGAGGTTTTTTTAGAAAGTTGGAAGTTGAAGGGATGATTAATTTGAAAAGAGTGAGAGTGTGGAGGCACAAAGATCAGCGTGACAGTTCTTTTTGAAAAATTACAGACAAGAGCATTAAATGCAATGCAGGCAGCATGATTTCAATTTTTGAGTGAAGAAGAAAAAACGGAGAGTGATGCTTAAAAACGGAGATTGATCGTGAAACCAAGAACGTTTTTGGAGAAAAAAAATTATGATGCATTCAGTTCGGATTTTTGATGATTTTCAATTTTTCTTTGATGAAATTGAATCTGTCTTCTACCAGAGGCTTTGTAAATATGTCAGCAAGTTGTTTTTGAGTTTCAACAAAGATTAATTGAACATCCTTTTTATTAACATGATCACGAATAAAAAGATGCTTAATTTCAATATGCTTAGATCTAGAATGTTGAATGGGATTTTTAGACAAATTGATTGCGCTAGTATTATCGCAGTGAATTGCAACATTTGAATAACTTACAGAGAAGTCTTCAAGTTGATTCTTTATCCAAATTACTTGGGAGCAACAATTAGCTGCTGATATGTATTCAGCTTCAGTAGTTGATAGCGCAATTGTGTTTTGCTTCCTACACGACCAGCTGATTAAGGCTTCTCCCAGGAACTGACATCAGCCACTTGTGCTTTTTCGTTCAGTTTTATCCCCAACATAATTAGCATCGCAGTAAGCTACAAGATCAAAATGACAACCTTTTCTATACCAAAGACCAAAATCAGTAGTACCAATAAGATATGGCGAAACAGCACCCGTGGTCCCTTAACTTAATTTCAGTTAACGTTTAAGTCCTTTATCTTTTTTCTTCCCGATTTTGTCCTTTATTTTAATTTTAAGTGAAATAAAGAATGAAAATATGAGTTTATTTGAAGATTTGCGTTACGAATCTGATGAAATTTGTGTTGTATGAAAGAATATAATTAATTTTATGGGTTTTGGTTGAAAATTTTGATGAATTTTTGTAAAAAAAAGGATAATATTGTTCACATTTTAAAACATAAAAGATCAAATTGTCACTTAAAATTAAAATAAAGGACGAAACTGGAAAAAAAAAGATAAAGGACTAAAACGTTAACTGAAATTAAGTTAATGGACCACAGCTGCTTTTTAGCCACAAGATATCTAAAAATTCTTTTTACAATAGTTAAATGTGATTCTTTATGAGCAGATTGAAATCTAGCACATAATCCTACTGCAAATAATATGTCAGGTCTACTGGCGGTTAAGTACAGCAACGATCCTATCATGCCTCTATATTCCTTCTCAGAAACAGATTTTCCATTTTCATCATTGTCCAATGAAGAAGATGGATGCATTGGAGTAGTCATGATTTTGGCTTCATTCATTTTATATTTTGTTAAAAGATCTTTTGTATACTTTTCTTGACAAATAAAAATGCCATCATCATGTTGTTTGATTTGTAAACCAAGAAAGTATCTTAACTCTCCCATCATGATCATTTCAAATTCACTTTGCATGAGTTTTGAAAAAGCATCACACATTTTCTCATTTGTTGAACCAAAGATAATATCATCAACATACACTTGAACTACTAATTTTTATCATTTTTCTTAAAAAGTGTAGCGTCAATTTTTTCTTCTGGAAAATCCATTCTTGATTAAGAAGGAACTTAATCTTTCATACCAAGCTCTTGGCGCTTGTTTTAAACCATAGAGAGCTTTGGTAAGTTTGAAAACATGATTTGGTTTTGATTGATCTTCAAAACCGGGAGGTTGTCGTACATAACCTTGTTCATTTAAAACACCATTTAAAAATGCACTTTTAACATCCATTTGAAAAAGTTTTATGAGTTTATGAGATGCATATGCAAGAAGGATTCGTATTGCTTCTAACCTTGCAACTGGCATGAAAGTTTCATCATAATCTATACCTTCTTGTTGATTGTAACCTTGAGCAACCAGCCTTGCTTTGTTAAGAACAACCTTACCTTCTTCATCCAGTTTGTTTATGAATACCCATCTTATTCCTATGGGGGTTTGATTCTGTGGATCTAGAAGAAGATCTTAGACTTTATTCTTTTAAAACTGAAGAAGTTCTTCTTTCATTACATCTATCCAAGATTGATCAACAATGGCTTCTTTGATTGACTTTGGTTCGATTTGGGAGATTATTGCCATGTTGTTGTTGTCATTGAAGGTGCAAACACGAGAAGGGGGGTTGAATTGTGTTTGACTAACTTGATTACTTTTTCTGTTTTTGCAGTTTTATAACAAAACTTGATGTATGAATAAAACAGAGTTAGCAACGGATATAAAGTAAATACAAAAACACAGAATTTTATACTGGTTCACCGTTAACGAGGCTACGTGCAGTCCCTTCACTTTGAAGGATTTCACTAATTCAAAACCTTGAATTACAACAATACCACTGACCCTCCAAGTCAGTCTTCTCAAACAGTCTAACAATCCTAGATTTTTGAGGAAAAGAACCTTGAATCTAATTGCTAAGTAATCTGCTACTCCTCATGACTCCTTCAGATTGTAGACTCTACTTCAACAACTTAGATATAACACAAGGAAACGAACACTTAGAGTACTTGCTTCTGAAAAGCTGATACTCACAATTGACCTCACTGAAAACTCAAGTATTTTGCTTTTGGAAGTGTATGACTCTCAAGTATTTTCGATGTTGAGTCTTCTGCCTTGAGCCTCATTTTATAGATGAATAATTAGGGTTTCTTCCATGCTTAAATTCAAGCTATATCTTGCCAGATACTCTTGCAAAAATAACTAGGCCAATAGGGTTTCATTTAAATAAAAAACATATCTTTTTAGCTCCAGATATGCATTTGAAAATAACTTTGGCCAATCCTGTTCCTGATTAATTCTGAATCAAATCTTTCTTCCCGCCAATAGCTTATGAACTCCCATACAACTTCAATTTATTTTTGTATCAAATCTTTTTAATACTTTGATCAAATTTAATCAAGTCTCCACTGATTATCATCATGATTAAATCTGGACCATTTGATCTTCTGCTTTCGTCAACATCTAGACCATACAATCTGATCTGCTATGATCCTCTGATCTCGGCCAACCCTGGATAACACTTTCTGATCTTCTGAACTCGACCACTGTGGACTTGCAATCTGATTTGCTGTGATCCTCTGATCTCGGCCAATACTGGACCACACGTTCTGATCTTCTGATCTCGGCCAACACTGGGCCATATGGTCTGATCTTCTGATCTCGGCCAACACTGGGCCATATACTTAAATCTGGACCATTGATCTGAACCTTTTCCGTCTGATCTGGACCAATTCTGGACTGGGTTTGGATTTAACTGAAATTAAGTCTGGACATAGGATATTTTAATCTGGACATTTACCTTCTGATCTGGATTAGTTCTGGATTAAATCTGGACATCATTTCTTCTGGTCTGGACTTAGTTTCATACTTTGAACTATGCTATCTTTTGGTCTGGGCCAAATCTCGATTAAATCTCTTGTTCTGGACCAATTCTTTTATGCTCTAATTAAGTTTGGATCAAGTATGGACTGATTATCATTTCACGACCAGGCTATCTTCTGGTCAGAATAAATTCCGGACAAAGTCTGACTTATGATACCTTCTGGTCTGAAACAAGTCTCCCTCTGGCAGGCTTCCTTCTGGTCTGGTCCAGGTCTCTTTTTGGACTCTGCTTCTTTCTGATCTGGGCCAGGAAAGATATCCTCCGATGGTGTTTTGACATCCTGGTGTATCCTCTGGTGCCTTCAGGATGAATCCTCTGGTACCTTCTGGATGCATTATCTGGTATCTTCTGGAGGTGTATCCTCTGGTCTGATTTTATCCTCTGGTAATTCATCTTCTACCTCTGGTGACTTCATCTTCTGCCTCTGGTAACATCATCTTATGGTGGCATTTAATATAATAATTCTAAGTACAAAATAAGATTACATGGAGTGCTTTTGTAAACATCAAAATCCTAAGTACTTAGAACCAACTTGGTTCCAACAGTCATCATCTTTGAAAGACATTCTTGTTCGAATCCCATCAGCTATATTTCCAATAATTTGATTTTGGGGATGATCACTGATTGTTCTCCAGCTTTTCGGTGGAGAATTAAGTGGAGACTGTTTATCAATTTGGGTTTCCTAGGGAACATTATGCTATTGTCCAAAATGTTCTTCTTCTTCATCATTTCTCTTTCTTATTTCTAGATCATCAAATTCATCAAATAATACATGTATACTAATTTCAACAATCTTTGTTTTGAGATTAAACATGTAAGTACAGAGGCACACCTAAGAGGGGGGCTGAATTAGGTGTTTAGAAATTTTCTAGTTTTTAGAGACTTGGTGGATTATTTTTCTGATTTATGATAAGTGAAGTAGAAAGTGTATAGTAAATGTAAATGCAGAAAAATAAAGAACACAACCAATTTATCCTGGTTCCCCTTATAACCAAGGGTACATCCAGTCCTCTTGCACACCACAAGGGATTTTCCACTATGTTAAAATAAGTACAAGTCTAACCCGAAGACTTCTTTTACTAACTTCTAACACTCTCCCTAAGATAGCACCACTATCTTAGTTTACAATATTTGAAGAAGGTACACCACTTTCTTCAAACAATAACTTCAATGATTTTACAACAATGACTTTGATTGAACTTAAGTGAATGTACAGTTGATATGCTTTCTTTGTACAATGAAAACAATCCAATATAATTATACTTCAAGTGCAGAGAACCTTTGCAATGATATAATAGTGTAAAATATGCACTTGACAACATGAAAGTTTGACTTTTATTGGATCTTAAGCATTTTCAAAAAGGTTCTAAGGTTCTGATGTTAATCTAAAACTAGGAAGTATTTATACTCCTTAGACATCACTTTAGATAAGTGACAATTGTTCCCTGAAGATTTGATGAAAAAATGCATCGATCTAGATGAGATCGGAACTGAAAAATTGCATTGATTCGAACTTGTATTCAAATACAGATTATGCGTATTCGAATACACTTCTGTAACGTTCAGTTTTTATTCAAAATTTTAACTTCATATTCGAAAACGATACCTCGTAGTCGAATACATGTATGTGAATTTTGCTACTAACTTGAGTTGTATTCGAATACGAGATGATGTAGTCGAATACAAAATTCCAGTTTTAGCTACTGACTTGTTATCTGTATTCGGCTACGACATTCCGTATTCGAATACAAAACTTCAGTTTTAGCTACTGACTTGATATCTGTATTCGGCAACGACATGCCGTATTCAAATACAGAACTAAAGGTTTTGCTACTGACTTAGTGTTTGTATTCGGCTTCGAGATGCTGCAGTCAAATACAACATTGATTTTGTCACAAACTTAATTTTTAAATATTTGTTTATGTATTTTGACAATTAGAAAATACTTTTGATGCATATGCTAAAATAAAAAGGTTCTCATGTGCATTTGAAATGTAATGATACTAGATTGCATCATGTACCTTACAATATAAGACTTCTAGCAAATTGTCCATAGTTGACTTGATTGTTGACTTTACTTTGAGCTTGCAACTTGATCATTTTACTTTGGTCTTTTTCTTCATTAAAAACATGGATCTTATACATTTATATCCTTTAGATTCGGTTGAGTAACCCAAAAATATGGCTTTGTCTGATTTTGCATCAAACTTTCCAAGATTTTCTTTGTTGTTCAAAATGTAACAATAACAACCAAAAATGTGAAAATATGAAATGTTTGGCTTTCTATTTTTCCAGATTTCATATGGTGTTTTGTTGATTATTTTCTTTATTGACACTCGGTTTAAAATGTAGCATGAAATGTTGGTGGCTTCAGCCCAAAAGTATTTTTCAACATTAGATTCTTCCAAGATTGTTCTTGCCATTTCTTGTAATTTTCTATTCTTTCTTCCAACAACTCCATTTTGTTGAGGAGTTCTTGCACAAGATAAATTATGAGAAATGCCATGTTCTTCGAAGATGGTTTTAAAAGAGGCATTTATGAATTCTCCTCCATGATCACTTCTTATAGAAATGATATTGGAATCCTTTTCATTTTGTACCTTCTTGTAAAAGTTTTTGAAAGCATTAAATGCATCATATTTTTGTTTTAAAAATAAAACCCAAGTGTATCGTGAATAGTCATCAACAATAACAAAACCATATTTCATTCCACCTAGACTTGTTGTTTTAATAGGACCAACTAGATCTATGTGAAGCAGCTCAAGGATTCTGTTTGTGGAAATGAAATCTTTTGAATGAAAACTACTTTTAACTGGTTTTCCTTTAGCACAGAGTGTAAGACCCTTAAATTTAAATTAAATTTTGGATTGAATATCAGATGTATTTTGGAATATTTGTAAAGGTATTTGATATATGTATATTTCTATATGTATATAAATATTTTTGAGATTGAGTAAAATTATTGAATGAAGGATTATTTAATTTAATTACGAGTAGTTAAATATCGGGCATTTGATCAAGATTTTATCTGCCAACAAAGTTGCGACGGGAGTATTTAGTTGCTTGAGGGGCAAGTTTAATTAAAATATGTATATATATGTATATAGTAAGTGAGGTGTATGCCTATATATGCGTATGTATGTGAGAGGCAAGGAAAGGAAAAAAAAATCAGAAACACATAATTAGTTTACCTGACCTACCCGAGCTGCCTTCTTCTTTTTCCTCTGGCCAGTTTTAGTGAGAAGGGATACTCAAAACTCAAATTAATTGGAAATCCAAGCCTCGAATAAGAAAGTGTCAAGAAGGAAGCTTATTCTTCTCATTTTTATGGTACTAGAGAACCAACTTTGGTCGCGACGACGCGAGCGGGAGTTTCGCCGATTTTAGTTGCAGTAACGTAAACGAACAAGAAAACGTAACGAAGGTAAGGGGCACCTTCCAACTTTTTAGATTGCATGTAGGGACTTTAAATGCATGTTTGATGGATTATTGTTATGTGTTAAGAACATGTTGTTGTGTTGATACTGAAAACTGCCTTTGCATGTGGTTTGTGGATGATCAAAATGCATGTACTGAGATATGGCTGTACTGTTTTGTGGCTGTTGTTGAGGGTAATGTTCTTGCTGTTGTTGTGACTTGTTGTTGAGTGGATGATGCTTTTGTTGTTTTGTTGCGGTGAAAGAAATCGTTTCTGTTGTGTTGTTGAGATTCTAGGTTTTGTGGTTCAAGAAATGGTGTTTGTGTTATGGTGGATGTGTTGGTTTTCAAAGAAAAAAGTTTTGAAACAGAAGTGAATTTTCTAGAAAATCCCACTATTTTCGAAGATGTATTCGGATACGGCACTTGCATATTTGAATACACTTATGTAAAAATTCAGTTTTTATTCAAATTTTGAACCTCGTATTCGAATACGACACTCTGTATTCTAATACAAATACGTGATTCTTGCTTCTGACTTAGCATCTGTATTCAGCTACAACCCTATCGTATTCAAATACAGAATTGCTGTTTTTGCCACTGACTTCGCATCTGTATTCGGCTACGACAACCTCGTATTCGAATACAGAAGTGCTGATTTTGCCATTGTTTTAGCATCTGTATCCGACTACAAGGAAGTTGTATTCGAATACAGATTGTTGTTTTCAAAAATTCTATTTTTAAATATTGGTTTAGGCACTTAATGATTTGGGAAACAATTGTAAGGCATATGACAAACTATATGAAGTTCTTGAGATGGTTTGAGGTGGTGATGGAGTGTCTGGGTTTCAGATTGCATTTGCATACTGTTTTCAGTGAAGAGAAAAAATAGCATGTTCATGCATTGCAAAGTCAGGTGGTGACCGCGATGGGCCACAGAGTTGATGCGGTGACCGTGATGGGCCACGAAGTTAAGTAGTAAGCGTGATGGGTTATAGGGTAGTTCTACGTGTATTAGACGGTCTATTCTATCCGGGTTTCAGAGTGGTTCCGCGTGTATAAGGCGGTCAATTCTATCCGGGCTACGGAGTGGTTCCGCGTGTATTAGACGGTCTATTCTATCCGTGCAAGGATTTAACTTATGTGTGTTGGGCCTGCGAGAGGCTAACATGTGTAACTTGAAGGTGCAAACACGAGAAGGGGGGGTTGAATTGTGTTTGACTTAACTTGAATACTTTTCCTGTTTTAATACTTTCAAAACAAAACTTGATGTATAATTAAAACAGAGTTAGCAGCGGATAAAAATAAAAATAAAACTCACATAACACGAGAAGGGGGGGTTGAATTGTGTTTGACTTAACTTGAATACTTTTCCTGTTTTAATACTTTCAAAACAAAACTTGATGTATAATTAAAACAGAGTTAGCAGCGGATAAAAATAAAAATAAAACTCACATATTTTATACTGGTTCACCGTTAACGAGGCTACGTCCAGTCCCTTTGCCTTGAAGGATTTCACTGATTCAAACCTTGAATTACAACCGTGCTACTGACCCTCCAAGTCAGTCTACTCAAATACTCTAACAATCCTAGACTTCTTTGAAGAAAAACAACTCCTGTGTTCAGCCAATCTGACACCCCAGATTGTAGAAGAATTCACAACACTATGAATCTAATTGCTAAGTACCTTGCAACCTCCTACTGACTCCCTCAGTTTGTAGACTCTACTTCAACAACTTAGATTTGACATAGTGGAAAGAAAATAACACGAGAACTTGCTTCTTGAAAGCTGAAACTCACAATTGACTTATATGAAAATTTGGGAGCGTTTGCTTTGGAAGTGTATGACTCTTTTGTGATTTTCGATTCTTGAGTATTCTGCCTTGAGCCTCCTTTTATATATGCAGATTTGGGCCTCTTCCAATGCTTAAATTCGAGCTGAATCTTGCTGGATTCTCTGTAAAAATAACTTGACCAATTGGGCTTCATATAAATAAAAAACATATCTTCAGATTTCCTTTCAAAATAACTGGCCAATTAAATCTGTTGGTTCCTTCCCGCCACAGCTCCTGAATTCCACAACACCTCACTTTATTTTTGTAATAAATCTTTTTAATCCTTTGATCAAAATAAATTAAATTCTCCACCGTATAAATTTCCTGATTAAATCTGGACCATTGAATCTTCATGCGCTAGTCCACATCTGGACCTTACTGATTGTTATGCTGTGATCCTCTGATTTCGGCCTTCCCTGGACCACACTTCCTGACCCTCTGATCTTCTGATATTGGCCATCTTGGATGCGCACCTGATATGCTATAATCCTATGAATTCGGCCTTTGCTGGACTATACATTCTGTCCCTCTGATTTAGGCCAACACTGGGCCATGGTCTGATTTTCTGATCTGGACCATCACTGGACCAAATAATTAATTATGAACCACTCATCTGGAAGTCTTTACTCTGATCTGGACAGATTCTGGCATTTGGTCTGGAACAAACTGAAATTAACTTGAACCAAAAAATATTTCAGTCTGGACATTTTACCTTTGATTTTGGACCAGGTCTGGATTGATTCTGGAATTCATTTCTTCTGGTCTAGACTTAGTTCCATGCCCTGAATCATGATATCTTATGGTCTGGGCCAAATCTGGATTGATCCTCTTGTTCTGGACTCATAAACATACCTTCTGGTCATGTCTGGAACAAGTAATTTTTCACTATCAGGCCATCTTCTGGTCAGAATAACTTCTGGAATAAAATTGATATTTGATTCCTATTTGTCTGGAACAACTCTCCTTCTGGTAGGCTTTCCAATGGTATGATCCATGTTTCATTCTGATTTTTATTCCTTCTGATATGGGCCATCAAAGATATCTTCTGGTCATGTTTTGACATTCCTGGAGTATCTTCTGGTCATTCCAGAATTCATTTTTCTGGAATCCTTTGATCACTGCTTCTGATTCCTTCAGTTTCTGGGGCATTTAACTTAATAATTCAAAGTACAAAATAAGTTTACATAGAGTACATTTGTAAGCATCAAAATCCTAAGTACTTAGAACCAACTTGGTTCCAACACAACTCGTGCTGGTTCGTGAGAGACTGCATATGTGATGGTCCGTGCGAGACTGCACCTTGGTAATTCCCAGAGTTGTGTAGATTGGCATATACATATTGCATTGGGATGGTTGACCTGTGAGTCATGATTTGATATGAGCTGATGCGTGGAAATCGATGTGTGCAAGTATCTCATGAATTCTAAGGGCCAAATGAGTGTTGTGATTGTTGATTGTATCTGTACTTACAACATAATTTATATGTTAAATTGGCTGTTTTGCAAAGATGTAGATGTTATACATTTTAATAAGTGAGCATACTTATTTATTACTATTGTCTTAGCATTGGAACATGCCATGAATGTATTTGTTATCTTTAACATAACTGCTATTTGGTAATTGTTAATTTCAGTTGGTGACCATTTACAATTATTGTGGAAAATTGGGCTTTTCCCTCAGATGATACCCGAATCCGTACCACCGACGGTTACACTAACGACGGAAACGTCGTTTGTTTTCCCTTATGTTCACATACGGAGTATTTGTGGACAGCGTAGAGGGACGGACAGCAGGAGTGAAGACGAGACTTGTAGAGGATGTAGTGGAAACCGTGCTACTGTAGTTTTAGTGCATGATCATATCAGTTTAATCTTGTTGTATAGGGCCTAGTACTTGGTGGATGTATTTATTTGTTTTGGGATAATTGTATATCTATTCGGCACTCTAATAATGTTTTAGTGGGTCCGTGATCCGAATTTTTGAGGTATTATGACATTGCTTTTGTTGATGTACTACCTTTTGATATATTAAAAGTATTAATTTCCAAAATTAAATTACTTGGCTATAATTATGATGTAATTACTTAACTACTTTTGTCGTTTTGGATTACGACGCCATATTATTTTGAAATGGTTTAATATCAATTTATTTAAGTGGTTTAATTTTAATTCCTTTCAATTATTTTGAATTAAGTTGAAATTCCTTTATTCGTTTTGGAAAAAAAATACACTCGCACTGTTAAAAAATCGTGGTGTTACAATGTTTGGTATCAGAGCATTTGGTTAATGTTTTAGTTATGTTTTGGTTAGACTTTTGGGTAGAGCTCTGGTTAGATTGTTCAGTGGGAGTCGTTATTTGATCATGCATAGGAGCAAGTAGTTAGAGTGTCAAGTCTTGTATAGTAGTGATGTGTTGAAGTGATGATGCTCTTGAGTTAATTTTTGGGATTATTCTAAGTGGTGTGAGATTTCAACTTGATGATGGTTTTGTAGGGAACAATGCCTCCAAGAAGAGATGACACTGCAAGAGCCAACGTCAGCCGGGATGATCGGATGGCTGAAGCGATGAATAATATGGGTGCGTCTGTTGCTGCACAGACGGCTGCAAAGACTCAACGAGATCTAGAGAAAAGAGAAAGAGAGATTCATGCGGCTGAATCAAGAGGACTAGAGGATTTTCGTCATCATAATCCTCCAGAGTTCAAGGGTGATGAGGGTCCAGAAAGAGCGGACGAATGGATTTTGGAAATGGAAAAAAATTTCGAAATGATAAATTGCCAGGCAATGGTAAAGGTCAACTATGCTACATATCTGCTGTTAGGGGATGCAGAATATTGGTGGAGAAGTACAAGGCTTCTGATGGGATCAGCTCATGAGGAGGTGAATTGGGAGTCGTTCAAAAAGAAGTTTTTGGACAAATACTTCCCGATAAGCACTAAGACTAAGTTGGGTGATGATTTTCTTAAATTGCACCAAGGAAACATGACGGTGGGTGAGTATGCTGCTAAGTTTGAGTCCTTGTCAAGGCATTTCAGTGAAGAGGTGGATGAACAATTTATGTGTCATCGTTTCCAAAATGGACAGAAGTATGAGATTCAAGACTCGGTCTTACCATTGGGAATTCAACGTTTCCAAGCCTTAGTGGAGAAGTGTAGAGAGGTTGAGGATATGAAGAACAGAAAGGCCAACCGAGGAGGGGACTTTAATTCAGGAGGGCCTAGCCGGATGAACTATCAGAACAGTAAAGGGAAACAGGTTGCTAAGCCATATAACCGGCCAAAGAACAACAACAGGGGCCAGAATCGCCCGATAAACCAGAATTTTGGACGACAACTGGGACAAGGGGTCTTATATTTTCGATGCGGGAAAGACGGACATTATTCTACTGCTTGTACCACTATGAGTCCTTCATGCTACAATTGCCAGAAGCCAGGGCATTTTGCAAGGGATTGCAAGGCTCCGAAGGTTGAACCAACAGTGAACGTATAAGACCCTTAAGTTTTAATTAAAATTACGAAATTAATTTTAAGTGTATTTTGGGGATATTTGTAAAATATTGAATATATGTATGATTTGAGTAAATATATATATATATATAAATATTTATTTTGGAAGATGAATTAAAATTATTAGATTAAGAATAAATTAATTTAATTACGAGTAATTAAATTAACAGACAGTTAATTAAGGGATTAGCGTCTAATTGCGACGAGACGGGTAAAGTGCTGAAAATCAGACAAGTGTTGGGTGAGGTGGCACCCACACAAGCCTATAAATAGGAGTGAGAAGGATGGTGAAATCAGAACACCATTCCTCCTCCCTCACTGCCCATACTGCATGTAACAGTACCCCTTTTCCCTCCCATTCTGTTTCTATTTTCTGGTTTCCAGTTCACGATTTCAAAGAGAAAAGAGGGAGTTCCTCAAAAGTGCCATTACTTGGAAATCCAAGCACCGAAACACCAAACCCTCAGTACAAAAGTTGTTCCCCACATCATTACGGAGCTAGAGAACCCACTTTCGTAGCAGCGAACGCAAGACGGGAGTTTCGTTGTTTTTGACGCATACACGCGAGCAGTAGCAGAAACGCAACAAGGGTAAGGGCACCTTCCATTTTCTAGTTGCATTAGGGCTGTAAATGCATAACTGGCATAGCATTACTGATGTTTTCATCACTGTTTTGAAGAAAAACTATTTTGCAATGACATTTTGAAAAAATTGAAGAAAATGCATTCTGTGATGTGTAATGAATCTGTGATGTTGCTGTTCTAGTTGTTACTGCAATGCTGTTTGGTTTGTGTGAGAAAGCTGAAATGCTTTGCATGTTGTTCTGATGTTTGAGAAAACTGAAATGCTTTGCATGTTGTTATGATGTTTGAGAAAGCTGAAATGCTTGCATGATGTTCTGATGGTGTGAGAAAGCTGAAATGCTTTGCATGTTGATTCTGTTTGTGTGAGAAAGCTAGAATATGCTTTGCATGTTGTGTTGGTTGTGTAAGCATACTGGAGAATACCATACATGTTGTTTTGGAGATGCATGTTCTGTTTCTGGATGTTCTGGTGTTGATGATTCTGCTTCTGTTTCTGTTTTGAGTGATTCTGGTGATGTTGAAGTTTTCAAAAGAAAAGGGATTTTAAATGAGGAAAGTGTTTTCTGGAAAGTGCTGAATCTGTTTTGATGTTTGGTTGTTTTTTTAAGAAAACAGTTTGAAATGTGTTGAAGTCTCAGGAAAAATTTCACTGGTTTTCGAAGGTGTATTCGAATACAACATGTGTGTATTCAAATACAACCTGTCAAGCTTCTGTTTTACTTAAGTTTTCAAACTTGTATTCGAATACGAGCCCCTGTATTCGAATACAGAGGAAGGATTTTTGCTTCTAACTTAGCATCTGTATTCGACTACGACTCTGTCGTATTCGAATACAGAAGTGAAACTTTAACACTGTATTCGCAACTGTATTCGACTACAGGCATGCTGTATTCAAATACAGAATGCTGGTTTTCACTAGTTTTTGCTTCTGTATTCGGATACAAGGGAGCTATATTCGAATACAGATTCGAGTTTTTCCTAAAACTCAGTTTTTAGCTTCTGTATTCGAATACAAGGAAGCTGTATTCGAATACAGATTCATGTCTTCCAGAAAATCAAGTTTTAAACACTGTCATGTGAATTTTAAAGTGTTGGGAAACTTTGAGAAGGGTTAAAATGATTTAAAATGGAGTCTTTGAAATAGTTTTAAAGAAGAGAGGATGATGTTTTGAAAACCTTCAATGACCTGGGAGAAAATGCTGAATTTTCAATGTTTTGTCTTCTATATTCGACTACAGGCATGCTGTATTCGAATACATAATGTAGAATTTGCAGTTTCATGCTCCTGTATTCGAATACAAGGGGGGATTGTATTCGAATACAAATTCGAGTTTTCAGAAATTCTAAGTTTTTCAACAGTGTTTTGTAAACCCTAAGTGTTGGGGAATATTGGGAATGTTTGTGGTGAATTAAAATGGAACTTTTGGTGATATTTTGAAGTGGTGGTGTTGAAGTTTTTGAGACTTTACTGATGTAGTGAAAAATGTTGATTTGTGCACTAAGACTGCCTCTGTATTCGAATACTAGAGGGCTATATTCGAATACAGAGTGTAATTCTGCACTGTTTTTGGCTTCTGTATTCGAATACAAAGAAGCTGTATTCGAATACAGATTCGTATTTTCCAGAAATCTCAGTTTTAAACACTGTGTTATGAATTTTAAGAGTTTGGGAAAACATTGCAAAGTGTTAATGATTACTTGACTGTTTAACCATGATTGTGATGATGATGACATTGATTATGTTGAGATGTTTTGAAAAATGATGGAAAGGTTGAATTTTCCTGATAATGCATACTGTTTTAGTGAAGAGAAAACACTGCATATTCATACATTGCATAGTCAAGTGGTACCCGCGATGGGTCACAGAGTAATGCGCAACCACGTGCTAATCTATTGAGCGATTGCACGAGTGCTGGTCTGTTGAGCGACTGCACTAGGTACTGATCTATTGAGCGATTGTACCTTGGTATATAGGCGCTGGTCTGTTGAGCGACTGCACTGGTATTGGACTGTTGAGCGTCTGTACCCTAAAATGTGCAACCACGTCCTGATCTGTTGAGCGATTGCATGAGTGCTGGTCTGTTGAGCGACTGCACTAGGTACTGATCTGTTGAGCGATTGTACCTTGGTATATGTCAAACGTGCTGGTCTATTGAGCGACTGCACGAGTGCTGGTCAGTTGAGCGACTGCACTGGTGCTGATCTGTTGAGCGATTGCACCTTGGTCTTGAGGGCCGTTAAAGTCATACATATTTAAATTGTGCTGGTCTGTTGAGCGACTGCACCTTGGTGATTCCAAGAAATTGTATACATATTGCATCGAGGGATTGACCGGTGGGTCACGATTTGGATTATTTGATGATGATTGGAAATTGATGTGTGTGAGTACTTTACAGAATCTGAATTTCTGATTAATTATTGTGTTTACTGATGTGTTGGCTGTACTTACCATATATTTTCATAATAATGGGTTGCTGTTTTGAAAAGGCATACATGTCATGAAAATTCAAAATGAGCATCTTTATTTTTCATCATTGTTATATGTTATACCATGGACGTATGTGTTGCTGTGAGATGTATGCTATGTGCTTAATTGTTAATTTCGGTTGGTGACCCTTGCTATTATATTGTGGAAATTGGGCTTTGCCCTCACATGCCCCCCAAACCCATGCCACCCGTGGGTCCCGAGACGACCGAAACGTCGCTCGACTTCATTGATCGTGCCGTGCCTACTACTTGGGTTTACGACCCCACCTCAAGCAGGGCTACATACACGGGGAGATTGAAGAGGACTTGTAGGACTAATGGAGTGGTGTACTACGTGGAGCACAGCTATGCGAGGATTGATTTTCCTGTGCCTTCTCGTTTGATATTGGAGGCGCACGAAATTTTTGATGATGTTGAGGAGCAGCTAGAGGGGTTGAGACGGAGGCCACCGTAGGAGTGGTGACTCATAACCCGATGATTGGAGGAGATGCACATGAGTCTGAGACGGAAGAGAAGAACGAAGAGCCGAGGCCAGTAGCAGTTGATATTCCGGGTCCATCTAGGATCTCCGATGATTGTTATGAGATTCCGGCACCGCCGAAGCGACCAAGACTATGCATTGATCTGACTTTGGAGGAGACTGATCCCTCTCTGTATGATGAGGAGGAGGAGGAGGTCACATCAAGGCGAGCGGCGGAGTCGGATGAGACTTGTTTGGGATGCGGAGGAAATTCGTGCTACTGTAGCTTTAGTGCATGATCAGTTAGACTTGATGTATAGGATTTGAGCTGGAATTGTAATTTGTTTGATTTTGGAAATATTTGTCCTACTTTCCGCTAAACCATGCACTCTGATATTTTCTGCTGGTATGATATGACACTGATATTTTGGGATGTATTAATGTTTAATATTAATTTCCAAAGATAAGTACTTAGTGATATTTCTGATGAAATTATTTAATTACGTTCATCAATTAATCCACGACGTACTATTTTTATGAAACGAATTAAAGGAAATTTTATTTCAATCCTTTTGAAGTGATGAATTTGGGAAATTATTTTAATTAATTATTTTAAAAAAAAAAAAACACTCACGCTATGTTTTAAACTCGGGGTGTAACAATTGTGGTATCAGAGCATTTGGTTAAAGTTTTAGGATAAAGCTCTGATTAAAGTATTTGTTTTGAGTTATTAGCTGATCATGCATAGGAGCAAGTAGTTAAAGTGTCAAGTCTTGTGTAAGTTGTGGTGTGACTGAAGTGATGATGGTTTTGTAGGAAACAATGCCTCCACGAAGAGACGACACCACAAGAGCCAATGTTAGCCGGGAAGATAGGATGGCTGAAGCAATGAACATGGTTGCGTCTGTTGCTGCACAGACGGCTGCGAAGACTCAACGAGATCTGGAGAAGAGAGAAAGAGAGATTCACGCTGCTGAATCTAGAGGACTAGAGGATTTTCGTCGCCATAATCCTCCCAAGTTCAAGGGTGATGAGGGTCCAGAAAGAGCGGATCAGTGGATCCAAGAGATGGAGAAAATCTTCGAGATGATTAATTGTCGGGCAGCGGTGAAAGTCAACTATGCCACGTATCTGCTGATAGGGGATGCAGACTATTCATGGAGAAGTACAAGACTACTGATGGGGTCAGCTCAAGAGGAAGTGAACTGGGAATCGTTCAAAAAGAAGTTTTTGGACAAATACTTCCCGATGAGCACTAGGACCAAGTTGGGTGATGATTTTCTGAAATTGCACCAGGGAAACATGGAAGTGGGGGAATACGCAGCTAAGTTTAAATCGCTGTCCAGACATTTCATATTTTTCTGGGAAGAAGTTGATGAACAGTTTATGTGTCATCGCTTTCAAAATGAACTGAAGTATGAGATTCAAGACTCGGTCTTGCCTTTGGGAATTCAACGTTTCCAAGTGTTAGTAGAAAAGTGTAGAGAGGTCGAAAAGATGAAGAACAGGAGGGCCAACAGAGAAGGGAACTTTAATTCTGGAGGGCCTAGTCGGATGCACTATCAGAACAATAGAGGGAAGCAAGTTGCCAAGCCGTATAACCGGCCACAAAACAACAAGAGAGGCCAGAATCGGCCGGGAAATCAGAATTTTGGACGACAATTGGGACAAGGAGTCCGGTGTTATCGATGCGTTAAAGAAGGACATATTGCTACAGCTTGTACCGCGAGGGATCTGATGTGTTTCAACTGCCAGAAACCGAGACACATGGCGAGGGATTGCCGGGTTCCGAAGGTGGAACCAACAGTGAACGCGACTAGGGCTACTCGTCCTACTGCTAGAGGCCGCGTCTATCACATGGGTGCTGAAGCTGGAAGTCAAGCCCAAAATGTAATCCAGCAAGATTGTGAGATTGCAGGTAACACACTAACTGCACTTTTTGATTCGGGGGCAACCCATTCATTCATTGCTATGGACTCTGTGAATCGTTTGAAGTTGTCTGTGTCTGCTTTGCCTTTTGATTTGGTTGTTTCTACACCTACTCGTGATTTAGAGCTTGCGGCGGTAGTGTTTGCATTAAAAGTCTGGAGACACTACTTATATGGATGCACGTTCACGGTGTTCAGCGACCACAAAAATTTGAAGTATCTATTCGATTAGAAGGAATTGAACATGCGTCAGAGAAGATGGATGGAGACTCTCAAGGATTTTGACTTTACATTGCAGTCCCACGCTGGAAAAGTGTGTCAGTATCTTCAATGATAATGGCCCGACAACAGGAGTTGTGGGCAGCATTTAGAGATCTACACTTTGACGTAAAGTTTGCACCAAGAATGTTAAAGTGTGGAATGATAACAATTTCGAGTGGATTACTTGAGGAGATTGCAAACTTGCAAGATGACACATTGATCCAACAAAAGAGGAATCTGATAGCGCAAGGACAAACAACTGAGTTCAGCGTCGGAACAGATAATATTCTGATATGTAATGGAAGAATTTGTGTACCGGAAGTTGCAGAGATGAGAAGAGCGATTTTGGAAGAGGCTCATAAGAGTAAGTTAAGTATTCATCCTGAAGCAACCAAGATGTACCAGGATTTAAGACAGAATTACTGGTGGCCAGGGATGAAGAGGGACATAGCAGAGTATGTATCAGCTTTTTAACTTGTGAGAAAGCGAAAGTGGAACATCAACGACCTGCTGGAATGTTGCAACCTCTGGATATACCAGAATGGAAGTGGGACAGCATTTCCATGGATTTTATAACAGGACTGCCCAAGACAAGGAAAAAGAATGATTCAATTTGGGTAATAGTGGATCGATTGACAAAGTCCGCACATTTCTTACCGGTATAGACCACTTTCAAAGTAGATAAGCTGACGGAAATCTACATCACTAAGATTGTGAGGTTACACGACTTTCCATCGAGTATAGTATCGGACCGTGACCCAAAGTTCACATCTCATTTTTGGGGAGCGTTGCATGAAGCTTTGGGGACGAACGGAATTAAAATAAAGTTTTCATAAAATAGTACGTCATAGATTAATCGATGAACGTAACAAAATAATTTAATAATAAACATTAAGACATTTTCAAAAGATATCAATGTCATAGCATTCCCAAAAGACAATATCAGAGTGTGGAATAAGTAGTACAACAATTTTCCAAAATAAAAGAAAATACATTTCCATCTCAAATCCTATACATAAAATCTAACTGATCATGCGCTAAAGCTACAGTAGCACAGATTTCCTCCGCATCCCAAACAAGTCTCCTCCGACTCTGCCGCTCGCCTCGACGTAACCTCCTCCTCATCATACAGAGAGGGGTCGGTCTCCTCAGAAGTTAGATCAATACACAGTCTCGGTCGCTTCGGCGGTGCCGGAATCTCATAACAATCATTGGAGATCCTAGACGGACCCGGAATCTTAGCTTCTACAGGCTTCAGCTCTTCATCCTTCCCTTCTGCCTCAGACTCATGTACATCTCCTCCAATCATCGGGTTAGGAGTCACCACTCCTACGGTGGCCTCCGTCTCAACTCCTCTAGCGGGCTCCTCCGCATCATCAAAAATTCCGTGCGCCTCCAATACCAGACGGGAAGGCACAGGAAAATCTATACTTGTATAAGTGTGCTCCACGAAATCCTCTACTCCGTCGGTCCTGCTCGTCCTCTCCAACCACCCCGTGTAAGTCGCCCTACTTGAGATGGGATCAAATACCCAAGCAGTACGCGAATATCGATCAAGGAAGTCTAACGACGTTTCCGTCGTCCGGGTACCCACGGGTGGCATGGGTTTGGGAGGCATCTGAGGGCAAAGCCCAATTTCCACAATATAATAGCAAGGGTCACCGACCGAAATTAACAAATAGTCACATAGCATATATCTCACAGCAACAAATATATTCATGGCATAATATATGAAAATGATGAAATTTAAGGATGCTCATTTGAATTTTCATGACATATAAGCTTTTTCAAACAGCAACCGTCTCATGTGGAAATATATAGTAAGTATAGTCACCACTTCAATAAACACAATAATTAATCAGAAATTCAGATTATGTCAAGTACTCACACACATCAATTTCCAAACATCATCATATAACCAATCGTGACCCACCAGTCAATCCCTCGATGCAATATGTATATGCTCATGTATACAATTTCTTGGAATCACCAAGGTGCAATCGCTCAACAGACCATCACAATATGTTTGACTTTAACGGCCCTCAAGACCAAGGTGCAATCGCTCAACAGATCAGCAACTAGTGCAGTCGCTCAACAGACCAGCACTTGTGTAGTCGCTCAACAGTTCAGCACGTTTGACATATACCAAGGTACAATCGCTCAACAGATCAGTACCTAGTGCAGTCGCTCAACAGGCCAGCACTCGTACAATCGCTCAACAAATCAGCACGTGGTTGCGCATTTCAGGGTACAGACGCTCAACAGTCCAGTACCAGTGCAATCGCTCAACAGACCAGCACCTACATACCAAGGTACAATCGTACAACAGATCAGTACCTAGTGCAGTCGCTCAACAGACCAGCACTCGTGCAATCGCTCAACAGATTAGCATGTGGTTGCGCATTACTCTGTGGCCCATCACGGGTACCACTTGACTATGCAATGCATGAATATGCAGTGTTTCACTTCTCTGGAAACAGTATGCAAAAATCAGAATACAACATGCCTGTAGTCGAATACAGAAGAAAACATTGAAAAATTCAGTATCTTCTCCCATGTCCTTAAAGGCTTCCAAAACATCATCCTCTCCTCTTCAAAAACTATTTCAAAGACTCCATTTAAATCATTTTAACCCTTCTCAAAGTTTCCCAACACCTTAAAATTCACAAGACAGTGTTTAAAACTTGATTTTTTGGAAAACACGAATCTGTATTCGAATACAGCTTCCTTGTTTTCGAATACAGAAGCTAAAAACTAAGTTTCTGGAAAAACACGAATCTGTATTTGAATACAGAGGCTGAAACCAGTGAAAAACAGCATTTTGCATTCGAATATAGCATGCGTGTAATCGAATACAGAAGCCAAAAACAGAACCAGAATGATCAACATCAGAGCATCAGAAATAGAACCAGAATGATCAACATCAGAACATCAGAAACAGAACCAGAATAAGCAACATCAGAACATCAGAAACAGAACCAGAATCAGAATCATCAGAACATCAGAAACAGAACCAGAATAAGAATCATCAACACCAGAACATAAGAAAACAGAAGCAAATCAGAATGATTCACACTAGAATCATCAAAGCAAAACAGAATGATTCACACGAGAATCATCTCAAGCAAAACAGAATGATTCACACAAGAATCATCAGAAGCAAAACAAAATGATTCACACCAAAATCATCAGAAGCAAAACAGAATGATTCACACCAGAATCATCAGAAGCAAAAAAGAATGATTTACACCAGAATCATCAGAAGCAAAACAGAATGATTCACACCAGAATGATGAGAAACAAAACAGAATGATTCACACCAGAATCATCAGAAGCAAAACAGAATGATTCACACCAGAATCAACAGAAGCAAAACAGAATGATTCAAACCAGAATCATCAGAAGCAAAACAGAATGATTCACACCAGAATCATCAAAAGCAAAACATAATGATTCACACCAGAATCATCAGAAGCAAAACAGAATGATTCACACCAGAAGCAAAACAGAATGATTCAAACCAGAATCATCAGAAGCAAAACAGAATGATTCACCCATGAATCATCAAAAGCAAAACAGAATGATTCACACCAGAATCATCAGAAGCAAAACAGAATGATTCACACCAGAATCATCAGAAGCAAAACAGAATGATTCACACCGGAATCATCAGAAGCAAAACAGAATGATTCACACCAGAATCATCAGAAGCAAAATAGAATGATTCACACCAGAATCATCAGAAGCAAAACAGAATGATTCACACCAGAATCATCAGAAACGAAACAGAATGATTCACACCAGAATCATCAGAAGCAAAACAGAATGATTCACACCAGAATCATCAGAAGCAAAATAGAATGATTCACACCAGAATCATCAGAAGCAAAACAGAATGATTCACACCAGAATCATCAAAAGCTAAAAAGAATGATTCACACGAGAATCATCAGAAGCAAAACAGAATGATTCACACCAGAATCATTAGAAACAAAACAGAATGTATAAGATCCTTAATTTTAAATATTAATTTTGGAATTAATGTCAAGGGCATTTTGGGAATTTTTGTAAATATTTAATATATGTATGTATTGAAGTGAATATATATATAAATATTTAATTGGAAGATGAATTGAAATTATTGGATGAAGAAGTAAATTAATTTAATTTCAAGTAATTAAATTAATTGGACCATTAAGTAAGGATTAGTGGCTAATTGCAAGATAATTAAAAAGTTGGAAAATCAGACAAGTGGCAAGTGAGGTGGCACCATGAGAGTCTATAAATAGGAGTGAGAAGGATGGTGAAGTAAGAACACCATTCCTTCCTCCATATTGCCCATATTGCATGTACCAACTCCATCAATCCTCCCATTCTGTCTCCATTTCTGCTTTTTGCCATTCCTGAACTAAAATTTAAGAGAGGGAAATTCCTTCAAACACCATTAACTGAGAATCCCAGCCTCAAACCTGAAAACCTCCAGTAGTAAAGTTAATTCCCACCTCAATACGAAGAGAAAGAACCCAGTTTTGCAGCAGCAAACTCAGGGAACAGTTTCACCGTTTTTGGACGCGGAAAAGCGAACGCAGCAGGAACAAGAGAAATAGCAGAGCACGCTACAAGGGTAAGGGCACCTTCCATCTTTTAGCTGCATTAGGGACATAAATTTGTACTGTTTCAGTTCTGTTTTAAAAGAAAAGCTATTTTCAAAAAATCACATTTTGAGAGAAAATGCATTTTGTTGATAAGTGATTATTCTGATGAGTTGTGTTATTTCTATGTGAATGCTGGAAAATGTTTGCATGCCATTTTAGTTATGATTAAAATGCATGTCTTAAAACTATTTTGAAAATAGCATTAAAATGCAAAATGCATTCTGTTGGTGCTTGGTGTTCTGTGATGTTTTGTTTGTCATTCTGTTGTGTTTTGAGAAAACTAAACACATGCATGTTTGCTCTGGTGTTTTGGGAAAACTAAATGCATGCATGTTTGCTCTGGTGTTTGTGAACTCTGAGATGTTGCATGTTTGTTTCTGTTGAGTGTGAACACTGAAATGCTGCATGTTGTTCTGATGAGTGAGAAAACTGAAGTGTTACATTATGTGTTGATGGTTTAAAAAGCTGGACAATTCTGATTCTGTTTTGTTCTGGATAATCCTGATGATGTGAATGATTCTGCTTCTGGATGTCTTGTGTGACTCTGATGATAATGATGATTCTGCTTCTGGTTGTTTTGGGTGATCTTGATGATATGATGATTCTGATTCTGGTTGTTTTGTGTGATTTTGGTGGTGTTGATGGTTTTTAAAGAAAAAGGGATTTTAAATGAGTAAAGGCTTTCTTGAAAAAGTGTAGAATCTGGTTGATGTTGGCTGTTGTTTTAAAAGAATCAGTTTTGAAAAGGGTTGAACTTTCACTGGTTTTCGAAGGTGTATTCGACTACAACATGTGTGTATTCGAATACAACCTTCCAGGTTTCTGTTTATTTTAAAGTTTTCAAACCTGTATTCGAATACGAGCCCTTATATTCGAATACAGAGGAAAGATTTTGGCTTCTGTATTCGTATCTGTATTCGACTACGATCATGTCGTATTCGAATACAGAAGTGTAGTTTTTAGCATTGTCTTCGCATCTGTAGTCGACTACAGACATGCTGTATTCGACTACAGATTCGAGTTTTTCCAGAAACTCAATTTTTAGCTTCTGTATTCGAATACAAGGAAGCTGTATTCGAATACAGATTCGTGTTTTCCAGAAAAACAAGTTTTAATCACTGTCATGTGAGTTTTGAAGTGTTGAGAAACTCTGAGAAGGTTTAAATGATTTGAAAAGAAGTCTGTGAAAAGGTTTTAAAGAGGAGAGAAAGATGTTTGAAAATCTTTAAGTGACAGGGGATAAAAAGCTGAATTTTTCAAAGGTTGAATTCCTGTATTCGACTACAGCCATGCTGTATTCGAATACAGAATGTTAAATTTCAGTTTCTGCTTCTGTATTCGAATACAGGGAGTCTGTATTCGAATACAGATTCGTGTTTTCAGAAAATTTCTAGTTTTAAGAGTGTTTTGAGAACCCTGAGTGTCTGGGGAATACTGGGAATGTTGTGGGGAGTTAAAGTGGAACTTTTGATGAGATTTTGATGTAGTGGTGATGAAGTTTTAAAAGCTTTACTGATGTAATGAAAGAGGCTGAATCTGCACTGAAATCTGCCTCTGTATTCGAATACTAGAGGGATGTATTCGAATACAGAGTGTGAATCTACACAATTTTTGGCTTCTGTATTTGAATACAGAAGAGCTGTATTCGAATACAGATTCGTAAATCTCAGGAAAAATTCCAGTTTTAATTCTGTGTCTGAATTTTTGAGAGGTTGGGAAAACATTTCAAAGTGCGAATGATTAATTTACTATTAATTCATGATTGTGATGTTGTTATTTATGACTGTGCTGAAATAATTAAATATGATTGAGAGGCATGAATTTCTGTTTTGCATTCTGTTTCTAGAGAAAATGAAACACTGCATATTCATGCATTGCATAGTCAAGTGGTACCCGCGATGGGCCACGGAGTAATGCGCAACCACGTGCTGATCTGTGAGCGATTGCAGGAGTGCTGATCTGTGAGCGATTGCACTAGGTACTGATCTGTGAGCGATTGTACCTTGGTATATAAGTGCTGGTCTGTGAGCGACTGCACTGGTACTGGACTGTGAGCGTCTGTACCCTGAAATGCGCAACCACGTGCTGATCTGTGAGCGATTGCACTAGGTACTGATCTGTGAGCGATTGTACCTTGGTATATAGGTGTTGGACTGTTGAGCGTCTGCACTGGTACTGGACTGTGAGCGTCTGTACCCTGAAATGCGCAACCACGTGTTGATCTGTGAGCGATTGCACGAGTGCTGGTCTGTGAGCGACTGCACTAGGTACTGATCTGTGAGCGATTGTACCTTGGTTTATGTCAAACGTGCTGGTCTGTGAGCGACTGCACGATGTGCTGGACTGTGAGCGTCTGCACTGGTGCTGATCTGTGAGCGATTGCACCCTGGTCATGAGGGCCGTTAATTTGTGCTGGTCTGTGAGCGACTGCACCTTGGTTACACTCTTTTAAAATAGTTTTATCACTCTTTTAAACCACAAAACTCAGAATTTTACATCAAACCAGATTTTCCAGAAGGAAACACTTTCATCAGTTTTAAATCCTTTTTATTTTGAAATCATCAGCAACACCAGGTTTTCATCAACAGAACAGCATGCAAGCATTTCAGCTTTCTCAAACCATCAGAACATCATGCAAATCATTCAGCTTTTCTCAAACATCAGAACAACATGCAAACATTTCAGCTTTCTCAAACATCAGAACAACATGCAAACATTTCAGCTTTCTCAAACATCAGAACAACATGCAAAGCATTTCAGTTTTCTCAAACATTAGAACAACATTAACACATTCAGTCAAACAGCAAGCATCACATAGCAGCAAAATAGTTTCTTTTTCAAAACAGAAGCTCAAATATAATCACACCTCAGACATACATTTACAGTCCTAAAATGCAACTAGAAAGTGGAAGGTGCCCTTACCCTTGTTGCGTGTTCTGCTACTTCTCTCGTTTCTGCTGTCGTTCCCGTTTTCGCGCCAAAAATCGGTGAAACTATAGCCTGCGTTTGCTGCTACGAAACTGGGTTCTTTAGCTCCGTAATGGTGTGGGGAATAACTTTTGTACTGGGGTTTTGGTGTTTCGGTGCTTGGATGTCCAAGTAATGGCACTTTGAATATTATCTGGTCATCTTGCAAGTTCGCAATCTCCTCAAGTAGACCACTCGAAATTTTTATCATTCCACACTTTAAAATTCGTGGTGCAAACTCTACGTCCAAATGTAGATCTCTAAATGCTTCCCAAAACTCTTGTTGTCTGGCCATTATCATTGAAGATACTGACACACTTTTCCTACTTAATGCATCAGCCACCACATTGGCTTTCCCAGAGTGGTCTCCATCCATCTCCTATGCCGCATGTTCAATTCTTTCTGATCGAACAGATACTTCAAGCTTTTATGGTCACTGAACACCGTGAACATGCATCCATATAAGTAGTGCCTCCAGACCTTTAATGCAAACACTACTTAATTCAAACACTACCGCGGAAAGCTCTAAATCATGAGTAGGATAGTTTCGTTCGTGAGTTTTCAACTGCCTTGAGGCGTAGGCTACAGCTTTCTTGTGTTGCATCAAAACACATCCCAGACCTTGGTGAGATGCATCACAATAGACCTCATAGGGTTCCTCTGGTTGTGGCAAGACCAATACTGGTGAGGTTGTCAACTTTTCCTTAAGCAATTGAAAATTTTCCTCACACTTCTTCGTCCATGCAAACGGCTGATTCTTTCTGGTGAGTTGTGTCAAAGGAGCTACAATCTTAGCAAATCCTTCAATAAATCTCCTGTAGTATCCTGCCAGTCCGACAAAACTATGTATGTATGTGATAGTCTGAGGCTGTTTCCAGGCAAGAATTGTCTCAATCTTTGCCAGATCAACAGCGATTCCTTCTTTTGTTATCACATGTCCCAAGAAGTTCACTTTCTTTAGCCAAAACTCGCACTTCGACAAGTTGGCGTACAATTGCTTCTCGCGTAAGACTTCAAGAACTTGGCGTAAGTGCTCTCCATGTTCTTCTTCATCCTTTGAATAAACCAATATATCATCGATGAATACCATAACAAATTTATCCAGAAAGGGGCTAAAGATTCTGTTCATATAATCCATAAAAATCATTGGTGCATTTGTTACTCCAAATGGCATAACGAGATATTCATAATGTCCGTAACGGTTCCTGAAAGCAGTCTTTTGAATATCTCCTTCTCTTACCTGAATTTGATGGTATCCTGACTTCAAATCGATCTTTGAAAACATTGCGGCTCCCCTCAATTGGTCCATCAAATCATCGATGCGTGGTAAAGGATAACGATTCTTAATAGTTACCTTGTTAAGTTGCCGATAATCCACACATAAGCGTGAACTTCCATCCTTCTTCTTTACCAACAACACTGGAGCTCCCCATGGCGACACAGGTTGTCTGATAAATCCTTTCTCCAACAAACCTTCAATTTGACCCTTAAGCTCGCTTAATTCCAATGGAGACATCTGATACGGCGCTATTGAAATAGGTCCAGTTCCTGGGTGCAAATCAATGAAGAACTCCACCTCTCTTACAGGGGGTAATCCTGGAATTTTTGTTGGAAATACGTCCAGATACTCTTTGACTAACACCACATCCATCTTGGCCTCCACGTTAGCCAATGATAAAAATTCTTGAGTTCCTTCTCTCAGTGATACTTCGAGTTTGTTAGCAGCCAAATACCGAATGACTTCAGGTTCGGGGAAAAGAACTAATTTGCGAGCATAATCCAAGACTACGTAATTATACGTCATCCAATCCATGCCGAGAATGATCTCGAGTGATTGTAGGGGTAGACAGATTAAATTAACCAAGAAATCTCTATTCTGAATTGTTACAGTACAATGTAAACATGCAGAGTTTACGGTCAAAGTCTTAGCAGGTGTGGAAACAACCAAATCAAAAGGTAAAGCAGACACAAATAACTTCAAACTATTCACATAGTCCATAGCAATGAAAGAATGGGTTGCCCCCGAATGAAAAAGTGCAGTTAGTGTGTTACCTGCAATCTCGCAATCTAGCTGGATTAAATTAGGAGCTTGACTCCCAGCTTCAGCACCCATGTGATAGACGCGTCCCCTAGCAATAGGACGAGTAACCCTAGTTGCGTTCACTATTGGTTCCACCTTCGGAACCCGGCAATCCCTTGCAACGTGTCCTGGTTTCTGGCAATTGAAATATATAAGATCCTTTATGGTACAAGCAGTAGCAATATGTCCCTCTTTCCCACATCGGAAAAATCGGACTCCTTGTCCCAACTGTCGTCCAAAATTTTGATTTCCCGGCCGATTCTGGCCTCTATTGTTGTTTTATGGCCGGTTATATGGCTTAGCAACCTGCTACCCTTTATTGTTCGGATAATGCATCCGACTAGGTCCTCCTGAATTAAAGTTCCCTGCTCTGTTGGGCCTCCTGTTCTTCATATCCTCAACTTCTCTACACTTCTCCACTAATGCATGGAAACGTTGAATTCGCAAGGGTAAAACGGAGTCTTGAATTTCATATTTCAGTCCATTTTGGAAACGATGACACATAAACTGTTCATCCACCTCTTTGCAGAAAAATCTGAAATGCCTTGATAGAGATTCAAACTTAGTCGCGTATTCACCCACCGTCATGTTTCCTTGGTGTAGTTTCATAAAATCGTCACCCAACTTAGTTCTAGTGCTCATCGGGAAGTATTTGTCCAAAAACTTCTTTTTGAACGACTCCCAGTTCACCTCCTCATGAGCTGACCCCATCAGTAGCCTTGTACTCCTCCACCAATACTCTGCATCCCCTATCAGCAGATATGTAGCATAGTTGACCTTTACCGCTGCCTGACAATTAATCATTTCAACGATTTTCTCCATCTCCTGAATCCATTGATCCGCTCTTTCTGGACCCTTATCACCCTTGAACTTTGGAGGATTATGAAGACGAAAATCCTCTAGTCCTCTTGATTCAGCAGCACGAATCTCTCTTTCTCTTTTCTCTAGATCACGTTGAGTCTTCGCAGTCGTCTGTGCAGCAACAGACGCAGCCATGTTATTCATCGCTTCAGCCATCCTATCTTCTCGGCTGACGTTGGCTCTTGCGGTGTCGTCTCTCCTTAGAGGCATTGTTTCCTAGAAAATCATCATTACTTCAGTCACACCACAACTTCCACAAGACTTGACACTTTAACTACTTGCTCCTATGCATGATCAGATAATGACTCAAAACCAATGATTTAACCAGAGCTTTAACCCAAAACTTTAACCAAATGCTTTGATACCACAATTGTAACACCCCGAGTTTAAAACACAGCGCGAGTATATTTTTTTTTTCAACTGAAAAAAATAAATAAAAGAATTTTCCTATTTCGAAACAATTTAAGATAATTTAAATAAAAATTAAAATTAAATCATTTCGTAAAATAATACGTCGTGCTTCAAATAACGAGCGTAATTAAATAATTACATCATAACTTAACCGAGTAAATGAATTTTGGAAAATTAATCTTGAAAATATACGAAAATAAAGATACATCAAAATTGTATCCTGGACCCACCAAAATATTTATCAGAGTGCGGAAAATATACAATTATCCCAAACTAAAATATATCAGAGTTGCGGAAGGAAAATATACAATAATCCCAAAATAAGTGAATACAGCCCTCAACACAAGGCCCTATACAAAAAGTCTAGTCTAATCATGCACTAAGCTACAGTAGCAAGAATTTCCACCGCCTCCACCACAAGTCTCGTCTTTACCCCAGTGGTCCGTCCCTCTACGTTGTCCATGAATACTCCGTACGTGAAGATCAGGGGAAACTAACGACGTTTCCATCATTAGTGTAACCGTCGGTGGGACGAGTTTGGGTATCATCTGAGGGCAAAGCGCAATTTTCCACAATAATAGTAAAGGGTCACCGACCGAAATTAACAAATACCACGTAGCATTTATGTCAATAATAACAAGCATATTCATGGCATATCATATAACAATGATGATAAATAAGGATGCTCATTTTGAAATTTCATGACATGTATGCCTTTTCAAACAACAACCAATTAATATGGAAAACTTGTTGTAAGTACAACCATCAACTCAGCAATCACAACCACTCATCAGAAAATTCAGATTCCATAATATACTTACACACATCAATTTCCAATCATCAACACGTATCCAAATCATGACCCACCAGTCAACCACCCCGATGCAATGTGTATATGCTCATGTACTCAACTTCTTGGAATTACCAAGGTACAGTCGCTCACATACCAGCACACGTGCGGTCGCTCACAGACCAGCACGATTTTCATATGTTAGACTTTAATGACCAACATAACCATGGTGCAATCTCTCACAGATATGCACCAGTGCAGTTGCTCAACAGACCAGCACTCGTGCAGTCGCTCAACAGACCATCATGTTTTGCGCATATCAAGGTAAAGTCATTCACAGACCAGTAACAGTGCAGTCGCTCAACAGACCAGCACGTTTTACGCATTACTAAAAAAAATACTTTTAGAAAAATTTACGATAATTTTTTTTGTAAGAATATCTACATTTATACTTTTAAATAATTAGTAACAATCACATTTATGCTTTTAAATAATTAGTAACAATCACATTTGTTTAATACTATAAAAAAAAGTTTATTCAAGCTAAAATAAAGGAAAAATCAATTATTCCTAAACGGAAGCAAAAATCCACTTCCGTATTTATAGAATTCGAATGCATTTAAAAGTTTAGTGACAAAAATTAAAAAAATAAATAAACATAGAAATTTTGCGGCAATACTTATTATTACAAAATTGTCTTGAAAACCCCATTTTTACCCCACGTTCGCCGCACGTTAATACTCATCAATTACTCTTGAATCTCCTCAAACTCATTAGTACCTAAAATGTTGTTGTAAGGGTCAATTTTTTCCATCATCCACATCAAACCAAAGCTAAACATATAGAAGAATAACACAAAACATATAAAGGTAAAAACTTGTAATTTAAAAGAAAAAAATGCGCAAACAGTAAATCGTATATAAAAAATATGCATAATGCATGCTCCTAAAACTATATGATCCGGATATAAACCTGCCACTAAGGCAACTTCCACACAGAAAGATCACCCATACCAATGGGGAAAATAAACCTGCCACTAAGGCAACTCCCACGAAGATGCATATGCCATGACATGACCATATATTATCACAATTATACTCGCACACAGCCCACTAAGAATCATGTCATATACATTCAAAAAATCACCCTTTTTAAAACCATCATCTTATTCACATCACAAAGATCACATATCACACATCCTTATCATGAGAATCATATATTCATAGACAAATAATCATTCAATAATAATTTTCACCACGTACGCATAAAAATCGGGACTTGACTTCATTTACACCATAAAGATTAAAACTTTATATATAACAAGAAACTTCAAACTCCAACTCATAATACATCATCAAAATCAAAACTTTATCATACATATAACATAAGAAAAATCATATTTTGCTTCATATCCATCATAAAAATTAAAACTCTATCATGTATAATATAAAAATTCATATTTTACTTCTTAAAAAGACATACATTACATATCGAACTCAACGTAAAGGATTTCATATTCCATTATTTTATTTTATTAGTCTACATTTATTTCTTTCAAAAGCAAGCAATTACAATTACTAGTTCTATGTCATCCAACTAACGGTCTAACTTAAATTTGTGTGGGGAAAAGCCCTTACCTTGGCCGTTTTTCTTCCTAGTACGAAACTCTAAGCTCCCACGAAGTTGTTCACACGAAGAGTTTGCCGCACGAAGGAGATGACGGCTAGGGTTTCGGTATTTTTTTCTGCTTACTATTACTTAGTATCGAAATATTGTGGACTTTAGGGAAAATTTAAAGTGGAGATTATTGGGTAGATAGTGTTGGGCCCAAATAAAGAATAGAAGGGAGAAAATATTATTTTATTTACTTATTATTCTTTTTTTCTTAAACTTGATCATACAAAAACTAAGCCACCCACTCCAAGCCCAAATTTCTATTACAGGTTGGGTCACACCTAGCCACAAACCCTTAGCTCAAATTCTTCTTGTACTAAAAAACACATATATATATATATATATATATAATTATATAAAACTTCTCCATTGATTAAATAATTCTTACTAATAATTTTATCAACTACAATAAGTCGAACAAGACAAATAATTATCACACCTAAATTAATAATGAAATTTATATATTTATAAGTCTTAATTATTTTAAATAATAAATTTAGAGGATGTTACAATACTCACCCCCTTAAAAACAGTATCGTCCTTGAAACTAGTCTAACATGAAAAGGTTAGGGTAGGGCTCTCTCATTTTTTCCTCTAATTCCCAAGTTGCATCTCCAGTTGTTTGGTCCTAAATTACCTTGACCAATGTGATCTCCTTACCTCGTAGGTGCTTAGTAGTCCTGTCTCCAATGCTCAATGGTGGAACTGCAAAAGAAAGGTTCTCCTTCAACTGGATATCATCTGGCACGATAATATGGGAAGGATCATCCATGTACTTCCTCAACTGTGACACGTGGAACACATCATGCAGCTTTGATAAGCTACTAGACCCACACGTCGGAGGATCTGGTATGGGCCGATGAATTTAGGAGTTAACTTCTTAGACTTTAGTGCCCTACCAACTCCAGTAGTAGGCGTCACTCTCAAAAATACATGTTCACCCTCTTGAAACTCTAGTGGTTTCCTCCGTTGGTCGGCATACCTCTTTTGTCTACTTTGTGCTGCCTTCATCCTTTCTTGGATCAGACGGACCTTATCTGTGGTCTGTTGTACCAATTCTGGCCCACAATTAAGTTCTCACCATCCTGATACCAACATAAGGGGGTTTGGCACTTACGCCCATACAAAGCCTCGTATGGTGCCATCCCAATGCTCGCATGATAGCTGTTGTTGTAGGTGAACTCAATGAGAGGCAATATATTATCCCAACTTCCTCGCTCATCCAACACACACGCTCTCAGTAAATCCTCCAAGGTCTGAATAGTTCTTTCTGTTTGTCCGTCGGTTTGAGGGTGATAGGCCGAACTCAATCTCAACTTAGTACCCAACGCCTCATGTAATCCTCCCCACAAACGAGAAATGAACTTCGGATCTCTATCTGACACAATGCTAGAGGGTACCCCATGTAGTCTGACAATCTCTGCAATGTATATCTCTGCAAGCCTAGTCACATCATAATTAGTCCTCACGGGTATGAAATGGGCAGATTTGGTCAACCTGTCGACAATCACCCAAATGGAGTCAAACTTTCGTTGAGTCTTAGGCAATGCTACCACAAAGTCCATGGATATACTATCCCATTTCCATACTGCTATGTCTAATGGCCTTAATAGTCCCCCTGGCTTTTGATGTTCTACCTTAGCTTTCTGACAAGTCAAACACGAAGCCACATATTCTGCTACTTGTTTCTTCATTCTCGGCCACCAAAACTTCTGCTTAAGGTCTTTATACATTTTGGTGGTACCAGGGTGAATACTCAGCTTGCTTTTGTGGGCCTCATCCAAGATAGTCCTCCTTAATTCGGTATTTTCGGGTATACAAACACGTCCATTACATCTCAAAATATCATCTGGGCCCACCTTGAATTCAGGTGCCCTGCCAACCTCGATCAATTTCCTTTTCTCTTTAGTCAACACGTCTGTAACTTGGAGAGCTTTAATCTCATTCATCAGTTCACTATCTATAATGATCATTCCACATTGCACTTTCCCCAATGTAGAATCGAAATTAAGATTCAAGTCACAGAACTTCTCTAACAACTCCAACCCCTTCATTGTTACAAACGAGAGATGAACGCGCTTCCTGCTTAGGGCATCAGCCACCACGTTCGCTTTCCCCGGATGGTAATGCAATGTGAACTCATAATCTTTAATAAACTCCATCCATCTCCTCTGCCTAATGTTAAGCTCCTTTTGATCAAACAAGTATTTCAAACTCTTATGGTCACTAAACACATCAAAACTACACCCATACAGATAATGTCTCCAAATTTTCAATGCAAAGACAATTGCAGCTAACTCCAAGTCATAAGTGGGATAATTCTTTTCATGCACCTTCAATTGCCTTGATGCATAGTCCACTACTTGTTTGTTTTGCATCAGTACACAACCCAATCCTTGGTATGAGGCATCACAATAAACTTCGTAAGGCAACCCTAACACTGGAGATGTAGTTAGTTTCTCTTTCATCAGTTGGAAACTTTTCTCACACTCCTCAGTCCAAGCATAAATCGGGTTCTTCTTCGTAAGGTGTGTCAATGGAGCAGCAATCTTGGCAAATCCCTCAATAAATCTCCTATAGTACCCAGCCAACCCCAGAAAACTCCTAATCTCTGTGACTGTCTGCGGTTGGTTCCATGCCATCACGGCTTCTACCTTGGATGGATCGACAGCGATCCCTTCCTTAGAAATTACATGTCCCAAGAACTTCACTTCTTCGAACCAAAATTCACATTTTCCTAGATTGGCATATAGTTGTTGCTCCTTCAGTACTTGCAGAACTTGACGCAAATGTTCCTCATGTTCCTCTCGACTCTTGGAATAAATCAAGATGTCATCAATAAAGATCACCACAAACTTGTCTAAGAACGGACGGAAGATACGGTTCATATAATCCATGAAGATAGTTGGTGCATTGGTCACTCCAAAAGGCATCACCAGGTACTCATAGTGCCCATATCGCGTTCTAAAGGCTGTCTTGGATATATCATCTTCTTTCACTCGAATCTGGTGGTATCCTGACTTTAGATCAATCTTAGAAAACACCTTTGCCCCTCTGAGTTGGTCCATTACGTCATCAATGTGAGGTAAAGGGTATCGGTTTCTTATTGTGACTTTGTTGAGTTGTCGATAATCAACACACAATCTCGACTTTCCATCCTTCTTCTTGACCAATAACACGGGGGCTCCCCATGGTGACACACTAGGCCGAATGAATTTCTTAGATAGAAGGTCTTCCAATTGGTTATTTAGTTCTGATAGCTCTAAGGGGGCCATTCTGTAAGGAGCGATAGAGATGGGTCCAGTACCTGGAATAACCTCGATAGAAAATTCGACAACACGGACTGGGGGTAGTCCTGGTACGTCTGGTGGGAAAACCTCAAAGAAATCTTTCACTACCGGGATCTCATCGACAACAACCTCTGGACTCATGTTGACTGAGTTGAGAAACACATATTTCTGGACTCCTCCCTTTAGAGAAAACTTCAATCTGTTGGCTGAAAGGAACTTCGAAATATCGGGACCTGGAAATATCACGTTCTGTCGGGCACAGTCTAACATGATGTAGTTGCTAGACAACCAATCCATTCCCAAAATTACTCCAAGATGTTTCATAGGAATACAAATTAAATCGATCTTAAAATTCATTTTAAACACAGTCAGCGAGCATTGCAAACACGCCAAATTACATTTTACTGGTTCAATAGAGGGAAGGGTAACCATTAAATCAAATGGTAAGGTAGTGACATCTAGTTGGAGCGATTCCACCCAATCTAATGAAATGAACGAGTGTGTTGCCCCAGAATCATATATCACAGAAAGTATTTTTCCAGCAATAAGACACTCACCATGGATAAGTTCTGAGGAAGATGGTGCTTCTTCTCCTCTAATGTGATAAACACGTCCTCGAGCAGTAGGGCGTGCCACATCCTTGTTGTTGACAGTATCCTTCTCCAGACAATCTTTTGCCATATGGCCTGTTTTTTGACAAGCATAACATATCCTGGTTCTTCTCGGACACTCAGTCAGCCTATGTCCCTCCTGTCCACAGTGATAGCATCGAACAATATGCGCCTGGTTTTGTGTTGGACTATGATGCCTCTGATCTCCCCTGTTTTGGGGTCCCGGTCGATCTCCAGTAGTCCCTTGTGGGCGGGCATACGGCTTTTTCTATTGGAACTGACTGCCTTTGTTTTGTTGGTCGCCATTTCCCTATTTGAAAGAAATAATTAGAGATAGAACCCCATAATTAAATGGTAAGGTTGTGTTTGATTTCCTACCTGGGGTCTCATTGGTCCCCAATAGCACCTCTGTTCAGGCGGCCCCGTTTCATGATCTCCACCTTTTTGCACTGCTCCACCAGCACCTGATACTGACGTATCTCTAGAGGTCCCACAGACTCCTTAATTTCATATCTGAGCCCGCTTTCAAACCTCTCACACATATACTCTTCATCCATTTGGTTACGAAAATAGCGAAAGTGTTTTGCTAGGGACTCAAACTTTGCTACATACTCGGACACTGTGAGACTTCCTTGATATAGTCTCAAGAACTGGGCCTCCTTCTCAGCCCTGGCACTCTTCGGAAAATATTTGTCCAAGAATTTTCTCTTAAAGACTTCCCAGGTCACCTCTTCATGATTTCCTTCCATCATTTGCCTCGCCCCTCGCCACCAGTTTTCAGCTTCACCAATCAACAAATAAGCGGCATACTCCACCTTCGTGTCATCTGGGTAGTCGAGGATCTCAAGGATCTTCTCGATCTCCTGCAGCCAGAGGTCGGCCTTGTCAGGGTCATGCTCCCCTTTAAATTTTGGCGGATCTTGCCTAAGGAATTCAGTCAGTCCTCTTGTTGCCATAGCTGCTTCCTCCCTCAGGTCCCTCTGCGCATTACGTTGAGCCTGGTCTGCAGCTTGTTGAGCTTGAACTGCAGCTTGTTGGGCCATTGCGGCAGCCATTGCATTCATGGCTTGGATTGCTTCAGTCATGTCACTTTCTCCCTGGGGCACTGGTCGATTCGCGCGACGAGCCATTTTTCCTACAATTTATCTAATCAGGATAACACTACGATCTCATTGTAACCTTAGGGTCGTAAGGAATATTTTATTCACGACTATATAGTAGGTTCGGGTCACACAATAAATTGTGTACTAGGGGGTTCCCAGGAAAGAGAGGTGGGTCTACGGACCACTTAATAACCAAGTATTTCCTTAGCCAGAATCCCACTACTACAACCTTTTACGGTATTACCCTTCCTTTCTATTATGGGGACAATAGCTTTAGGGAACACGATAAAGTCGTGTACTAGTGGGGTTCCCAAGAAAGAGAGGTGGGTCAATGGACCACTTAATAACCAAGTCTTTCCTTAGCCAGAATTCCACTAATACAACCTTTTTACGGTGTTACCCTTCACTTATATTGTGGGAATCCTACAATTTTATATCAGTTAGAGAATTAAGGAACATTCATAATCATTATAAATTCAATTGGCCTAATTAATTTTAATTAATTTCATAATTAAGGTGGAGACCAATTAAATGTCATATGTTTTCAAATCAAATCAATCTAAATTATTACGCAATAATTTCACTATATAACAAAATAACAACTAATCATTTATAGTTTAAAAAAAACATCAATCAGTTTCAATTAATTGGTAATGTCATAATAGTAAATTCATAACGTCATAATGGTATAAATCACTATTATTAAATCCATAACATACAAACAATTATTAAAAATTCAAATCACGAGTAGTAAATTCATAAGATCATAATATTAAATTCATAACGTCATTAATTCACAAATAATAAATTCACAACATACAAACAATAATTAAAAAAATTTAAATCACAAGAGTAAATTCATAACATCATAATATTAAATTCATAAAGTCATTAATTCACGAATAATAAATTCATAACATACAAACGACAAAAAAAAAAATTCAAATCACGAGAGTAAATTCATAACGTCATAAAATTAAAAGCAATTATTGCATTGAATCAAATTAAATCGAGATAATTTCAAATTATAATGCAATAAATTCATAATTCATACCATCATAAAATCATAATTAATTATTACATTGAATCAAATTAAATCGAGATAATTTCAAATTATAATGCAATAAATTCATAATTTATACCATCATAAAATCATAATTAATTATTGCATTGAATCAAATTAAAACTTTTTCAAATCATAGGATCAAGAATTTAAGGCATATCACAATTGCAATTAATTGAAGAAAATTTCTTTTTTTGAGAACATAAAAAAATCAATTAGTATTAAAAGAGACCAAATACTCAATGCAAAATGTTAACTTTCCCTATATGAATATATATATATAACCAAATTAGTAATAAATCATAGAATAAAATATACCAAAATCAAACATCACACATAAATCAAGGCATGCGTCATACAAAATCGTCCCACCCAAAAATTTCCGAGCATTATTGCTCTGATACCATAATGTAACGCCCCGGATTTTTGGTCCAAAACGTTACTAAAAAAAATACTTTTAGAAAAATTTACGATAATTTTTTTTTGTAAGAATGTCTACATTTATACTTTTAAATAATTAGTAATAATCACATTTGTTTAATATTATAAAAAAAAGTTTATTCAAGCTAAAATAAAGGAAAAATCAATTATTCCTAAACGGAAGCAAAAATCCACTTCCGTATTTATAGAATTCGAATGCATTTAAAAGTTTAGTGACAAAAATTAAAAAAATAAATAAACATAGAAATTTTGCGGCAATACTTATTATTACAAAATTGTCTTGAAAACCCCATTTTTACCCCACGTTCACCGCACGTTAATACTCATCAATTACTTTTGAATCTCCTTGAACTCATTAGTACCTAAAATATTGTTGTAAGGGTCAATTTTTTCCATCATCCACATCAAACCAAAGCTAAACATATAGAAGAATAACACAAAACATATAAAGGTAAAAACTTGTAATTTAAAAGAAAAAAATGCGCAAACAGTAAATCGTATGTAAAAAATATGCATAATGCATGCTCCTAAAACTATATGATCCGGATATAAACCTGCCACTAAGGCAACTTCCACACAGAAAGATCACCCATACCAATGGGGAAAATAAACCTGCCACTAAGGCAACTCCCACGAAGATGCATATGCCATGACATGACCATATATTATCACAATTATACTCGCACACAGCCCACTAAGAATCATGTCATATACATTAAAAAAATCACCCTTTTTAAAACCATCATCTTATTCACATCACAAAGATCACATATCACACATCCTTATCATGAGAATCATATATTCATAGACAAATAATCATTCAATAATAATTTTCACCACGTACGCATAAAAATCGGGACTTGACTTCATTTACACCATAAAGATTAAAACTTTATATATAACAAGAAACTTCAAACTCCAACTCATAATACATCATCAAAATCAAAACTTTATCATATATATAACATAAGAAAAATCATTTTTTGCTTCATATCCATCATAAAAATTAAAACTCTATCATGTATAATTTAAAAATTCATATTTTACTTCTTAAAAAGACATACATTACATATCGAACTCAACGTAAAGGATTTCATATTCCATTATTTTATTTTATTAGTCTACATTTATTTCTTTCAAAAGCAAGCAATTACAATTATTAGTTCTATGTCATCCAACTAACGGTCTAACTCAAATTTGTGTGGGGAAAAGCCCTTACCTTGGCCGCTTTTCTTCCTAGTACGAAACTCTAAGCTCCCACGAAGTTGTTCACACGAAGAGTTTGCCGCATGAAGGAGATGAGGTGTGAAGGAGATGACGGCTAGGGTTTTTGTATTTTTTTCTGCTTACTATTACTTAGTATCGAAATATTGTGGACTTTAGGGAAAATTTAAAGTGGAGATTATTGGGTAGATAGTGTTGGGCCCAAATAAAGAATAGAAGGGAGAAAATATTATTTTATTTACTTATTATTCTTTTTTTCTTAACCTTGATCATACAAAAACTAAGCCACCCACTCCAAGCCCAAATTTCTATTACGGGTTGGGTCACACCTAGCCACAAACCCTTATCTCAAATTCTTCTTGTACTAAAAAACATATATATATATATATATATAATTATATAAAACTTCTCCATTGATTAAATAATTCTTACTAATAATTTTATCAACTACAATAAGTCGAACAAGACAAATAATTATCACACCTAAATTAATAATGAAATTTATATATTTATAAGTCTTAATTATTTTAAATAATAAATTTAGAGGATGTTACACAATGCATGAACATGCAATGTTTTCTCTTCACTGAAAACAGTATCCAAACATCAGCAAAATTCTGCCTTTCCATCATTTCCCCAAAACCATCTCAACCCAAATAATTTCATTATCATCTCATCAATAAAAACATTCAAGCACTACATTATTACCACTTCACACTATTTCAAAAACTCTATTTTTATTTATCCCAATTCTTCCCAATGTTTCCCCAACTCTTAAAGTTCATAAACCAGTGTTTAAAACTGAGATTTCTAGAAAAAACGAATCTGTATTCGAATACAGCTTCCTTGTATTCGAATACAGAAGCTAAAATAATGCAAAATCAATACTCTGTATTCGAATACAGCTTCCTTGTATTCGAATACAGAAGTTAAAACAGTGCAAAATTAGCATTTTTCACAACATCAATAAAGATCTCAAGCATTTCATCATCACCATTTCAAAATTATCTCAAAAACTCTATTTTAATTTGTCACAAACCTTTCCAATGTTTCCCCAACTCTTAAAGTTCATACGACAGTGTCTAAAACTTGAATTTTTGGAAAACACGAATCTGTATTCGAATATAGCTCCCTTGTATTCGAATACAGAAGCTAAAATAGTGAAAAATCAACATTCTGTATTCGAATACGAGGGTGTTGTATTCAAATACAGATGCGAATACAGTGGCAAAATTTCAATCCTGTATTCGAATACGACAGGGTCGTAGCCGAATACATTTGCTAAGTCAGAAGCAAAAATCCCGTATCTGTATTTGAATATAGAGACCTATATTCGAATACAAGTTCAAAATTTTGAAATAAACAGAAGCTTTGCAGGTTGTATTCGAATACACTCATGCCGTATTCGAATACACTTTCGAATTCAGTGAAATTTTACAGAAAACTTCAACACATTTTCAAATTTTTTTCTTTGAAAACCCAACACAACACCAGAACAAAATCACCATTCTTTTGAAACCACAAAACTCAAAATATTTTTCATCATCAACAAATTTTCCAGAACACCTTCACCATTTTAAATCCTTTTCTTTTGAAAACCATCATCAACACCAGATTGTTTCAACATAACAGAAACAGAATCACCAACACCAGAACAACATCACAGTTTTTCTTAAACCATCAAAACAGAATGTCAATCACCAAAACAGTACAGCACAAACCACTCATGCATTTGGATCATCCTCAAAACAACATGCAAGACATTTTTCAGCTTTCCCACACAAACAAAACACCAATGTTATATCAGCTAAAACAGCAAACATCACAGAATCATCGAACATCAATAGAATGCATTTTTCGCATTTTATAACAACATGCACAATAGTTTCGTTTTCCAAACCACAAACTAAAATATGATCACACATCAAACATGCATTTACAGCCCTAAAATGAAAACTAGAAAATGGAAGGTGCCCCTTACCTCTGTTACGTTTCTGCTCCCGTTCACGTTTTCGCGACAAAAGTCGGTGAAGTTTTCGTTTGCATTTTGCCGCTACCAAAGTGGGTTCTCTAGCTCCGTAATGAGGAGAGGAACAACTTTTGTTCTTGGTACTTGGTGGTTTGGTGCTTGGATTTCCCAGTAATCTCACTTTTGAGCAACTCTTGTTTTTTTTTCTATGAATGGGAAACAGAATGGGAAGAGGAAGAAGAAGGGTACTGTTACATGCAGTAAAGAGGAGGAAAACGTGTTTCTGTCTTTGCTCTTGCCACTCCTTCATATATATAGATACATATATGTGCTACCTCATCCCACATTAATAGTATAATATTACTTGACCCTCCATCACTTAACCAGTCTTGTCGCAACTAGTAGATAATCCCTTCTTAATTAACTGCCCGATAATTTAATTACTCGTAACTAAATTAATTTATCCTTCATCCACTAATTTTAATTCAACCTCCAAAATAAATATTTATATATATATATATATATATATATATATTTACACAAAATATACATATATTAAATATTTTACAATTATTCCTCAAAATACACTTAATATTAGATCCATAAATTTAATTTTTAAATTTAAGGGTCTTACACATCTCTTGCTTATTTTGATATTAAAAATAATTAGAGTATATATTGTTAAATTATTGTAGGTTGACAAATGTTCATAGAAGAAAGTAATAGAAGATCTTAATGATTTGATTCATTGTTTATTTTTTATTGTGATACTTATTTGGCTTACCATAAAACATATTTAAATATGAAACTTGAATCAGCAAATATAATTTATGATGCATGTATTAGTTATAATATAACTATGAAGAAATGGTTTTTTTAAGAGAAATAAAATGAAGTCTTATTTGTTAAGGAATATATGACTTACAAGTTTAGACCGACCTTATGATATTTGATTATGAGAAATTTTTATAATCATGTTTTGTTAGCTTGTGGCAATATATATTTAATGCATTCAATGTATTATATCTTGGACTTGGATATATTGAAAAGGAAATTAGAATTTTACATTGAGATACTTATTAAATATTGTAAAAGATATAATGACATAAAAGCTTATGTATGTGATAATTGAGATGCATATTTATTGTATGTGATACAATATGAAGAAATTAAATGAAAAAAGTGTCATGGTTCGGTGATAGTTAGTCAACACTATCAAGAATATATAAAATGTGTAACTATGTCGATGAATGCATATTCAAAGCTTATTAAAATTGAAAGGAATCTTGCAATTCTTTGACGAAAGAGTTGCCAAGGATATGTTGTCTTCAGATATGATGTTGAACCGAGTGAAGATATCATTAGGGATGTGATACAAGCTCATATCAAAATAATCACCAATGGTGGAAACGATCAACTCACACTGGAGTAACATCAAGTCTTGAGTTTTGAGTTCAATGATGAAAGTACACTATTAGGGTTATTGAAGTACTTGACAATAGATACATCTCAAATGATAAAAGTACTTGGACTATAAAATAAAATTGGTAGGATGAGGTCTCCTCTTAATGGATAAATAGCTTATATTTGTTGGAATGTATAATTATGGATGCATTTCTGATATAGTCCACCTATATGAAAATGAAGTGAGTCGCTTCATAGAGTTCAAGGGTTTGACTCTTAAATTCTCATGAAAAGGATATGAGACACAGGGTGTTCTCAAATGTGTCATCTTTATAATTTGACCAATGATACCGAGATTTCATGTGTGAGTTATGCATACTTGTTCTACCAATCTATTCGGGGATGAATGAAAACATAATTTACTAAGTAATTGTTCAAATCGTAAGATACCTTTATTTGAAACCATGAGATTTCTGGAATAACGGATTTAGATATGTTTTAAAAATGGTGGGGGGTTGTGAAGGTAATTTCTAAAATATATTTAGAATTCTCTAATAGCTATATTGATATAGCAAAATTAAATAACTTAATGTATCACTTAGTCAAGTGGTTGCAATGCTTGAGTTTAATGCATCTGTTAGCCATCAAACCAACGCACCTATCAAGTTACCAATCCAATCTATTATCACATTTGAAAACAAGCTTGCTTTCATGTAGTATATTAAGCAATTTATCATATACTCCTTAGTCTAATGCAATGTTATCACATTACCTGCTTTAGAAATCCAGCACCAAAAGCCCTTTTGACATTCAAGTAGCCTTTCACTCTAATTAGTTATTGCAAAAGGGTCAGTTGGGGGCTCCTTCCTTGATTCTATGAGCCTCCTATGATTAGAAAAAAAAACACCTCAAAACAACTAATTGATTAATATAAAATAATAAATAAACTTTGTTCACAAAAAATTTTAAAAAAGTTGCAATCACATAAGAGTACCGTGTTCAACATAAAATCTGCTCAAAGTGGAATTAACAATAACATTCTCTTTTTACTTAGGCGAAACTACCCTTTTAACAACGATAGACCCATAAATGACCCTTTTGAGAACCTACTCCATACTTTCTAATCAAACAAATATTTTTATTCCTTTAATTGAAAGAAGCCAGTTTTAAATTTCCAATTATATAAGTGGTAACTTATAAAAGGATCATGACAAATATAACAACACTTAATACATCAGAGTCAGAGAGCATATCTATTAGGAATATAACAACAGTTAATAAATGAGAGAAATAACAAATTAATTTTGTTACTAACTGAAACTGTTAATTAGATTCATAATAATATTATGCTACTATAAGCGTCATTCAGAATTCATAATAATATTATGCTAATATCAGCAAAAGAAATAATGAAGTGATCTCCGTTTCTCTCTCACACACTCTCTCTCTCTCTCTCTGCATTCTCCTCTGTTTTTCAAAACAGAACAAACTCTGCATTGGGGAAACACATTTTCGAGCACCAATAGCTTGGTTTTGCTGTTGATCATTTCTACTTAATTGCACAATCCAATCCTTTAAACCCTGATCTTATGAGTTTCTTGCTTTAAAAGATTTACTCTAATACTGTTATTTGAGGACTGCATGACAAAATCTGCTTCCAATATCTTCTAAAATCAATTTCACTGACCTAACCTTAGGCATTTGAGGTTCCAGCATTCATATTGATTATCATTGATATAATTTTGATTTATTATTAAAGGGTTTAATTTGGAATAAATAATTGTGCGTCAATTCTGTCCAGGTTAATTAATTGCATATTGCAGGCTGTGTTACCAATAACTAATTAAAATGAATCCTAATTGGTTCGATCATAATCTATGGCAAGATATTAGACAAATGAGTAGAATTATCTCATACATTTTGAATTATTTGAGTGTCATATAAAAATGCATTTGTTACATTGTAGCCCTGTTCTTGAATTGTATAATCAGATACTAATTGTCATTGATCAGATTAGCGGCAGCTAAAATTTGAGAGTTTTGATTTTTTTCCTCCCACGTTTTTTTATTCTATTCTTCGGGTTTAATTCTCATTAATATCAGTATTGCAATCTCAATGTTAATACTCATGAATCTCAATTTAAAATCACACAAAAAGCAATTCGTAGTATATTATAGGTGTACAATATATCTATTACCTTGCATTACATAATGAAAATCAACAAACTTGATAGCTACATATATGCTTTTTATGTTACTAAAATTTTAATATTGGACATCTTGAAATTCTGATTTAGCTTCTTTAAATTAAGGAGGTATTTTGTTTCAGAGGGGATAAAAATAAACTATAACCAAATACTATTATTAGAAATAAGGCATTATAACAATTGTGAAAAACTTCTGTAAAGAAGGCACCATGGTACAAGTACATTAATACAACTCTTGAGATTCTATAAGAATTCTGTAAGTAGATAGATAGGGCACTTGAAACATCAGAATTTCAGCTAAAACAAAAGACATGATATATATATATATATATATTCGCCTTATTACAACTTAGTAGCTTAGCTAAAAATTAGCATAAGAAGAAAATTAGATACCTTTCTTATGGATGAGAAAGATTATATGCTTTGCTTATGGATGAGAAAAATTATATACCTTGCTTATGGATGGGGAAGAGAAAATAAAAATAAGTTGTAAAGTAGTAGGCTATCAGAGGAGAGTGTAATATGAAAGAAAATTATATTTTCAAAGCTTGGTTACAACTGAGGCATTTTAGTGCCTTATATAGAAAACTAAGGCTTACTATTTAAGCCGGTAAAAAGACTAATATGACATTTAGTAGCCGATTACTAAGATCAATAATTGATGTCGGGTGCACTTTGTGGGCCCCATCGTCACATCAAATAATGACACGAAAAAGAAAAATTACAAAAATATTAAAAGCAACATTATTGCTTTCTTTTTGACTTGAAAGAGATTCCTTTGGTTATGGCCGACAGCATAATGTCTGGGTATTTGGCCTGTTGTGAATTATTGACACGATTACGTCATTGCTTGCATCTTATTATTGTCTTTTTCCTTTTTTACTTTGTTGAGTCATCGTTTCTATCATTGCATCCCAAATGTCTTCAGGACTAGGTTCTTCATCTTCTTGAGATTCCCCAGCTAAGCAATCAAAAGCATTGGAATCCATTGATTCTTTTGAACTAGTTTCCATAAAAGCATTTTCATTTTTTTCTGGGAAAGTTTTGAAAAATTGATTTTTCATATGATCAAGAACTCTAATCATAATTTGATCTTCAGATTCAGTGGGATGAATTTTCTGAAAATAATCTTTTAGATTATTCATAGAGATCTCTTGAGAACCTTGTTCTTTTCTCTTTAATTGGTCACTAGCAATAGCTGTTTTAATATTGGTTTTCATGCATTGGATATCTTCATTAGGCATTCTATTCCACCATTTATAGAAGAAATTTCTTCTAAGAACAGGAATGTGAAATTTATCCTGGGCAATTGTAATAGTGCATCTCCATATCCATGGGACTTGGAATTTTATAAAGAATAAACATGAATTTTGTCCAAAAATTAGTTTTGAAGCATTTTTCAAAATTAGGGGGCTAGAATCGCACCATGAATTGTATAAATCCAGAATATTTTTTGGTAGAATTTCTAAAGAAGGACCGAATTTGATCCACCAATTAAAAAACCAATTTGGAATAGGTTTCTCAGCTATATCTGGATTGATGCTAAAAAACCAAGAATGTTTATTCTTTGGATTTTGATAATAAAAGGCCAGTGTAAAAGCTTGGACATAATCCCAATAATTAAAATAAATAATTTTATCTTCAACAATTTTAATTGCCTTTTCACCATTAGGATTTAATCCCCATTCTCTAGGAGTTAATATCTTATTGATATGACATTTACTAAAGTTTATAAAACTTGGATTGTTATTCTGATAATGGTGAGTGATAGTCACTGATTCAGTGATTTGTAATAAGACTTCCAAATTAGGTCTAGTCTTACCATAAAGTCCAGGATATCCTCTTGATTCGAGGTATCTTGTTTTGATTGACCATCCATCATTAGGTGACAATTTAAATCTTTTTTACTTAATAATTTTATTTCTCTTACCATAAAAGAAACACATTAGTATAATTTTGGGCTTTAATAATAGAATTTAGTTCTTTGATAGTAATATGGTTACTTTCTATCTTCTGAAGGTTAAGAAAAGCATTTGCTTCTATATTTTGCCCCATGATTATATATATATATATATATATATATATATATAATGATTCATTCTCAACTTGACAAGCCTGAGAATGCTTAAAATTTTAAATGCAATCCTCTAGCTTTTAAGAACTCTCAATCGTTTAGCAACAAGATCATACACGCTGTCTCAATTTTTGGAGTTTACGGTCCATATAGAAATTTAAATTGATAGAAAAACATAACTTTAAGGACTAGCGTTGGGAGGGGATAAATCCTCCATAGACTAATTAGAGATAAATAATTACATAAATTCATTCATGTATTATAATTGTTAAAATTTGAGACTTTTCTAATATAATTTTAAGTTGTATTATATTTATTTTGTTTTATGTTGTAGTTATCATTGTTAGGTGACAGACTCGTATATTTTGGAGTATTGAATATGTGGTAAGTTGAGTGAACAAAAAACAACGATAGTTACTATTCATTGTTGATTTTTATTCTAGTCAAACAAGCAAGCTTGTAGCTTTGCTCTATATAATTATATTGTACTCCTTAGTCAAGTAATGTTGTAAGAACTCTTTTTTCGACAAATTTTATGTTTATGTTTTTATTGGATTTTCTTCTTTACTCCACATTTGACATCAACTTGTGTTTTTCAAACATGTTATCTAGAGCTTCATTGATCTTAAGGGATTTGTGAGGAAACAAAACAAGTGAGAAACTTTGTGAGTGAAATCAGCTAGAAGACCTTCACAAAAACACCTTTAAACACCATAAATGGCTTCCAACAATGGCTCTTAACCATGGTTAAAAGGGAAAACTATAAAAAAATGAAAAATTATTTGAGAGCTCAAAGTTGACGGGATGTGGTAGAAAATGGCAGTAACCCACCAACTCTTCCAAACAACCCAAAATTAGCTCAAATAAGAAGTCACGGTGAGGAAGTGGCAAAAGAACGAAAAACACTTGCCATAATGCACACAACACTACATGATGATATATTTATCAAGATCTTGAATCTTGAAACCACAAAAGAAGCATAGAACAAACTGAAGGAGAAATTCCTAAGGAGTGAACGAACAAAGAAGATACAAGTGTTGAACTTGAGAAGAAAGTTCGAAGCACCTAAAATGAAAGAAACAGAAACTGTTAGAGAATTTTCTGACATAATTTCGAAGATTGTAACATAAATCATATTGTTGGGAGAGAAGCTCAGTGATCAAAGCGTTGTGAAAGAAATACTGGTGTGTCTTTAGGAGAGGTTTGAAGCAAAAATCTCCTTTCTCGAAGAAAATAAGGATTTTTCTCAAATTCATACTTTTTGAGCTTGTTAATGCTTTGCAAGCTCCTGAGCATAAAAGATATTTGAGAATGGAAGAAAATGTTTAAGGAGCTCTTATGGCCAACATTAAAGGAAAAAACCAAAGCTGCAATAATTTTGGGAAAAAGCCTTTGGTGAGAAGAAAAGAAAAGGAAAAAATGAGGAGTTCAACAATAAAAGGGAGAAAGATACTCATTTAGAGAAATATTGTTGGTGCAGGCCATGATTTAAATGTAGAGCCTGCAATCAACTTTGTCATGTGGAGAAATTTTTCAAAAACAAAGCAAACTAACAAGGCAACAAACCCATGTTGTTGAGCACCACCAAAAGATTGTGCATCAATTATTTATGGCTTCTTTCTATTCAACCAGCAGTAGCAAGGAAGCATGGCTAATAGATAGTGGGTCCACCAACCATATGACTCATAATAACAACATTTTTAAGGAACTCAATAAGTCTTTCTACTCCAAAGTTACCTATGGCAACAGAAAACATGTTGATGTCAAAAGCAAAGGAATTGTAGCTGTTGAAACTCCATCAGGTATCAAATATATCTCAGATGTTCTATTTTTATCTGAAATAAATCAAAGTCTTCTAAATGTTGGGCATATGGTGGAAAATAACTACTCATTGCATTTCAAAGACATGGGATGCATTATTATTGATCCTTCTGCGTCTAAGTTAATGTCCATTGAAATGGGAGGAAAAACCTTGCCAACAGAGTGGAAGAAAAAAATCAAGCATTCTTTTCCAAGTACAATTGATGATTCATCTTTGGCATAAAAGGTTGGGTCACTTTAGTTACTCCACCTTCAAGAAAATGAATTCTAATGATTTGGTTGAAAATTTATCAATCATTAATGATGTGTGTGATGTATACCAATTTGAAAAACAAATCAGATTGTCATTTCCTATTGCATCAACCTGGAGAGCTTTTGAAAAATTGTAGCTCATACACAATGATGTGTGTGGTCCTATGCCAACAACGTCTTTAAAATTGTAGCTCATACACAAATGTGTTTGATGCATTTTAGAGATTCAAACTTATGGTTGAAAAAGAGGTTGATTTTCAAATTAAAAAGTTCAGATATGATAATGGAACCGAGTATATAGCAAGAGAATTTAAATCTTTTTGCGAGCAAGTTGGAATCCAACATCAATTTACTATTCCTTACACTCCTCAACAAAATGGAGTGGGTGAATAGAAGAACATGAAAATCATGGAAATGACTTGGTGATTGCTTTTTGAAAAAAAAGTATCCTAAAACTTTTTGGGTTGAGGTTGTAAACACCATAGTGTACTTTCTAAATTGTTTGCCTACCAAAGCTTTGAAGGGAAAATACCCTTTGAAGCATGGTATGAAAGAAAGCCTTCTGTAGAACTTTTAAAAATATTTGGATGTGTGTGCTATGCTCATATTGCAAATGTGAAAAGAGATAAATTGGAAACAAAGTTTGAAGTTGGTATATTTTTGGGGTACATTAGTAACTCCAAGGGATACTGAATATATAATTTAGAGACAAAAATTATCGTCAGCAGATATGTGAAGTTTGACAAGTTCTTTAAATGGAATTGGAAGAAAAGTCGAGTATAAGGTTCAAGTAAAGGGTTTCCAACAAAAAACAATTTGGAAGAGTAAAACTCAAAAGATGAAAATTATGACGGTGATGTTTTGCGAGAATTATCAAGTCATGTTTTGTCTATGAGAGGCTACACAAATTGTGATGTCATGTGATTGATGGCTCACTAATGGTGTCATGTGATTGTTGACCCACAACCATCGGCAGAGGGAGGCGATATCCCAGAATCATATGCACTAGCATATAGGCCTGACATTAGGGTGTTTTGAATCATGTGTTGAAGATGACACTATGCTTAAACTATTGTTGTAATTGAAGGTGCAAACACGAGAAGGGGGGTTGAATTTTGTTTGACTAACTTGAATACTTTTTCTGTTTTTGCAGTTTTAAAACAAAACTTGATGTATGAATAAAACAGAGTTAGCAGCGGATATAAAGTAAAGATAAAAACACATAATTTTATATTGGTTCACCGTTAACGAGGCTACGTCCAGTCCCTTCACCTTGAAGGATTTCACTAATTCAAACCTTGAATTACAACAGTTCCACTAACCCTCCAAGTCAGTCTTCTCAAACAGTCTAACAATCCTAGACTCTTGAGGAATACAGCACCTTGACTTCTTACGTCAAGTCTTCTCCTACCAATCTGACAACCCCAGATTGTAGAAGGTATTACAATGCCTTGAATCTAATTGCCAAGTAATCTGCTACCCCTTCTGACTCCTTCAGATTTTAGACTCTACTTCAACAACTTAGATCTAACACAAGGGAAAGAAAATAACATGAGTGCTTGCTTTCGGAAAGCTGGAACTCACAATTAACCTCACTGAAAACTTGAGTGTTTGCTTTGGAAGTGTATGACACTTTGGTGATTTTCGATGCTAAGTATTATGCCTTGAGCCTCCTTTTATAGATGCGAATTAGGGTCTCTTCCAAGCTTAATTTCGAGTTGTATCTTGTTGGATTCTCTTGCAAAAATATATTGACCAATCGGGCTTCACTTAAATAAAAAACATATCTTTTTAACGCTTTAGATTTTCTTTCAAAAATAACTAGCCAATCCTGTCTTTAGTTTCTTCCCGCCAACAGCTTCTGAACTTCCATACGACTTCACTTTATTTTTGTAACAAATCATTTTAATAGTTTGATCAAATTTAATTAAATCTCCACCATTAATCCTCATGATTAAATCTGGACCGTTTGATCTTCTGCGCTAGTCCAGATCTGGACCATACTAAGTGATCTACTGTGATCCTCTGATTTCGGCAAACCCCGGACCATACTTTGTGATCTTCTAAACTCGGCCTATCCTGGTCTAGCAAACTGATTTGCTGTGATCCTCTTATCTCGGCCAATGCTGGACCACACATTCTGACCTTCTGATTTCGGCCAACACTGGGCCATGGTCTGATCTTCTGATCTCGGCCAACACTGGGCCATATACTTAAATCTGAACCATTGATCTGAATATTTTCCCTCTAATCTGGACCAATTCTGAACTGGGTCTGGATTGAACTGAAATTAAATCTGCACAAATAATATTTCAGTCTGGACATTTTACCTTCTAATTTGGCTCAGGTCTGGATCAAATCTGGACATCATTTCTTTTGGTCTGGACTTAGTTTCATACCCTGAACCATGCTATCTTCTGGTCTAGGTTAAATCTGAATTGAATCTCTTGTTCTGGACCCATTAATTTATCCTCTGATTAAGTCTGGGTTGTTTTATCATTTCACTGTCAGACCATCTTTTGGTCATAATAACTTCTGGTCTAAGTCTAATTAATGATTCCTTCTAGTTTGGATCAAGTCTCCCTCTAGCAGGCTTCCTTCTAGTCTGGTCCAGGTCTTTTTCTAACTTTGCTTCCTTCTGATCTAGGCCAGCAAAGATATCCTCTGGTAATTTCAAGATGCATCCTCTGGTACCTTCTAGATGCATTATCTGATGTCTTCATCTTCTACCTCTGGAAACTTCATCTTTTGGTGGCATTTAATGTAATAATTCAAGGTACAAAATAAGGTTACATGGAGTACTTTTGTAAACATCAAAATCCTAAGTACTTAGAACCAACTTGGTTCCAACAATCTCCCCCTTTTTGATGATGACAAAACCTTAACTTATTTTGCTAGCTTGTGACTCGAAGTACTTCAAATACTCCCCTTCAGACCAATCTCTCCCCCTAAGTCTGATACTGACTTTTTCTTCTCATTTTCGACTCCTTCTTGAATCACTCTTTCTTTTCTTCTCTTCTCCTCTCCTTTTCAACTCCTTCTCTATTCATCTCTTTCTGATTTATTTTTCTCTCTCCCTGATTCTTCTCTTTTTCAACTCATTCTCTTTTAATCTCTTTCTTTTCTTCTCTTCTCCTCTCCTTTTGTTTTTTTCTTTACAAAGTACAGAAATTAAAAACAAAAAATAAAAGACATAAAATTAAAATTACAAGAAAATAAAAAACTCCTAAGATGACTACTTGAGCTAGTCAGATATGGAGACAATTTTGAGATGCTTCTTTATGAACTCGAACCTATCTTCAGGTAATGCTTTGGTAAAGATGTCAGCTCATGGATGATCAGTGTCCACAAACTAGATGCTTAAAGTCCCTTTTTGAACATGGTCCCTAATGAAATGGTGTTTTATTTCAATGTATTTGGCTCTAGAGTGTAAGATCGGGTTCTTGGTAAGGTTTATGGCTGAAGTGTTATCAAAGAATAAAGGGATATTGGTTTATGGCTGAAGTATTTCATCCAGATTAACTGTGAGCTGCATCCTGCTGCTGATATATACTCAGCTTTGGCTGTTGACATAGCAATGGTGCTTTATCTTTTGCTTGACCAAGAGATCAAATTATCACCTAAGAAAGTGCAGTTGCCGCTTGTACTTTTCATTTCCAACTTTTCTCCGGCATAGTCGGAATCATAAAAACCTCTGAGTTTATAGGTGGGGGTTTTCTTGTATAACAGGGTAAGGCTAGTGGTTCCTTTAAGGTATCTCAGGAATTCGTTTGACAGCAGTTAAATGGGATTCCCTAGGGTCAGCTTGAAAACGGGCACAGACACAAACACTAAACAAGATGTCAGGTCTAGAAGCAGTTAAATAAAGAAGGGATCCAATCATACCTCTGTATGTTTTCTGGTATACCTTTTAGTTGGTTTCATCTTTCTCAAGTGAGTAGGTTGGGTGCATGGGGGTGGCCATAGGCTTACATTCACTCATTTTGATTTTTTTAAGAAGTTCTTTAGTGTATTTAGATTAGTGAATGAGTATACCTGATTTACCTTGGTGAATCTGAATTCCCAGGAAGAACTTGAGTTCTCGCATCATACTCATTTGAAACTCTTTCTGCATTAGGTCAGAAAACTCTTTGCACAAAGTGCCATTAGTCGATCCAAATATGATATCATCAACATAAACTTGAATAGTTAAAATATCATTTTTAATGGATTTCCTAAATAGAGTATTATCAATCTGGCCTCTATCAAATTCATTCTTAAGCAGAAAATTACTAAGTCTGTCATACCATGCCCTTGGTGCTTGTTTTAAACCATATAAAGATTTCTTAAGTTTAAAAACATGGTCTGGAAAATCAGAATTTTCAAATCTAGGGGGCTGTTTGACATAGACTTCCTCACTTATATAGCCATTTAAGAATGCACTTTTAACATGCATTTGATACAGCATTATATCATGATTAGCAGCAAATGATAAAAAAATTCTAATTACTTCTAACCTGGCCACTGGAGCAAAAGTCTCAGTGTAATCTATACCTTCCTGTTGACTGTATCCTTGAGCTACTAATTTGGCTTTGTTCCTTACCACTTCACCTTTTTCATTGAGTTTATTTCTGAACACCCACTTGGTTCCAATAATGTTTTTTTTTGGTCTGGATACCACATTCCAAACATCATTCCTTTGAAATTCATTCAGCTCTTCTTGTATTGCAAGTATCCAACCTTCTACTTCAGATTTGAAGATTTTTCGTATTCTTGCTTGAAGCTTTTGCTTTTTCAAGTTCTTTTGCCTGCAATAGCTTCTGATTCTGATAAATCAGCTTCTGGTTCTGGTAAATCTGTAACAGCTTCTGATTATGGTAAATATCTAGATTTCTCTTCTGACTTATCTTGGCTGTTTCTGACTTGATCAGATTTATCTTTTGAAGATTTGTCATGTGTTGCTGACTTGCTTGTATCCTCTACCTTTCCAGGTACTTCTGTTTCTTTTGCTTCTGCTCCCTTTGGTTCTGGTGAACCTGCACTATCTTTATCTTGCTTTGATTTGTAAAGATCAATCATTTTGTCATATAACATAATATAAATCAAATAATTTAAAAATGAACTCAATACAGCCAAACCACTAATTCTGCTTCTGGTGGTTTCTGCTTGTTTTTGAAACCACTGGAATGTTGTTTCTGCTAAAGTATTCAATTCGTGTGAATCACCTGGTTACTCTGACAGTTTGAAAACCTATAGAATACTTATCTAGCTTTGATTTTTTAAGATCAAGCTTCTTATTATCACAGTAAACATAAATATCAAACAATAATAGTATTTACAGCAAGATGTAACCTCTATGTCAACAGTTTCGGTTTTACTCTGAAAATCCTCCTGTTTCTGATTTTCTGATTCTGAATCTGTATGTTCTGTGATTAGGTTGTTTGGATGAGGGGATTTGAATTACCTTCCAGCTTTGTAGTCTTGATGAATTTCACTGGAGTGTCTGAAGAACTCTCTTCATTCTGATTCTTCTATTTCTGCTTTGGCTAATACACCATGTTCCTCCGGTGATTCTAGAACTTATGGTGATTATGGTGATTCTGATAACCTTGATGATTCTGGTGATTAGGATGAATCTGGTGATTATGATGATTTTGATAATTCCTGTTCTGGTTCGGGTTCTGGTACTGATTCTGATTCTAGTTCCAATGTTGGTTCTGGTTCCAGTTCCTGTGCCTCTGATATTGGTTCCAGTTCCTGTTCTGATTTTGGTTCCAGCGTTGGTTTTGGTTCCAGTCCGTGTACCTCTGATACTAGTTCCAGTTCTGATTCTGGTTCCAGTTCTTGTTCTGATTCGTGTGATATGTGTGATTTCTTTGATATTTCCTGTTCCTCCTATGATTCTGGTTCTGGTTCTGATAGGTATTGTGTTGACCAGTTCTTCTTCTACCAGAGTCACTTGGCTTCTGTTTGGTAGATGTTGGAACATAAACCTTCTTTTGCTTGTGCATTCCCAACATCCATTGTCCAGGCACCATAGTTGGTGTCTCCTTCTGGTTGCTCAGAATATCTGCAACATAAACAATTAGATCTTTTGGTACCCAGAACTGATTGGGTCCAGGTTTGTTAGTTTTAACATTTCTCTGATCTTGTTCAGATTTTACCATTGGACAAGATAATTCAGACCTTAGCACAAACAATACATAGAACATCAGAATGAACATTTTTAGTTTCAGCAACAATTTCTGTAAAACCAAGACCTCTCTTTCCAATGTTACTGTTTCCATAAATCATAGATGCATATTTACTTCTTTCCATTCCATTAGAAATAAAGTTTTGAAAAAATTGTTCATGCATATCAGATTCACAAACAGTTTTGGAAGTGGAACAAATATTACTTTTGAGAGTTTGGTTTTCAGATTTTAGTCTTGCAACTTCAGTTTTAAAATCCTTGTTTTCAGTTGCATACTCAGAATTTTGATTCTTTAAAACATGGATTTCTTTGGTCAGGTTTTTCTTATCTTCCCTAAGAGTTTTCAGTTTTAAGGACATCTTATTGTTTGCAATTAAAAAGTCTTTTAAAGCCTCAATTAATTCAGATCTAGTGAGATCAGAAAATACCTCATTGTCTTCATCTTCTGATTCTGTTCCAGAGCCTGAGCCGTATCTAGAGCTTGAGTTAGTATGAACCATCAGAGCCAAAATTGCTCTCTCTGATTCTGGTTCTAATGTTGGTTCTGGTTCCAGTTCCTGTGCCTCTGATATTGGTTCCAGTTCCTGTTCTGATTTTGGTTCCAGCGTTGGTTTTGGTTCCAGTCCGTGTACCTCTGATACTAGTTCCAGTTCTGATTCTGGTTCCAGTTCTTGTTCTGATTCGTGTGATATGTGTGATTTCTTTGATATTTCCTGTTCCTCCTATGATTCTGGTTCTGGTTCTGATAGGTATTGTGTTGACCAATTCTTCTTCTACCAGAGTCACTTGGCTTCTGTTTGGTAGATGTTGGAACATAAACCTTCTTCTGCTTGTGCATTGCCAACATCCATTGTCCAGGCACCATTGTTGGTGTCTCCTTCTGCTTGTTTTCCTTCCTGAAATTGTGCCTTTATGAAGTCCAAAGGCAGACCAGATGTGTGCCATCTTTGTTGTTTCTGCCTCTTCTTCATCAGACGATTCTTCCTCTGATTCTGATGCATCCCAGGCTGCCATCAGACCCTTCTTTCTGAATCTGGAATTCTTCTTGTGCTATTTGCCTTTTTCCAGATTTGGACATTCTGACTTGATATGTCCAGGTTCAATTCATCCATAACATACAATACTCTTCTTGTCAGATTCTTCCTTTCCTTTGTTGTTATGTTTCTTCTAGAAGCTTCTTCTCTTCCTATTTTCCCATATCTTAACCATCTGTTTGGTTAAGTAAGCCATATCATCACAATCACTTTCGTTATCCTCTGATTCTGATGCTGCCCTTGCAGCTTTCTTTTGTTTTGACTTCAGGGCCAGATTCTTCTTCTTCATTGGTTCATCTGCTTCTAGTTCTATTTCATGAGACCTGAGTGAGCTGATCAGATCTTCAAGTTTTAAGTTATGTAGATCTTTGGCTTGCTGAACCGTAGTAACCATTGGTCTCCACTTGGTTGGTAAGCTTCTTAGAATCTTCTTGACATGGTCTGCTGTTGTGTAGCTTTTCTTCAAGACCTTCAGTCCAGATATCATAGTCTAGAATCTACAGAACATTCCATCAATATTTTTATCATCTTCCATCTTGAACATCTCATATTGTTTGACCAGTATGTTAGCCCTTGCTTCTTGAACCTGCTGGCTTCCTTCATAGGTCAGAACCAGACTGTCGAATATGCTCTTTGCTATTTCTTTATTTGTGCATTTGTCAAATTCCTTGAATGTGATGGCACTGATCATGATGTTTCTGGACTTGTGATGAAGTTTATATAATCTTCTCTGGTCTGGTTTCATATCATCCATGTCCAGTTCTTTAGTTGGATCTCCTGGAACAGTAGGTGCAGTGTATCCTTTGACTACCATCTTCCATAATTCAGGATCTTGAGATATGAAGAAACTTCTCATTCTGTCCTTCCAATACTCAAACCTTTCTCCATCAAACAGTTGTGGTCTGTTGATGTTGCCTCCCAAATCATCTCTGGATTCTGCCATGTTGAACCCCTTGGACCTTTCCTCAAACACTGTTAAGTGCTCAGCCTTGAGACCGAGTTCTGATGCCAATTGAAGGTGCAAACACAAGAAGGGGGGTTGAATTGTGTTTGACTAACTTGAATACTTTTTCTGTTTTTGCAGTTTTAAAACAAAACTTGATGTATGAATAAAACAGAGTTAGCAGCGGATATAAAGTAAAGATAAAAACACATAATTTTATACTGGTTCACCGTTAACGAGGCTACGTCCAGTCCCTTCACCTTGAAGGATTTCACTAATTCAAACCTTGAATTACAACAGTTCCACTGACCCTCCAAGTCAGTCTTCTCAAACAGTCTAACAATCCTAGACTCTTGAGGAATACAACACCTTGACTTCCTAAGTCAAGTATTCTCCTGCCAATTTGACAACCCCAGATTGTAGAAGGTATTACAACGCCTTGAATCTGAAGGTGCAAACACGAGAAGGGGGGTTGAATTGTGTTTGACTTAACTTTAATACTTTTCTTGTTTTAATACTTTCAAAACAAAACTTTATGTATAATTAAAACAGAGTTAGCAGCGGATAAAATAAAAATAAAAACTCACAAATTTTATACTGGTTCACCATTAACGAGGCTACGTCCAGTCCCTTCGCCTTGAAGGATTTCACTAATTCAATCTTGAACTACAACCTTGCTACTGACCCTCCAAGTCAGTCTTCTCAATAGTCTAACAATCCTAGACTTCTTGAGGAAAACAACCTTGTCTTCAGCCAATCTGACAACCCCAGATGATAGAAGAAATCACAACACTATGAATCTAATTGCTAAGTACCTTGCTACCCTTTCTGATTCCCTCAGTTTGTAGACTCTACTTCAACAACTTAGATACAACCCTATCTAATTGCCAAGTACCCTGCTACCTCTACTGACTCCCTCAGATTGTAGACTCTACTTCAACAACTTAGATTTGCCACAGTGGAAAGAAAATAACACGAGTACTTGCTTCTTGAAAGCTAAAACTCACAATTGACTTCTATGAAAATTTGAGTGTTTGTTGCTTTGGAAGTGTATGACTCTTTTGTGATTTTCGATACTTTATTCTTCAGCATTAAGTCTCTATTTATAGTTGAACTTTAGAACTTCACTGATGCTTTACTTCTGCAGTATATTTAGATTAATCTGTTTTAAGAATATTCTGGAGTAGTTTGCTCAGATTCTGTTTTGAGCCTTTTGCTCAGATTCTGTTTTGAGCCTTTTTCTCCAATTCTGTTTTGAACATTTTTCATTCTTCTTTAATCCTCATGATCAAATCTGCACCCTTGGATCTTCAAGTGATATTCCACAGCTGGACCAGCCGAATTGATATGTTGTAATCCTCTGATTTCGGCCTTTGCTGTACTGCACAGTCTGTCCCTCTGATTTCGGCCACCACTGGGCCATGGTCTAATTTTCTGATCTGGACCAAATAATTATTTCTGAACCATTGATCTGGAAGTTTTTACTCTGATCTGGACAGATTCTGGACTTTGGTCTGGAACAAACTAAAATTAACTTGAACAAAAAATATTTCAGTCTGGACATTTTATCTTTAATTTTGGACCAGGTCTGGATTGATTTTGGAACTCATTTCTTTTGGTCTGGACTTAGTTCCATGCCCCGAATCATGCTATCTTATGATCTTGGCCAAATCTGAATTGATCCTTTTGTTCTGGACTCATAAACATACCTTCTGGTCAAGTCTGGAACAATTTTGGGATGTGTAATTTTTCACTGCCAGGCCATCTTCTGGTCAGAATAACTTCTGGAATAAAATTGATATTTGACTTCTGTTTGTCTGGAACAACTCTCCTTCTAGCAGGCTTTCCAATGGTATGATCCATGTTTCATTATGATTTTTCTTCCTTCTGTTCTTGGCCACCAAACATATCCTCTGGTGATGTTTTGACATCCTGGAACATCTTCTGGAAATTCCAGAATTCATTTTCCTTTGATCTCTGCTTCTGTTTCCTTCAGTTTCTGGGGCATTTAACTTAATAATTCAAAGTACAAAATAAGTTTACATTGAGTACATTTGTAAGCATCAAAATCCTAAGTACTTCGAACCAACTTGGTTCCAACAGAATCTAATTGCCAAGTAATCTGCTACCCCTTCTGACTCCCTCAGATTGTAGACTCTACTTCAACAACTTAGATTTAACACAAGGGAAACAAAATAACACGAGTGCTTGCTTCTGGAAAGCTGGAACTCACAATTAACCTCACTAAAAACTTGAGTGTTTTTTTTGGAAGTGTATGACTCTTTTGTGATTTTCGATGCTAAGTATTCTGCCTTGAGCCTCGTTTTATAGATGCGAATTAGGGTCTCTTCCAAGCTGTATCTTGCTGGATTCTCTTGCAAAAATATCTTGACCAATCGGGCTTGACTTAAATAAAAAACATATCTTTTTAACGCTTCAGATTTGCTTTCAAAAATAATTGGCCAATCTTGTCTTTAGTTTCTTCCCGCCAACAGCTTCTGAACTTTCATACGACTTCACTTTATTTTTGTAACAAATCCTTTTAATACTTTGATCAAATTTAATTAAATCTCCACCGTTAATCCTCATGATTAAATTTAGACTGTTTGATCTTCTGCGCTAGTCCACATCTGGACCATACTAAGTGATCTGCTGTGATCCTCTAATTTCGGCCATCCCTGGACCACACTTTCTGATCTTCTAATCTTCTGATCTCGGCCAATCCTGGTATAGCAAACTGATCTGTTGTGATCCTCTGATCTCGGCCAATGCTGGACCACACATTCTGACCTTCTGATTTCGGCCAACACTGGTCCATGGTCTGATATTCTGATCTCGGCCAACACTGGGCCATATACTTAAATCTGAACCATTGATCTGAATAACTTCCCTCTGATCTGGACCAATTCTGAACTGGGTCTGGATTGAACTGAAATTAAATCTATACAAATAATATTTTAGTCTAGACATTTTACCTTCTGATTTGGATCGGGTCTGGATCAAATCTGGACATCATTTCTTCTGGTCTGGACTTAGTTTCATACCCTGAACAATGCTATCTTCTGGTCTGGGTCAAATCTGAATTGAATCTCTTGTTATCTGTAAGACCCTTAAATTTAAAATTTAATTATGGAATTAATATTAAGTGTATTTTCGGGATATTTGTAAAATATTTAATATATGTATGTTTTGAGTGAATATATATATATATATATATAAATATTTATTTTGGAAGATGAATTAAGATTATTGGATGAAGAGTAAATTAATTTAATTACGAGTAATTAAATTATCGGGCAGTTAATTAAGGGATTATCGGCTAATTGCGACGAAACCGGTTAAGTGCTGGAGGGTTCAGCAATATTTTAGTATTATTTTTGATGAGGTGGCACCCACATATGCCTATATATAGGAGTGAGAAGGAAGGGCAAAGTCAAAAAACCTTTCCTCCTCCATACTACATGTAACAGTAACCATCACCTTCTTCATCCCATTCTGATTTCTGTTTCACGTTCAAAAAAAAAAAAAAGAGTTGCTCAAAAGTAAGATTACTTGAAAATCCAAGTAGTGAAACACCAAGTGCCCAGAACAAAAGTTGTTCCTCTCCTCATTACGGAGCTAGAGAACCCACTTTGGTAGCGGCAAACGCAAATGGAAACTTCGCCGATTTTTGACGCAGAAACGTGAACGGGAGCAGAAACGCAACAGGGGTAAGGGCACCTTCCACTTTCTAGTTTGCATTAGGGCTGTAAATGCATACTGTTATGGAATTAATGTTGTTTCATTACTGTTTTTGAAGAAAAACTGTTTTGCATGTCACTTTGAAGGATGAAAAATGCATTCTGTTGAGATTTTAACAATCTGTGATGTTGCTGTTTTGGTGGTTACCTAAATGTTGTTTTGTCTGTATGGGAAAGCTGAAAAATGCTTTGCATGTTATTTTGAAGATGATCAAAATGCATGTTCATAAAACTGTTTTGCATGTTGTTATAAAATGCGAGAAATGCATTATGTTGATGTTTAATGTTATGGGATGTTTGCTGTCTTGGCTGAATACATCAGTTTTGTTCTGTTTGTGTGAGAAAGCTGGAAAATGCATTGCATGTTGTTTTGGCTGTGTAAGAATCATGGAAAATACCTTGCATGTGTTTTCAGAAATGATCCAAATGTAAATGTGTAAAAATGTCTGTTTTGTGGGAGGGTAGACAATCTGTTTTGGGTGATTCTGGTGTTGCTGATGTTTTCAAAAGAAAAGGATTTAAAATGATGAAAGTGCTTTTCTGGACAATTTGTTCTTGATGAGAAATGCCTGAGTTTTGTGGTTCAAAAGAATGCTGAATCTATTTTGGTGTTGTGTTTGTTTTTCAAAGGAAAAAGCTTGAAAATGTGTTGAAGTTTCAGGAAAATTTCACTGATTTCGGAGGTGTATTCGAATACGGCATGAGTGTATTCGAATAAAACCTGAAAAACTTCTGTTTTATTCAAATTTTTGAACTTGTATTTGAATACGAGCTTCTGTATTCGAATACAGATTAAGGATTTTTTGCTTATGACTTAGCATTTGTATTCGACTATGACCCTGTCGTATTTGAATACATAAGTGAAATTTTAACACTGTATTCACTTCTGTATTCGAATACAACACCCACGTATTGGAATACAGGATGCTGATTTTCACTATTTTTGCTTCTCTATTCGAATACAAGGGAGCTGTATTCGAATACAGATTCGTGTTTTTTCAAAAAATCAAGTTTCAGACACTGTCTTGTGAACTTTAAGTGTTGGGGAACATTGGGAAGGTTTGAAATGATTTAAAATGGAATTTTGAAATAGTTTTGAAGAGGAGATGATGGGGTTCTTGAAAACCTTTAATGATGTTAGGAAAATGTTGAATATACACTGTTTTGTCTTCTGTATTCGAATACAAGTATGTTGTATTCGAATACAGAGTGTTGAAGTTGCAGTTTCAGCTTCTGTATTCGAATACAATGGATCTGTATTCGAATACAGATTCGTGTTTTTCATAAATCCAAAATTTTAAACATTGTTTTATAAACTTTAAGTGTTGAGGAGCATTGGGAAGGTTTGTGACAAATTAAAATGGAGTTTTGTGATAATTTGAAGTGGTAATGATGAAGCTTTTGAGACCTCTATTGATGTTGTGAAAATACTGATTTTTGCACTGTGACAGCCTCTGTATTCGAATACAAGGAAGCTGTATTCGAATACAGAGTGTTGATTCTGCACTGTTTTGGCTTCTGTATTCGAATACAAGGAAACTGTATTCAAATACAGATTCGTGTTTTTCTAGAAATCTCAGTTTTAAACACTGTTTTATGAATTTTAAGAGTCAGAGGAACATTGGGAAGACTTATGATAATTAAGAATGGAGTTTTGAGATAATGTGAAGTGGTAATGATGAGATGCTTGCATGTTTAATTATTGATGTGATGATAATGAAATTAATTGTGTTGAGATATTTTGGGGAAATGATGGAAAGGCTTAATTTTACTGATGTTGCATACTGTTTTCAGTGAAGAGAAAACATTGCATGTGCATGCACTGCATAGTCAGGTGGTACCCGCGATGGGCCACAGAGTAATGCGTAAACGTGCTGATCTGTTGAGCGATTGCACGAGTGCTGGTTTGTTGAGCGACTGCATAGGTACTGGTCTGTTGAGCGACTGTACCCTGAAATGCGCAAAAAGTGCTGATCTGTTGAGCGATTGCACGAGTGATGGTCTGTTGAGCGACTGCACTAGTACTGGTCTGTTGAGCGACTGTACCTTCGTATATGAGAAACGTGTTGGTCTGTTGAGCGACTGCACGAGTGCTGGTCTGTTGAGCAACTGCACTGGTGCTGATCTGTTGAGCGAATGCACCCTGGTCTTGAGGGCCGTTAAAGTTAAATATATTTAAATTGTGCTGGTCTGTGAGCGACTGCACCTTGGTAATTCCAAGAAGTTGAATACATGAGCATATACATATTGAATCAGGGTGATTGACCGGTGGGTCACGATTTGGATATATGTTGATGATTGGAAATTGATGTGTGTAAGTACTTTATAAAATCTAAATTTTTGATGAATGATTGTGATTGCTGTAATATTAGTTGTACTACAACATGTTTTTCCATATTAATTGGTTGTTGTTTGAAAAGGCATACATGTCATGAAATTTCAAAATGAGCATCCTTATTTATCATCATTGTTATATGATATGCCTTGGATATGTTTGTTACTGTGATATATATGCTATGTGTTAATTGTTAATTTCGGTCGGTGAACCTTTACTATTATTGTGGAAATTGGGCTTTGCCCTCAGATGATACCCAAACTCGTCCCACCGACGGTTACACTAACGACGGAGACGTCGTTAGTTTCCCCTGATCTTTACGTACGGAGTATTCATGGGCAACGTAGAGGGCCGGACAGCTGGGGTGAAAACGAGACTTGTGGAAGAGGCGGTGGAAATTGCTTGCTACTGTAGCTTAGTGCATGATCAGACTAGACTTTTGTATAGGGTCTTGAGTTTGGGAAATGTAATTGGTTATTTTGGGAATTATTGTATAACTTTTCCGCTAATATTTTCCGCACTCTGATAATATTTTGGTGGGTCCAGGATACAGCTGTTGGATGTATCTTTATTTTGTTATGTTTTGAAGAATTAAATTCCCAAAAATAATTTACTTGATTAATCGTGATGTAATTATTTAATTACTTCTCTATTTTGGATTACGACGTCGAACATTTTTTAATTTAAATTGATTTTAATTCTTTTGAATTAATAATTTTGAAAAAGAAAATTCCTTGTATTTATTTTTAAAAAGAAAAAAAAAATAATCGCGCTATGTTTTGAACTCGGGGTGTTACAATTGTGGTATCAGAGCATTTGGTTAAAGTTTTGGGTTGAAGCTCTGATTAAAGTATTGGTTTTGAGTCATTATCTGATCATGCATAGGAGCAAGTAGTTAGAGTGTCAAGTTTTGTATAAGTTGTGGCGTGCTGAAGTGATGATGTTGTTAAGTTATATTTTGGAAATATACTAAGTGGTGTGAGATTTCTACTTGATGATGGGATCGGCCCAAGAGGAGGTGAACCTAGAGTCGTTCGGTATTTGGCTGCTAACCAACTCGGAGTATCACTGAGAGAAGGAACTCAAGAATTTTTATCATTGGCTAACGTGGAGACCAAGATGGATGTGAACATAGAAGATGTGGTGTTAGTCAAAGAATTTCTGGACGTATTTCCAACAGAAATTCCAGGATTACCCCTAGTAAGAGAGGTGGAGTTCTTCATTGATTTGAACCTAGGAACTGGACCTATTTCAATTGCGCAGTATCGGATGTCGCCATTGGAATTAAGCAAGCTTAAGGGTCAAATTGAAGGTTTATTGGAGAAAGGATTTATCAGACCAAGTGTGCCGCCATGGGGAGCTCCGGTGTTGTTGGTTAAGAAGAAGGATGGAAGTTCGTGCTTATGTGTGGATTATAGGCAACTTAACAAGGTAACTATCAAGAATCGTTATCCTTTACCACGCATCGATGATTTAATGGACCAATTGAGGGGAGTCGCGGTGTTTTCAAAGATCGATTTGAAGTCAGGATACCATCAGATTCGGGTAAGAGAAGGAGATATTCAAAAGACTGCTTTCACGACCTGTTATGGACATTATGAATATCTCATTATGCCATTTGGAGTTACGAATGCACCAACGATTTTCATGGACTATATGAATAGAATCTTCAGCCCATTTCTGGATAATTCGTGGTGGTGTTCATCGATGATATTTTGATTTATTCAAAGGATGAAGAAGAACAAGGAGAACACCTATGCCAAGTTCTTGAAGTCTTACGCGAGAAGCAATTGTACGCCAACTTGTCGAAGTGCGAGTTTTGGCTAAAGAAAGTGAACTTCTTGGGACATGTGATAACAAAAGAAGGAATCGTTGTGGATCAGGCAAAGATTGAGACAATTCTTTCCTGGAAACAGCCTCAGTCTATCACAAACATACGAAGTTTCGTCGGACTAGTAGGATACTACAGGAGATTTATTGAAGGATTTGCTAAGATTGTAGCTTCTTTGACACAACTCACCAGAGAGAATCAGCCGTTCGCATGGACGGAGAAGTGTGAGGAAAGTTTTCAGTTGCTTAAGGAAAAGTTGACAACCTCACCAGTGTTGATCTTGACACAGCCAGAGGAACCATATGAAGTCTACTGTGATGCATTTCACCAAAGTCTGGGATGTGTTTTGATGCAACACAAGAAAGCTGTAGCCTACGCCTCAAGGCAATTGATGACTCACGAACGAAACTATCCTACTCATGATTTAGAGCTTGCTCCAGTAGTGTTTGCGTTAAAGGTCTGGAGGCACTACTTATATGGATGCACGTTCACGGTGTTTAGTGACCATAAAATTTGAAGTATTTGTTCGATCAGAAAGAATTGAACATGCGTCAGAGGAGATGGATGGAGACTCTCAAGGATTTTGACTTTTCATTACAGTACCACCCTGGAAAAGCCAATGTGGTGGCTGATGCATTGAGTCGGAAAAGTGTGTCAGTATCTTCAATGATAATGGCCAGACAACAAGAGTTGTAGGAAGCATTTAGAGATCTCCACTTGGACGTAAAGTTTGCACCAGGAAATTTAAAATGTGGAATGATAACAATTTCGAGTGGTTTGCTTGAGGAGATTGCGAACATGCAAGATGACGCATTAATCCAAGAAAAGAGGAATCTGATAGCGCAAGGACAGACAATTGAGTTCAGGGTTGGACCAGATAATATTATGTGATGTAATGGAAGAGTTTGTGTACTGGAAGTTGCAGATATGAGAAGAACGATTTTGGAAGAGGCTCACAAGAGCAAATTGAGTATTCATCATGGAGCGACCAAGATGTACCAGGACTTAAGACAGAATTACTGGTGGCCAGGAATGAAGAGGGATGTAGCAGAATATGTAGCGGCTTGTTTAACTTGCTTGAAAGCGAAAGTGGAACATCAACGACCTGCTGGAATGTTGCAACCTTTGGATATACCGAAATGGAAGTGGGATAGCATTTCCATGGATTTTATAACTGGATTGCCCAAGACAAGGAAAAAGAATGATTCAATTTAGGTAATAGTGGATCGATTGACAAAGTCCGCACATTTCTTACCGGTAAGGACCACTTATAAGGTAGATAAGCTGACAGAAATCTACATTGCGGAGATCGTGAGATTACACGGAGTTCCATTGAGTATAGTATCGGACCGTGACCCAAAGTTCACATCTCATTTTTTGGGAGCATTGCATGAAGCGTTGGGCACGAAACTGAAATTGAGTTCAGCTTACCATCCGCAAACAGACGGACAAACCGAGAGAACAAATCAGTCCTTGGAAGATCTGTTGAGAGCATGTGTGTTGGATGATAGAGGAAACTGGGATGAGGTATTTCCATTGATTGACTTTACTTACAACAACAGTTTTCACGCAAGTATTGGAATGGCACCCTATGAGGCTTTGTATGGACGCAAGTGTCAGACGCCTTTATGCTGGTTGAAGGAAGGAGAAAATATGATTGTTGGACCTGTGATGGTGGAACAGACTATAGAGAAAATCAAGATAATACAAGAGAAAATAAAGATTTCACAAGATCGTCAGAAGAGTTATGCGGACAAGCGTCGCAGACCTTTGGAATTCGAGCAAGGTGATCATGTATTTCTAAGGGTCACGCCTACAACTGGTGTTGGCAGAGCTATTAAGTCAAGGAACTTGACTCCGAAATTTATTGGACCATACCAGATTACTGCACGAATTGAACCATTGGCTTATCGGATTGCTTTTCCTTCTATACTGTCCAATATTCACGACGTATTTCACGTGTCGCGGTTAAGAAAATACATTTCAGATCCGTCACACGTGATCGAACCAGACACAATTCAACTAAAGGATAATCTGTCATTTGAAGTATTCCCTGTAAGGATCGAAGACAGGAAGATTAAACAGTTGAGGAACAAGGAAATCCCACTAGTCAAAGTGATTTGGAATCCGACTACGAGAGACGCAACTTGGGAACTGGAGAGTAAGATGAGGGAACAATATCCCCAGTTGTTCATCGACATATAGTTTTGAGGACGAAACTAATTTAAGGGGGGTGGTAATGTAAGACCCTTAAATATAAAATTTAATTATGGAATTAATATTAAGTGTATTTTGGGGATATTTGTAAAATATTTAATATATGTATGTTTTGAGTGAATATATATATATATATATTTATTTTGGAAGATGAATTAAGATTATTGGATGAAGAGTAAATTAATTTAATTACGAGTAATTAAATTATCGGGCAGTTAATTAAGGGATTATTGGCTAATTGCGACGAAACTGGTTAAGTGCTGGAGGGTTCAGCAATATTTTAGTATTATTTTTGATTAGGTGGCACCCACATATGCCTATATATAGGAGTGAGAAGGAAGGGCAAAGTCAGAAAACCTTTCCTCCTTCATACTGCATGTAACAGTAACCATCACCTTCTTCATCCCATTCTGATTTCTGTTTCACGTTCAAAAAAAAAAGAGAGAGAGTTGCTCAAAAGTGAGATTACTTGGAAATCCAAGCACAGAAACACCAAGTGCCCAGAACAAAAGTTGTTCCTCTCCTCATTACGGAGCTAGAGAACCCACTTTTGTAGCGGCAAACGGAAACTTCGCCGATTTTTGACGCAGAAACGTGAACGGGAGCAGAAACGCAACAGGGGTAAGGGCACCTTCCACTTTCTAGTTTGCATTAGGGCTGTAAATGCATACTGTTATGGCATTAAGGTTGTTTCATTATTGTTTTTGAAGAAAAACTGTTTTGCATGTCACTTTGAAGGATGAAAAATGCATTCTGTTGAGATTTTAACAATTTGTGATGTTGTTGTTTTGGTGGTTACCTAAATGTTGTTTTGTTTGTATGGGAAAGCTGAAAAATGCTTTGCATATTATTTTGAACATGATCAAAATGCATGCTCATAAAACTGTTTTGCATGTTGTTATAAAATGCGAGAAATGCATTCTGCATGTTGTTTTGGGGAAATGATGGAAAGGCTGAATTTTACTGATGTTGCATACTGTTTTCAGTGAAGAGAAAACATTGCATGTTCATGCACTGCATAGTCAGGTGGTACCCGCGATGGGCCACAAAGTAATGCGTAAAGGTGCTGATCTGTTGAGCGATTGCACGAGTGCTGGTTTGTTGAGCGACTGCATAGGTACTGGTCTGTTGAGCGACTGTACCCTGAAATGCGCAAAAACGTGCTGATCTGTTGAGCGATTGCACGAGTGCTGGTCTGTTGAGCGACTGCACTGGTATTGGTCTGTTGAGCGACTGTACCTTGGTATATGAAAAACGTGCTGGTCTGTTGAGCGACTGCACGAGTGCTGGTCTGTTGAGCGACTGCACTGGTGCTGATCTGTTGAGTGATTGCACCCTGGTGTTGAGGGCCGTTAAAGTCAAACATATTTAAATTGTGCTGGTCTGTGAGCGACTGCACCTTGGTAATTCCAAGAAGTTGAATACATGAGCATATACATATTGAATCAGGGTGATTGACCGGTGGGTCACGATTTGGATATATGTTGATGATTGGAAATTGATGTGTGTAAGTACTTTATAAAATCTGAATTTCTGATGAATGATTGTGATTGCTGAAATATTAGTTGTACTACAACATGTTTTCCATATTAATTGGTTGCTGTTTGAAAAGGCATACATGTCATGAAATTTCAAAATGAGCATCCTTATTTATCATCATTGTTATATGATATGCCATGGATATGTTTGTTATTGTAATATATATGCTATGTGTTAATTATTAATTTCGGTCAGTGACCCTTTACTATTTATTGTGGAAATTGGGCTTTGCCCTCAGATGATACCCAAACCCGTCCCACCAACGGTTACACTAACGACAGAGACGTCGTTAGTTTCCCCTGATCTTTACGTACGAAGTATTCGTGGGCAACGTTGAGGGTCGGACAGCTAGGGTGAAGACGAGACTTGTGGAGGAGGCGGTGGAAATTGCTTGCTACTGTAGCTTAGTGCATGATCAGACTAGACTTTTGTATAGGGTCTTGAGTTTGGGAAATGTAATTGGTTATTTTGGGAATTATTGTATAACTTTTCCGCGAATATTTTCCGCACTCTGATAATATTTTGGTGGGTCCAGGATACAGCTGTTGGATGTATCTTTATTTTGTTATGTTTTGAAGAATTAAATTCCCAAAAATAATTTACTTGATTAATCGTGATGTAATTATTTAATTACTTCTCTATTTTGGATTACGACGTCGAACAACTTTTAATTTAAATTGATTTTAATTCTTTTGAATTAATAATTTTGAAAAAGAAAATTCCTTGTATTTATTTTTAAAAAGAAAAAAAAATACACTTGCGATGTGTTTTAAACTCGAGGTGTTACATTCTGGACCCATTAATTTATCCTCTGATTAAGTCTGGATCAAGTCTGGGCTGTTTTATCATTTCACTGCCAGGCCATCTTCTGGTCATAATAACTTCTTGTCTAACTCTGATTAATGATTCCTTCTGGTTTGGATGAAGTCTCCCTCTGACAGGCTTCCATCTAGTCTGGTCCAGGTTTCCTTCTGACTTTGCTTCCTTCTGATTTGGGCCAGCAAAGATATCCTCTGGTAATTACAGGATGTATCCTCTGGTACCTTCTGGATGCATTATCTGATGTTTTCATCTTCTGCCTCTGGAAACTTCATCTTCTGGTGGCATTTAATGTAATAATTCAAGGTACAAAATAAGGTTACATGGAGTGCTTTTTTAAACATCAAAATCCTAAGTACTTAGAACCAACTTGGTTCCAACAGTTATGATTTCATAATTGCTAAGTGTTATATGTTAATTTCGGTTGATGAGCTTTTACTTTGTTGTGGATCGGGCTGAAAATCCCAGATTATTATGAGTTGTTTATGTCGAGTTCGGGATGACGGTGACAGTGTAGCAGGCTAATGACTTCAATAGTCGGTCTAATGCAAACAACTTGATGTAGCTAGTGGGTTACTAGTACCCAATAGCCTTTGTTTAAGCTTGTTATGATCAGTTTAAGGGTAGATGGGTTATTAGTGTTGGTAACTCTTGTTGTTATATTACCTAAGTTGATGTAATTTACATTTGAATTAAATACATTTGATTTTGGAAGTTTTCACTTTCCGTGTAAACGTGTTGTCGATGACTTTATTTTAAAGGATTTTTTAGAAATTTTTTACTTAAAAAGGAAAAATAAATTATTGTGAAAACCGGGGTGTTATACACTCTTTTAAGGATTGTCATTAAATTGGAACTTTATAACCTCTTAAAGGAAATTAACCAATGTTTGGTCAATTATATATTTAAGACACAAAAAATGAGATCAACATCAAAATGATAGTTGTAAGGTATTTACTTCACTATTAAATTTTATTTTATATTAATTAAAATTTTGTAGTGTTCAATATTTCTTCCCCTTTGTCTTAGATATATCATTTTTGTGCCACTTCTAATAATCGATTAATTAATTTGACATTATTGTTTTTAGATTGGAAGACCAAACATCATCACTAAAAGCATATGTCGGGAAACATATAAATTATATTTTAGACGATTATAATCCATATTTCAAATATTATAGATTGGTTCATCAAACCATCAATAGTAGAAATGTTCCAACTGTAAAGTAGGATGTGATGGACAAAGGTAAAATAGGATGATTTCGACTCTCCAAAACGTAGTAGTATTCTTGTCTCACCAACTGATCCAACACCTCATATATGAACAGCAATGGAAAGTGATCTTTCCTAATGGCTTTGTTGAGTTTTTTGTAATCCATGAAAACTCTCCAACGAGTCACATTTCTAGTTCGAGTCATTTCATTATTGTCATTTTGAAGTACAATAACACCCTCTTTCTTTGGCACACATTGAACTGGGTTGACCCACACACTATCTAATATAGGATAAACAATTCATGCATCTAGCTAATAGATAATCTCTTTTCTCACAACTTCTTTCATGATACGATTCAAAGTGAGCAATAATGTTTAGGTGGACGTAACTATGGATATTTTAACTCTACAATCTCACTCTATAACTTATCCATCTCATCAAAGTGAGCATAATCAAACAGCTCTTGATGTGTGCAAAATTGCTTGTGTACTAAAGAGTCAATAAATCTGATGATTGAACATTCCTCTAGACCTTCATCGGGATATTTCATGCTTTTGAATATTGAAACTGATGTGCTGGTTATTCACTCTCATGGTTAATTCACCCCTTTGAACATCAACTAGAGTCCTTCTTGTAGAAAGAAAGGGTCTCCTAGAATTATAGGAATTTCTTCATCAACTTCAAAATCAAGGATGATAAAATTTATAGGAAAAACAAACTTATCTACCCTAACTAATACATCATCAATTCTTCCTTCATGATAACAAATGTATCTTTCTATCAGATGCAGGTTGATAGTTGTAGGCCTTGCTTCAACTATACCAAGCAGTTTTAAAATGGACTTAGGCATCATATTGATGCTTGCTCCAAAGTCACATAGTGTTTTCCCATAATATATTCCTCCTTGGTTCTAAAGTCAGCTTCAAATAGGGAAACTGCTAAGGTCTTGCATTTTAGCTGGGAGCTTTTGTTGCAACATCAAGCTAGACTCCTTGGTTAATGCTACAGTTTCAAACTCCGATATTCTCTTTCTCTTGGTAATTATGTCGTTAAGAAACTTTACATAATTTGGCCTTTGTTGCAAGGCTTCAATTAAGGGAATGTTTATACTGAGTTGCTTCAATACATCAAGAAACTTATTGTACTATTTCTCAATTGCAGCTTTCCTAATCCTCTAAGGAAATGGAGTTGGTGGGACTTGAAGTACAAGTTTAGGAATGCTACTAGGTGTTCAACATCTTTCTGCTTTTGCATAATGGGTTCTACATTTTCTGGTTCACTGTCACCTCGATTGCTCTTGATTCTCTCATTATGCTTCAGAATAGTTTCCCTTTCCTTCTCAGAAAATATCTATTTGTTTTCCACTCCTTATACCAATAGCCTTGACTTGCTCTTTACCCTAAGCTGATTCAATAGTTGTACTTTCAATGTTATTAGGTAAATAACTATTAGGCCTTCCCTTCACAACAGTAGCAAGTTTTCCCAATTGAGTCTCCAAATTTATGATGGCCACCCCTTGCTACTGAATAATAGTTCATGTTTTGGCCATATGAGTGTCAGTTATGGCCATGTAAGAATCACTCTTCACCAAAAAAAAAAAACTTAAGTAATTCATCCAAGTAGAGTTCTTTTGAGTTTGGAGTTGGAATTGTTGGAAAACCATGGGCTGAGTAGGTTTTTCTTGTTGAGCAATTCTCAAATTACTCCATGAAAAATTGGGCGCCTGAGTAAGGATAATTTCTATTCACCACATAATTCACAAATATGGGGTTGTCAGGCATTCATCATATACATGTTCTCCCCCAAAATAAACATAAGCTACATCATTTGTAGTTACAGGTACCACTACTACTGGTTTTGTAGTTGTTGGTGCAGGTACTGTCACAATATTTTTTAGTAAGTTGGTTAATGCTACCATTTGGGCTGCCAAAATTGTGCTTTCACTTACTTCATGAACTCTAGCCACTTCTTGGTTGCATTAATTCTAGGAGCAGGACATTGGTAACTATTGATTGCTATAGTTTCAATGAGCTCCACACATTCTTCATCAGACTTACTCAATAAAGCTCCCTCTAATGATGCATTAAGCATTAGCTTTGTTGAGGGTACCAAGCCATTATAAAAGGTTTTCTTTTGCATGCAAAATGGTATCCCATGACTAGGACACTTCCTCAACGAAACCATAAACCTTTCTCAAGCCTCAAACAGAGTTTCATCTTTAGTTTCCCTAAAAGAGGTTATGTCATTCCTCTTCTTAGCATTTAAGACAAGAGGGAAATATTTCACCAATAATATTTCATCAAGAACCCATACTATTTTGAAGTTTCTAGCAACTCCACAAACTGCTTGAGATGCAGGTGATGGTCTTCAGTTGTTGTCCCTCCAAATTAACCAATTGCTTGAAGCATATGAAACATCATAGGTTTGAACTCAAACTGTGCCACTTCAATGTCAGGCCTCAAGATGCTTGTATCGTGGGTTTGAGGATCAAAGGAAACATACTCTCTAATTATTCTGGCCCTTTCATTTGCCATCCCAATTATATCCAATGGCCCATCACCTATATGATCTCCCATGTGTACAAGAGGAACTTATTGTTGTAAGTGGTCAACAAGATCAAGGTCAATGTTAGATATAGCGAGTCTCATTCTTCTTGTGAAACATCATTCTATCTCAAGCTTGAGTCTAAATTCATGTGACGATCTAGACCTTTGCATACAAATTTAGTACCTACACTTCAGCACATATCACAACAGTCAATACACTACAAGAATAACATCAATTTGTGGCTACCTTAACAAAGATTTTGTGGCCGAAAAGAAGCCTCAACAATTACTAACTAATAAAAACTCTCACAAATACTACAATTCAAATTAACTATTATTTGTGGCTGAAAAAATTCTCCCAAATCAAATTTTTTTGTGTGGCTAATAGTAACTTTTGTGGCAACCAAAAACACTCACCAAATTGTTGGAGGGAAAAATTATTTGAATGTTTGGCGGCCAACACCCTCATAAGAGGTTTAATTGATTGGAAATATCAACATACATTTGTGGCGGCATATACCAACACAAAAATGTGATCATTTAGCATTGTGAATGCTTAGGCCGCCACAAAGATTGTCTTTTCTTATCGCCTATGCCGCCAGGTTGGCATTTTGTGACCGCTTTAGCCGCCACAAATGCTCTTTCTTCTCTCTATCTATATCACTTTTCCTCTCATTTCTTATTTTTAACTTCTCTCTAAAATTTCTCTCTACCTTCTCTATACAAATATTTTTTGTCAACTTTTATTTTTCTCCATCTTTTCCCTTTACCTTCTCTCTACAAATATTTTTCCTCAACATTTATTTTTCTCCAACTTTTCTCTCTTGCGTTTCAGTAAACCTTTATTTTATGTTTTGTTTTCTCATGTTAATTTTTTATTTAAAGTTATTTATTTAATGAATATTATTTAGTTTTCATTTTAACACTGGTGTTATTCTGTTGATTGTGAATAGATGTTATTTGTTCATAAGTTTCAAGTTAGGCACTACTTTGCATCAAGTTAGTATGTAATGCATTTTAAATATAGATTAGTTATTCATATATTTATTATTGAAAAAGAAAAGTTATAATTGAAGGTGCAAACACGAGAAGGGGGGTTGAATTGTGTTTTTCAAACTTGAATTCTTTTGGTGTTTTGTTGAATATTGATGTGAGTTATTTGATGGATAATTAATCAAGCTCAGCAGCGGATAATAATAACATAAAAACACGGCAATTTATCCTAGTTCACCATTAACTAGTCTACGTCCAGTCCCTTCCTTCAGAAAGCCTTTTCACTAATTCAAACTCCTTTGAATTACAACACTACTGACCCTTCAAGCTAGTCTTCCCAAACAACTTGACAACCCCAGACTTTTGAGGAATAACAACACCTTGACTCTACAAGCCAAGTCTTCTCAAACAGCCTGACAACCCCAGACTTTTGAGGAATGATAACAATACCTTGACTCTACAAGTCAAGTCTTCTTCTACCAATCTGACAACCCCAGATTGAAGAAGGAATCTACACCACTATCAAATTAGATTAAAAGGGTTTGGAACTTTGCAAAGTTGCTTCTGAAAAGCTGATTATTGCACTGATTCTTGTACTCTTTTGTTGCTTCTGGAAAGCTGATTGTTGCTCTGAATTTCTCTCTCGAAAACACTTAGAAAATATTGCTCTTGCACACTTGTATTTCTCTCTTTTGAACTCTCAGATAACTTTGAATTGAAGCTTGAGTTCTTGTGTTTTTCGATGATTTATTCTTCAGCATTAAGCCTCTATTTATAGTTGAAATTACGACTTTACTTTGATCTTATGCTTTACTTCTGGAGTGTATTTTGATTAATTTTGTTTTGAGAGTATTCTGAAGTATTTTGCTCAGATTCTGTTTTTAGAGTCTTTTGCTCCGATTCTGTTTTGAGCATTTATCTCAGATTCTGTTTTGAGCATGCTTTTAGCTAGATTCTTTTTCCTGAGTCTTTTGCTCCAATTCTGTTTTGAGCATTTTTCTCAGATTATGTTTCGAGCATACTTTTAGCTAGATTTTGTTTTTCTGATTTTCGTCTTTAATGAGATCCTCTTATGATATCCTCTGACAGGTTCCTCTGATGATACCCTCTTATGACCATCGCCTAGTAATCATCCTCTGGTGACGTCATCTTCTTGTGACGTCATCCTCTAATTTTTGCTTCTGGTGACGTCATCTTCTAATGACATCCTCTGTTGATGTCATCCTCTGATTTCTGCTTCTTGTGACGTCATTCTCTTGTAACGTCATCCTCTGATTTCTGCTTCTGGTTACATCATCTGATTTTTCATACTTCTTCCAAGTCAAAATACGATTTTCATAAATATATTTGTTAACATCAAAACTTTAATTGCAAGAACCAACTTGGTTCCAACAATAATGTATTTTTTTAGCGTTAATATTTTATTTTAGAATGTAAAATATATTATTTTAAAATTTTTTATAATTATTTTCTAACTTTAATGTTAGTAAGATTTGTAAAAAAAATGTGCTAGTAAAATGTAGTTATTTTTTAAAATGTTGATAAAATATTACTTTTTTAATGTAGTTATTTTTTTCTATTTTGATTTATTATGTTAGTAAAATATAACTTATAAAGAAATTGTAACTTTTTCAGCAACAAAATAATACTTATGTTATATTTCAAAATATGTTATATTATACATATAAAATATTTTTATATTATTTTCAAAAGACATAAAAAGTTCATACTTCAAAATGTTAGTAGATTTGTCCAAAAAAATATAGAAATTATGTTGGTTACATAATATATGATAAATAAAATTTTGAAACAAATGTAAAATGTATTGATTTCAATGTAAATATTTTTAAAAAAAATTAGTAAAATTATTGATATTAATATTTTTTGTTAGTCGTAAAAAGAGTTGAGGTTGAGTTCGTACAAAATATTTATATACTTTTACAGTCTTTGTTTTAAATTAATTAAACATTATTTAAAATTTTATTTTAGTTTATATATAGTCTTTATTATGATTTATTATATTGTTTGTAAATGTTTTATAATTTGACATATAAAGTATGTCATAAATAATTGTTTAGTAATGTGTAGATGTTAATAACAAAAGAATGCTTTTGAAAAATAAAGCATTTTATATATAAAACATCGATCAAATTAATGATCGTGTAAAATTTATTTAATTTTCATAATATACATACATACATACATACATACATATATACATACATATACACAGACACACTCATATGGATATGGACTTTAGTTGGATGTATGATAGGAATTTTCCTGGAAGGAAATGTCTTAAACAACGTTTTGCTAACAAGGTTTAAGAGTTTCTCAATTTTGCAAGAGTGCAAAAAATTGTTAAAGATGAAAGAGGGATGCGATGTACATGTTGTTTATGTCAATGTAGACGTTTTAAGAGTAAAGATGAAATAAGAGTGCATTTATATGAAGAGGGATTTGTGCCTAACTACTGGATTTAGACTAATCATGGGGAAGCGTCTCCGACAACGCCTAGTACAAGTATACATGTGGAGAATAACATAGGTCCTGCAAGTAGCACTAACATGTTAGGTGTAGATTGTTGGAGCCAAGTTGGTTTTACATTTAGAGTTTTGATGTTAAAAAAAGTATTTTATGAGAACAATATATTTGACTTCAAAGAGTATGAAAGAAGATTCATGTTTTTGAAGAAAATCTACAATAAGATTTGATTCAAATTTATAATTGAAGAAAATCTTTGACCAAGTTGAATAGAAAATATGGTCAATATTTGAAGAAGATTTAATTAAGATTTGATCAAGATTTAAAGAAGATTTAATTATGATTTGAAGAAGATTTAACTAAAATTTGAAGAACATTTGATCAAGATTTGAAGAAGATTTAATTACGATTTGAAGAAGATTTGATTAAGATTTGAAGAAGATTTGATCAAAATCTGAAGAAGATTTGATCAAAATTTGAAGAAGATTTGTTGAAGATTTATCTACAACAAAATATGAACATAATCAATCTGAAGAATTTACAAACACAATTTGAATAAGATACAATTCAGAATTAAACAAGGACTAACTATAAATAGATACTCAAGGCTGAAGAAGAAAATCATCGAAAATCAGAAAAGAGTATAAGAACTCATAAGCTCAAAATTTCAAATTCATCTTGGAGTTCAAAGAGAGAAACACTTGTTCAAGTTAGAAATATTTTCTGAGTGTTTTTTTCTTATAGTGTGAGAGTTATTATTATTATCAGCTTTGTAGGAGCAACTACTCAAGTTCCAATTTTTTGTATCCTACCCGATAGTGGTTTAGTTCCTTCTTCAATCTGGGGTTGTTAGGTTGTTAGGAGAAGACTTTGATGGAATCACATTGGTTTTACATTTAGAGTTTTGATGTTAACAAAAGTATCTTATAAGAACAATATATTTGACTTCAAAAAGTATGAAAGAAGATATGATCAAGATTTATAGAAGATTTGATTTAGATTTGAAAAACATTTGATCAAAATTTGAAGAAGATTTGATCAAGATTTATCTGCAACAAATTACAAACAGAATCAATCTGAAAAATTTACAATGTCAATCTAAACAAAAAAGGAACATAATCAATTTGAAGAATTTAAAAACGCAATCTGAACATAATACAATTTAGAATTAAATAAGGACCAAATTGAAGCCCAAATTTCAACTATAAATAGATACTTAAGGCTAAAGAAGAAAAGCATCGAAAAGCAGAAAAGAGTAGTCTTAGAGTTCAAAGAGAGAAACACTCGTTTCAAGTTAGAAATATTTTCTGAGTGTTCTTTTCTTAGAGTGTGATAGTTATTATTATTAGCTTTTTAGAAGCAACTACTCAAGTTCCAATCTCTTGTATCCAACCTGATAGTGGTTTAGTTCCTTCTTCAATATGGGGTTGTCAGGTTGTTAGGAAAACACTTGGCTTGTAGGGTCAAGGTGGTGTTGTTCCTCAAAAGTTTGGGATTGTCAGCCTGTTTGGGAAGACTGACTTGGAGGGTTAGGTGCTTTGTAATTCAAGGTATTTGAATTAGTGGATTAAAGTCTTCTAAATGAGGGGACTGGATGTAGCCAAGTTAGTGGTGAACCAAGATAAATCTATGTGTCAAGTTAATTATGCTTTCATTGCTTGCTGCTTCTGAATCCGATTGCTTCTACTCCAAGTAAGTCACCAAAAACCAAACTAATTTTTAATTTATTTATAAATTATCAAAAAGTTATCAACTTTGGCAAACACAATTCAACCCCCTTTTTGTATTTGCACCTTCGATTGGTATCAAAGCATGGTTTCAAGGCTAAGCACTTTACACTGTTTGAGAAAAGATCCAAGGATACAATATGTCTGGATTCAGTGAAGAAGCTGCCGGAGGAAACATCAACAGACCACCTCTGTTTGATGGAGAACATTTTGAGTATTGGAAAGACATGCTGAGAAGTTTCTTTATTTCACAAGATCTTGAACTTTGGGACTTGGTGGAAGATGGTTATATTGCTCCAAAGAATACTGATGGTATTGATATTCCAAGAAAGGAGATGAATATTGATAAGAAGAAGATGTACAAGATAAATCATAAGTCCAAAACATTCATGATAAATGCAATAACCTTCAAGGAGTTTGACAAGTGCACCAAGAAGTAGACAGAAAAGAGTATTTATGATAGTCTAATTCTAACCTATGAACGAAGAAAACAAGTTCAAGAAGCAAAGGCCAACCTCCTAGTCAAAAAGTATGAGTTTTTCAAGATGGAAGAAGATGAAGACATTGAAACAATGTTCTCTAGATTCCAGACCCTGGTCTCAAGATTAAAGGTACTTGAGAAGAGTTATACTACTGATGATCATGTGAAGAAAATCCTTAGGAGTCTCACAAGCAAGTGGAGACCTATGATCATTGCCATTCAGGAAACAAAGGATCTGAATACTCTAATGCTAGAAGAATTATTCAGCTCTCTCATATCACATGAAATTGAGCTTGAAGAAGATGAGCCCAAGAAGAAGAACAAGACTCTAGCCTTGAAATCCAAGCAGAAGAAGGTTCTAAAAGCAACATCGGAATAAGAAGATAGTGATTCATAGGAAAAGGAGATTGCTTTCAGATCCAGAAATATTCGAAAGATGTGGCACAATAGAAAGAAGAAATTTCCCCAAAGATATTCCAAGCAATCCAACAAAGGAAATGATGATAAATATGACAAGAAAAGCATCATCTGCTATGGATACAATGAACCTCGACATATCAAATCAGAATGTTCAAATATGCAGAAAGGGAAACACCAGAGGAAATATTCCAAACCCAAGAAGAAGAGTCTGATGGCTACATGGGATGATTCTGATGAATCCTCTGACTATGAACAAGTAGATTTGGCTATGATGGCGCATACCAACTCTGCCTTTGGATACATAGATTCTGACTCTGGAAGTGAATCAGCAGATGAAGAAATTGAGGTATTTTCTAAATTTACTTGATCTGATTTAATTAATTCTATAAATGATTTTTTAAATAATAATCAAAAATGGTCTTTAAAACTGAAAACACTTAGGAAAGAAAATACAAATCTAACTAAAAAAGTTAATGTTTTAAAGAATCAAAGTGCAGAATTTAGAACAGAAAATGCAACTCTGATTACTGAACTTAAAACAGAAAATACAACTCTTAAAACTGACATTACTAAACATAAGACAGATAATGTAACTCTATAAACTGATATTACTGATTTTAAAATAGAGAATGCAAATTTGAAAACTAATATTGCTGAACTTAAGGCTGAAAATCTAACTCTAAAAAGTAATCATAGTTCAACATCAATTGAAAATACCACATGTAACTATGATATGCATGAACAAGTATTTCAAGATTTTCTTTCTAATGGTATGGAAAGAAGCAAATATGCTTCTATGACTTATGGATTTAGTAGAAATGGTAAAAGAGTTATAGGATTTAAGGAAACTGTAACTGAACCTAAACCTATTCCCTCTGATATCTTGTATACTATTTGCTCTAAGAAAGGTCACTCCAAATTATCTTGTCCTATTTTAAATACAAGGAAAGACAAGAAACCTTTCAAGAATAACAAACCAAGACCCAACCAAATTTGGGTACCTAAGAACAAAATTATTTTTGTTGTAGATGTCCTCAACAATCAAGTTAAAACAACAATCATGGTACCTGGACAGCGGATGCTTGTGACATATGACGGGAGAAAAGTCTATGTTCCAAGAACTAACTTTGAGCAAATGAGGCACAATGACTTTTGGAGGAAAGCAAAAAAGCTAGATCATTGGTCAAGGTACAGTTGGTAATGGTACTTCCTCTTCTATTAAAGATGTCTTGTTTGTTAAAGGTCTTAAGCATAACTTATTAAGTATTAGTTAGTTAAGTGATAATAATTATGATATTATATTCAATCAAAAAACATGCAAGGCAATTAGTTAGAAGGATGGATCTGTACTCTTTACATGTCAGAGGCAAAACAACATTTATAAGATAAATATGTTTAGTCTAGAGATATAAGAGGTTAAGTGTCTTATGTCAGTAAACAAAGAAAAACTAATTTGGCACAAAAGATTAGGTTATGCAAACCTTAGATTAATTTAGAAACTGAATTAACTTCAACTAGTAAGAGGTCTACCTAAGGTTAGTTACAAAACTGACATTATGTGTGAAGCTTGTCAAAAGGGAAAACAAACAAAAAAACACCTTTAACCCTAAAAACTCAGTCTCTACTTCAAAGCCCATTGAGCTCTTAAATATAGATCTCTTTGGGCCAGTGAAAACAACCTCTCTAAGTGGAAAGAAATATGGCTTTGTTATAGTAGATGATTACACTAGGTGGGCATAGGTAAAAATTTTAACAAGTAAGGATGAATCCTGTAAGACCTTTAATTTTAAAATGAAATTATGGATTTAATTTCAAGTATATTTTGGGATATTTGTAAAATATTTGATATATGTATATTTTTATTTATATATATATAAATATTTTTGAGATTGAGTAAAATTATTGGACGAAGGATTATTTAATTTAATTACGAGTAATTAAATGTCGGACAGTTAATTAAGATTTTATCTGTCGACGTAATTGTGACAGGAGTAATTAGTTACTTGAGGGTCAAGTTTAATTATTATATATATATATGAGGTGGCAAGAGTATGTGTTTGTATATATGTTTGCATGTGAGAAGCAAGGAAAAGAAAAAAAAATGGGAAAAAAAGAAAAATCAGAAAGAGAAACACTCATTTCTCTCCTACTTGTCGCGCCAGTACCTTTCTTCTTCATTCTTCTTCTTCTTTGCATTTTGTTTGTGTAGGAGAGGCATGCAAAAGGAAAAGAAATCAGAACAGAAACAGTTTCCCTCACCAGCCGTGTACCCTTCTTTTCCTTCTTCTTCTTTGCATTCTGTTTTGTGTTGGTGGTAACAGAAGAGCATCCTCAAAACTCAAATTACTTGGAAATCCAAGCATCGAAACAGAAAGTGTCAAGAAGGAAAATTGTTCCTCTCATCGTTACGGTGTTAGAGAACCAACTTTGGTAGCGACGACGCGAGCCGGAGTTTCGCCGGCTTTTGTCGCGGTAAGGGGCTCCTTCCAACTTTCTAGATTGCATTTAGGGCTGTAAATGCATGTGTGATGGATGAGTATATGCGATGATTTGTTTTGAAAATGAAACTGCCCTAGCATGTTGTTATGAATAAGCAAACTGTTTGTGGTGTCTGTTTGTTGTTGTTCTGTTTGGTTTCTGCCGTGGTTGATGTATTGATGATGTTTTGGTGTTGTGTTGATCCTGAAATCTGCCTTGCATGTGGTTTGTGAATGAGTAAAATGCATGATGTAGAGATGATGCATGTTGGATGCAGTATTGTTGTTGTTCTGTTTTTTGTTGTTGCTGTTTTTTTTGTGGTCTATTCTATCCGGGTTCAGAGTGGTTCCGTGTGTATAAGATGGTCCATTCTATCCGGGCTACGGAGTGGTTCCGTGTGTATTAGATGGTCCATTCTATTTGTAAATCGTGCTGGTCCGTGAGAGACTGCACGTGTGCTGGTCCGTGAGAGACTGCACCTTGGCAATTCCAAGAGTTGAGTACATTGACATATACATATTGCATTGGAATGGATGACCTGTGAGTCATGATTTGATATGAATTGATGAGTGGAAATTGAAGTGTGCAAGTATTTAATGAATTCTAAGTGCCAAATAAGTTGTTGTGATTGTTAATCGTATTTGTACTTGCAATATGATTTATATGTAAACTGGATGTTTTGCAAAGATGTAGATGTCATCCATTTTAGTAAGTGAGCATACTCATTTATCATTGTTGTTATAGCATTGAAATATGCCATGAATATAATTGTTATCTTTGACATAACTGTTATGTGGTAATTGTTAATTTCGGTTGGTGACCCTTTACAGTTATTGTGGGAAATTGGGCTTTGCCCTCAGATGATACCCAAACCCGTGCCACCGACAGATACACTAACAACAGAGACGCTGTTAGTTTTCCTTGATCTTCACGTACGGAGTATTTGTGGACAGCGTAGAGGGATGAACAGTTGGAGTGAAGACGAGACTTGTAGAGGATGCGGTGGAAACCATGCTACTGTAGTTTTAGTGCATGATTAGATCAGACTAGACTTTTTTGTATAGGGCCTAGTGTTAATGGTTGTATTTATTTATTTTGGGATAATTGTATATCTTTTCCGCACTCTGATAATGTTTTGGTGGGTCCAGGATATAGTTTTTGATGTATTTTTATTTTGGTATATTTTGAAGATCAATTTCCCAAAATCAAATTACTTGGTTATAATTATGATGTGGTTGTTTAATCACTTTTGTATTTTGAATTACAATGCAATACTATGTTTGAATGTTTAATTCATATTAAATTTCAATTATTTTTAATTCTTTTGAATTATGTTGAAATTCTTTTATTGGTTAAAAAAAAATACACTCGCGCTGCTTAAAACTCGGGGTGTTACAAATCCCACAAAGTGTTTTATCACATTTTGCAAACAAATCATGAATAAAAAGGGTCTTAAGATTGTAACAATTAGAAGTGATCATGGAGGAGAGTTTGAAAACAAGTTCTTTGAAAGTTTTTGTGATGAGAATGAAATCTCTCACAACTTCTCCTATCCTAGAACACCCCCAACAAAATGGAGTTATAGAAAGAAAGAATATATCACTCCAAGAAATGGCCAGAACCATCTTAAATGATATGAATGTTGCAAAACTCTTCTGGGCTAAAGCAATTAATATTGTATGTTATATTCAAAATAGAGTCTATATTAGATCTATATCGAATAAAACACCATATGAATTGTAGAAAGGTAAAAAACCTAACATCTCTTATTTTAAACAATTTGGTTGTACTTGTTATATGTTGAACACTAAAGATAACCTTGGTAAATTTGATTCTCTATCTCAAAAGTAAACTTTCATTGGATACTTTGAAAGATCCAAGGCTTATAGAGTGTTTAATAGGGAAACTCATATTGTGGAAGAATCCATGCATGTTAAATTTGATGACAAATAGCTTGACCTTGAAAAGTAAAAACAAGATGATGACAGTGCAGGTTTACCAGAAACAAAGGAAGCAGATGCAGACAAACCAGAAGAACTTGAAAACAATAGAGGATACAAACAAATTAGAAGAATATGATAAATCTTCAAATGATGAGTTTGATCAAGTTAGAAATAGTCAAGATAAGTCAGAAGAAAGATCTGGATCGAAGTACCAGTCATCTCATCCTGAAAATCTAATCATTGGAAGTGCAAGTGGTCCTTTGAGGACCAGATCATCACTTAAAGATACCAGTTTGTTTAGCTTACTCTCATCAATTGAGCCTACCTTTATTGATGAAGCATTGGCAGATGATGGATGGATTCTTGCAATGCAAGAAGAGTTAAATGAATTTGAGAGGAATGATGTTTGGCATCTTGTACCTAGACTAGATAAGAACATTATTGGAACCAAGTGAGTTTTCAGAAACAAGCTAAATTAAAAAGGTGAACTGGTCAGAAACAAGGCAAGACTTGTCGCACAAGGGTAAAGTCAGCAAGTGGACATTGATTACATTGAGACATTTGCTTCAGCGGCAAGGGTAGAAGCTATTTGTATCCTACTTTCTTTTACAGCAAATAATAACATTACATTATTTCAAATGGATGTTAAAAGTACTTTTCTAAATGGTTATATAAGTGAAGAAGTCTATGTTAAACAACCCCCCAGGTTTTGAAAGTTCTAAATTTCCAAATCATATTTTTAAACTTAGAAAATCTCTATATGGTCTAAAACAAGCACCTAGTGCGTAGTATGATAGACTTTGTAAGACCCTTAAATTAAAAAATTAAATTATGAATTTAATATTAAGTGTATTTTGATGAATAGTTGTAAAATATTTAATATATGTATATTTTGTGTAAATATATATATAAATATATATTTTGGAGGTTGAATTAAAATTAGTGGATAAAGGATAAATTAATTTAATTACGAGTAATTAAATTATCAGGCAGTTAATTAAGGGATTATCTGTTAATTGCAACAAGACTGGTTAAGTGATGGAGGGTCAAGTAATATTATATTATTAATGTGGGATGAGGTGGCACATATATGTGCCTATATATATGAAGGAGTGACAAGAGCAAAGGCAGAAACCTTCCCTCCTACTTACTGCATGAAACAATAAATTTCTTCTTCCTCTTTCCATTCTGTTTCACGTTTATAAAGAAAAAAAAAAGAGACTTGCTCAAAAGTGAGATTACCTGGAAATCCAAGCATCAAACCACCAAGTACCAAGAACAAAAGTTGTTCCTCTCCTCATTACGGAGCTACAGAACCCACTTTGGTAGCGGCAAACGCAAACGGAAACTTCGCCGACTTTTGTCGCGAAAATGTGAACGAGAGCAAAAACGTAACAAACGTAAGGGGCACCTTCCACTTTCTAGTTTGCATTTTAGGGCTGTAAATGCATGTTTGATGTGTGATCATATTTTAGTTTCTGGTTTGAAAAACGAAACTATTGTGCATGTTGTTATAAAATGCGAAAAATGCATCCTATTGATGTTTGATGATTTTGTGATGTTGCTGTTTTGAAAAACGAAACTATTGTGCATGTTGTTAAAAATACACTCGCGCTGTGTTTTAAACTCGGGGTGTTACAATTATGGTATCAGAGCATTTGGTTAAAGTCGTGGGTTAAAGCTCTAGTTAAATTATTGGTTTTGAGTCATTATCTGATCATGCATAGGAGCAAGTAGTTAACGTGTCAAGTCTTGTGTAAGTTGTGGTGTGACTGAAGTGATGATGGTTTTGTAGGGAACAATGCCTCCAAGGAGAGACGACACCGCAAGAGCCAACGTCAGCAGGGAGGATAGGATGGCTGAATCGATGAATAACATGGCTGGGTCTGTTGCTGCACAGACGGCTGCGAAGACTCAACGTGATCTAGAGAAAAGAGAAAGAGAGATTTGTGCTGCTGAATTAAGAGGACTAGAGGATTTTCTTCGTCATAATCCTCCAAAGTTCAAGGGTGATGAGGGTCCAGAAAGAGTGGATCAATGGATTCAGGGAGATGGAGAAAATCTTTGAAATGATTAATTGTCACGCAACGGTAAAGGTCAACTATGCTACATATGTGCTGATAGGGGATGCAGAGTATTGGTGGAAGAGTACAAGGCTACTGATGGGGTCAGCTCATGAGGAGGTGAACTGGGAGTCATTCAGAAAGAAGTTTTTGGACAAATACTTCCCAATGAGCACTAGAACTAAATTGGGTGACGATTTTATGAAATTGCACCAGGGAAACATGACCGTGGGGGAATATGCAGCTAAGTTTGAATCTCTATCAAGGCATTTCAGATTTTTCCGCGAAGAGGTGGATGAACAGTTCATGTGACATCGTTTCCAAAATGGACTGAAATATGAAATTCAAGACTCCGTTTTACCCTTGGGAATTCAACGTTTCCAAGCATTAGTGGAGAAGTGTAGAGAAGTTGAGGATATTAAGAACAGGAGGGCCAACAGAGGAGGGAACTTTAATTCATGAGGGCTCAGCCGGATGAATTATCAGAATAATAAAGGGAAGCAGGTTGCTAAACCATATAATCGGCCACAAAACAACAATAGAGGCCATAATCGGCCGGGAAATCATAATTTTGGACGACAATTGGAACAAGGAGTCCGATGTTTCCGATGTGGGAAAGAGGGACATATTGCTACTGTTTATACCACAAGGGATCCTATATGTTTCAATTGCCAAAAACCAGGACACGTTGCAAGGGATTGCCAGGTTCCGAAGGTGGAACCAACAGTGAACGCAACTAGGGCTACTCGTCCTATTGCTAGGGGACGCGTCTATCACATGGGCGCTGAAGCTGGGAGTCAAGCTCCTAATTTAATACAGCAAGATTGCGAGATTGCAGGTAACACACTAACTGCACTTTTTGATTTGGGGGCAACCCATTCTTTCATTGCTATGGACTGTGTGAATCGTTTGAAGTTATTTGTGTCTGCTTTACCTTTTGATTTGGTTGTTTCCACACCTGCTAAGACTTTGACCGTAAACTCTGCATGTTTACATTGTACTGTAACGATTCAGAATAGAGATTTATTGGTTAATTTAATCTGTCTACCCCTACAATCACTCGAGATCATTCTCAGCATGGATTGGATGACGTATAATTACGTAGTCTTGGATTGTGCTCGCAAATTAGTTCTTTTCCCCAAACCTGGAGTCATTCGGTATTTGGCTGCTAACAAACTCAAAGTATCACTGAGAGAATAAACTCAAGAATTTTTATCATTGGCTAACGTGGAAACCATGATGGATGTGAACATAGGAGATGTGGTGTTAGTAAAAGAGTATCCGGACGTATTTCCAACAGAGATTCCAAGATTACCCCCGGTGAGAGAGGTGGACTTCTTCATTGATCTACACCCAGGAACTAGACCTATTTCAATTGCGCCGTAACGGATGTCGCCATTGGAATTAAGCGAGCTTAAGGTTCAAATAGAAGGTTTGTTGGAGAAAGGATTTATCAGACCAAGTGTGTCGCCATGGGGAGCTCCGGTGTTGTTGGTTAAGAAGAAGGATGGAAGTACACGCTTATGTGTGGACTATCGGCAACTTAACCAGGTAACTATTAAGAATCGTTATCCTTTACCACGCATCGATGATTTGATGGACCAATTGAGAGGAGCCGCGGTGTTTTCAAAGATCGATTTGAAGTCAGGATACCATCAGATTCGGGTAAGAGAAGGAGATATTCAAAAGACTGCTTTCAGGACCCGTTACGGACATTATGAATATCTTGTTATGTCGTTTGGAGTTACGAATGCACCAGCAATATTTATGGATTATATGAATAGAATCTTCAGCCTATTTCTGGATAAATTCGTGGTGGTGTTCATCGATGATATTTTGATTTATTCAAAGGATAAAGAAGAACATGGAGAGCATTTACGTCAAGTTCTTGAAGTTTTACGAGAAAAGCAATTGTACGCCAATCTGTCGAAGTGTGAGTTTTGGTTAGAGAAAGTGAATTTCTTGGGACATGTGATAACAAAAGAAGGAATCGATGTGGATCCAGCAAAGATTGAGACAATTCTTGCTTGGAAACAGCCTCAGACTATCACAGACATACGTAGTTTTGTCGGACTGGCAGGCTACTACAGGAGATTTATTGAAGGATTTGCTAAGATTGTAGCTCCTTTGACACAACTCACCAGAAAGAATCAGCCGTTTGCATGGACGGAGAAGTTGAGGAAATTTTTCAGTTGCTTAAGGAAAAGTTGACAACCTCACCAGTATTGGTCTCGCCACAACAAGAGGAACCCTATGAGGTCTATTGTGATGCATCTCACCAAGGTCTGGGATGTGTTTTGATGCAACACAAGAAAGTTGTAGCCTACGCCTCAAGGCAGTTGAAAACTCACAACGAAACTATCCTACTCATGATTTAGAGCATGTTGCAGTAGTGTTTGCATTAAAGGTCTGGAGGCACTACTTATATGGATGCATGTTCACGGTGTTCAGTGACCATAAAAGTTTGAAGTATCTGTTCGATCAGAAAGAATTGAACATGCGGCAGATGAGATGGATGGAGACTCTCAAAGATTTTGATTTTTCATTGCAATACCACCCTGGGAAAGCCAATGTAGTGGCTGATGCATTGAGTAGGAAAAGTGTGTAAGTATCTTCAATGATAATGGCTAGGCAACAAGAGTTGTGGGAAGCATTTAGAGATCTACAATTGGACGTAAAGTTTGCACCAGGAATTTTAAAGTGTGGAATGGTAAAGATTGCCAGTGGACTACTTCAGGAGATTGTAAACTTGCAAGATGACGCATTGATCCAAGAAAAGAGGAACCTGATAGCGCAAGGGAAGACGACTGAGTTCAGGATCGGACCAGATAATGTTCTGAGATGTAATGGAAGAATTTGTGTACCGGGAGTTGCAGATATGAGAAGAACGATTTTGGAAGAGGCTCATAAGAGCAAATTGAGTATTCATCCTGGAGCGACCAAGATGTACCAGGACTTAAGACAAAATTATTGTTGGTCAGGAATGAAGAGGGATGTAGCGGAGTACGTATCGGCTTGTTTAACTTGTCAGAAAGCGAAAGTGGAACATCAACAACCTGTTGGAATGTTGCAACCTTTGAAGATACCAGAATGGAAGTGGGATAGCATTTTCATGGATTTTATAACTGGATTGCCCAAGAAAAGGAAAAAGAATGATTCGATTTGGGTAATAGTGGATCGATTGACAAAATCCGCACATTTCCTACAAGTAAGGACCACTTATAAGGTAGATAAGCTGACGGAAATCTACATTGCTGAGATTGTGAGATTACACGGAGTTCCATCGAGTATTGTATCGGACCATGATCCAAGATTCACATCTCATTTTTGGGGAGCGCTGCATGAAGCTTTGGGAATGAAACTGAAATTGAGTTCCACTTACCATCCACAAATAGACGGACAGACTGAGAGAACAAACCAGTCCTTGGAAGATCTATTGAGAGCATGTGTGTTGGATGATAGAGGAAACTGGGATGAGGTATTGCCATTGATTGAGTTTACTTACAACAACAGTTTTCACGCAAGTATTGGAATGGCACCCTATGAGGCTTTATATGGACGCAAGTGTCAGACGCCTTTATGCTGGTATAAGGACGGAGAAAGTATGATCTTTGCACCTGAGATGGTGGAACAGACCACAGAGAAAATCAAAAGGATACAAGAGAAAATGAAGATTTCATAGGACCGTCAAAAGAGTTATGCGGACAAGCGTCGCAGACCTTTGGAATTCGAGCAGGGTGATCATGTATTTCTAAGGGTCACGCCTACAACTAGAGTTGGCAGAGCTATTAAGTCGAGGAAGTTGACTCCGAAATTTATTGAACCATACCAGATTACTGCACAAATTGGACCAGTGGCTTATCGGATTGCTTTACCTCCAATACTGTCCAATATTCACGACGTATTTCATGTGTCGCAGTTAAGAAAATACATCTCGAATCCGTCACATGTGATCGAACCAGACACAATTCAATTGAAGGATAACCTGTCATTTGAAGTATTCCCTGTAAGAATTGAAGACAGAAATATTAAACAGTTGAGGAACAAGGAAGTCCCACTAGTCAAAGTGATTTGAAATCCGACTACGGGAGACGCAACTTGGGAACTGGAGAGTAAGATGAGGGAACAATATCCTCAGTTGTTTATTAACGTGTAGTTTCGAGGACGAAACTAATTTAAGGGGGGTAGTAATGTAAGACCCTTAAATTTAAAAATTAAATTATGAATTTAATATTAAGTGTATTTTGAGGAATAATTGTAAAATATTTAATATATGTATATTTTGTGTAAATATATATATAAATATTTATTTTGGAGGTTGAATTAAAATTAGTGGATGAAGGATAAATTGATTTAATTACGAGTAATTAAATTATCGGGCAGTTAATTAAGGGATTATCTGTTAATTGCGACAAGACTGGTTAAGTGATGGAAGGTCAAGTAATATTATACTATTAATGTGGAATGAGGTGGCACATATATGTGCCTATATATATGAAGGAGTGGCAAGAGCAAAGGCAGAAACCTTCCCTCCTCCTTACTGCATGAAACAGTAAATTTCTTCTTCCTCTTCCCATTCTATTTCACATTTATAAAAAAAAAAAAGAAAAAAAGAGAGTTGCTCAAAAGTGAGATTACCTGGAAATCCAAGCATCAAACCACCAAGTACCAAGAACAAAAGTTGTTCCTCTCCTCATTACGGAGCTACAGAACCCACTTTGGTAGCGGCAAACGCAAACTTCGCCGACTTTTGTCGCGAAAACGTGAACGAGAGCAGAAACATAACAGAGATAAGGGGCACCTTCCACTTTCTAGTTTGCATTTTAGGGCTGTAAATGCATGTTTGATGTGTGATAATATTTTAGTTTCTGGTTTGAAAAACGAAACTATTGTGCATGTTGTTATAAAATGCAAAAAATGCATCCTGTTGATGTTTGATGATTCTGTGATGTTGTTGTTTTGGCTGATATAACATTGTTGTTTTGGTTGTGTGGGAATACTGGAAAATGCTTTGCATGTTGTTTTGGTTGTGTATGAATACTAGAAAAATACTTTGCATGTTGTTTTGAGAAATGATCAAAATGTAAACGTTGAAAAATGTCTGTTTTGTTATGGTTGACAATCTGTTTTGGGTGGTTTAAGTAAAACTGTGATAATGTTCTGGTGTTGGTGATTCTGTTTCTGTTATGTTGAAAACAATCTGGTGTTGATGATGGTTTTCAAAAGAGAAGGATTTAACTGGGTGAAGGTGTTGTCTGGAAAATCTGTTGTTGATGAAAAACGTTTTGAGTTTTGTGGTTTCAAAAGAATGGTGATTTTATTTTGGTGTTGTGTTGGTTTTTCAAAGAAAAGAATTTGAAAACGTGTTGAAGTTTTCTGTGAAATTTCACTAAATTCGAAGGTGTATTCGAATACGGCATGAGTGTATTCGAATACAGCCTGCAAAACTTCAGTTTTATTCAAATTTTTGAACTTGTATTCGAATACGAGCCTCTGTATTCGAATACAGATAAGGAATCTTTGCTTCTGACTTAGCCTCTGTATTCGGCTACGACCTTGTCGTATTCGAATACAGGACTGCAATTTTTGCCACTGTATTCGCATCTGTATTCGACTACGACAGCCTCGTATTCGAATACAGAATGCTGATTTTTTTCACTGTTTTTGCATCTGTATTCAAATACAAGGGAGCTGTATTCGAATACAGCTTGCTTTTTTTCAAAAATTTCAGTTTTAAACAATGGTTTATGAACTTAAAGAGTTGGGAAAATATTGGGAAGGTTTGTGATGAATTAAAATGGTGTTTTTGATATGGTTTGAGGTGGTGATGATGAGGTTCTGGAGTTCGTTATTGATGCTGTGAAAAATGCTGAGTTTAAACTGTTGTAGCTTATGTATTCAAATACAAGGAAACTGTATTCGAATACAGAGTGTTGATTCTACACTGTTTTAGCTTTTGTATTCGAATACAAGGAAGCTGTATTCGAATACAGATTCGTTTTTCCAGAAATCTCAGTTTTAAACACTATTTTATGAACTTCAAGAGTTGGGGAAACATTGGGAAGACTTGTGATAAATAAAAATGGAGTTTTTGAGATCATGTGAAGTGGTAATGATGAGGTGCTTGAATGTTTTTATTGATGTGATGATAATGAAATTATTTGGGTTGAGATGGGTTTAGGGAAATGATGGAAAGGCAGAATTTTGCTGATGTTGGCATACTATTTTTAGTGAAGAGAAAACATTGCATGTTCATGCATTGCATAGTCAGGTGGTTATCTCGATGGGCCACAGAGTAATGCGTAAAACGTGCTGGTCTGTTGAGCGACTGCACGAGTGCTGGTCTATTGAGCGACTGCACGAGTGCTGGTCTATTGAGCGACTGCACTAGTACTAGTCTGTGAGCGACTGTACCTTGATATGCGCAAAACGTGCTGGTCTGTTGAGCGACTGCACGAGTGCTGGTCTGTTGAGCGACTGCACTGGTACTGGTCTGTGAGCGACTGTACCTTGGTATATGTGAAACGTGATGGTTTGTTGAGCGACTGCACTGGTGCTGATCTGTGAGAGATTGCACCATGGTCATGTTGGCCATTAAAGTCTAACATATGAAAATCGTGTTGGTTTGTGAGCGACCGCACGTGTGCTGGTCTGTGAGCGACTGCACCTTGGTAATTCCAAGAAGTTGAGTACATGAGCATATACACATTGCATCGGGGTGGTTGATCGGTGGGTCATGATGTGGATATATATTGATGATTTGAAATTGATGTGTGTAAGTATCTTATAAAAATCTGAATTTCTGATGAATGGTTGTGATTGCTGAGTTGATGGTTGTACTTACAACATGTTTTCCATATTAATTGGTTGCTGTTTGAAAAGGCATACATGTCATGAAATTTCAAAATGAGCATCCTTATTTATCATCATTGTGATATGATATGCCATGGGTATAATTGTTACTGTTGATATAAATGCTATGTGTTATTTGTTAATTTCGGTCGGTGACCCTTTACTATTTATTGTGGAAATTGGGCTTTGCCCTCAGATGCCCCCCAAACCCATATCAGCAGTGGGTCCCCAGACGACGGAAACGTCGCTCAATTTCATTGATCGTCTGCTACCTACTGCTTGGGTATACGACCCCATCTCAAGCAGGGCGACGTACACGGGGAGACTGAAGAGGACCTGCAGGACTAACGGGGTGGTGGATTATGTGGAGCACACCTATACGAGGATTGACTTTCCTGTGCCTTCCAAATTGGTATTGGAGGCGCACGGAATTTTTTAGGACGCGGAGGAGCCGACGAGAGGGGTTGAGACGGAGGCCACAGTAGGTGTGGTGACTCCTAACCCGGTGACTGGAGGAGCTGTACATGATACAGAGGTGGAAGGGGAGAATCAAAGACCGATGCTAGTAGTAGATGATGTTCTGGGTCCATCTAGGACATCCGATGACTGCTTTGAGATTCCAGCACCGCCGAAACGACCCCGATTGTATATTAATCTGTCTTTGGAGGAGACCGATCCTTCCTTATGTAATGTGGAAGAGGACGTTACGCCGAGGCGAGCTGCGGAGTCGGACGAGACTTGCATGGGCTGCGGAGGGAATCCTTGCTACTGTAGCTTTAGTGCATGATCAGTTTAGACTTTTTGTATAGGGTCTTGATTTCGGTGGATGTAATTTATTTTGGGAATTATTGTATAACTTTTTCGCTGTTCTCTTCCGCACTCTAATACTTTTTAGTGGCCATAGGCGGGGTGTTCTATTTTGAGATGACATGACATTTTTTTTTTGAAATGTATTAATTTTATTATTAATTCCCAAAGTTAAGTACTTAGTGATATTATGATGAAATTATTTAATTACGTTCATCGATTAAATTACGACGTACTATTTTATGAAATGAATTAATGAACATTTTATTTTAATTCTTTTTTAATTAATCTGAAAATTCTTTTATTTATTATTAAAAAAAAATACACTTGCGCTGTGTTTTAAACTCGGGGTGTTACAGACATCACCAAAGGATGCCACCAAAGGATGTCACTAAAAGATATCACCAAAGGATGCCACCAAAGGATGTCACCAAAGGATATCACTAGAGGATCCCACCAGAGGCAAAAATCAGATGATGTCATCAGAGATAAAAATCAGATGATATCATCAGAGGCAAAAATTAGATGATATCATCAGAGGCAAAAATCAGAGGATATCATCAGAGGCAAAAATCAGAGGATATCATCAGAGGCAAAAATCAGAGGATATCATCAGAGGCAAAAATCAGAGGATATCATTAGAGGCAAAAATCAGAGGATATCATCAGAGGCACAAATCAGAGGATACCTTCAGAGGCAAAAATAATGGTGTAAGTTCCTTCTTCAATCTGGGGTTGTCAGATTGTTAGGAGAAGACTTGGCTTGTAGGGTCAAGGTAGTATAAGTTCCTTCTTCAATCTGGGGTTGTCAGATTGGTAGGAGAAGACTTGGCTTGTAGGGTCAAGGTGTTGTTGTTCCTCAAAAATCTGGGGCTATTAGGCTGTTTGGGAAGACTGGCTTGGAGGGTCAGGTGCTGTGTAATTCAAAGTGTTTGAATTAGTGGATTAAAGCCTTTTGAATGAGGGGATTGGATGTAGCCAAGTTAATGGTGAACCAGGATAAATCTATGTGTCTAAATACTTATACTTTTATTATTCGTTGCTACTGAATCTGATTGCTTCTTCTACAAGTAATTTATATCAACTTTCATCAAATCAACAAAAAGTATTCAACTTTGGCAAACACAATTCAACACCCATTCTCGTGTTTGCACCTTCAGCCGATAGTGGTTTAGTTCCTTCTTCAATCTGGGGTTGTCAGGTTGTTAGGAGAAGATTTGGCTTGTAGGGTCAAGGTGGTGTTGTTCCTCAAAAGTCTGGGGTTTTCAGGCTATTTGGGAAGACTGGCTTGGAGGGTTTGGTGCTTTGTAATTCAAGGTATTTGAATTAGTGGATTAAAGTCTTCTGAATGAGGGGACTGGATGTAGCCAAGTTAGTGGTGAACCAGGATAAATCTATTTGTCCAAATATTTATGCTTTCATTATTTGCTGCCTTGGAATTCGATTGCTTCTTATCCAAGTAATTCATAATAACCAACCAGCCTTCATCAAATCAGCAAAATGTTTTCAACTTTGGCAAACACAATTCAACCCCCTCCTCGTGTTTGCACCTTCATAGATTATTATAATTATCAGCACTTTGAGATGATGAATCATATGATTTCGAATATTGTTGGGGTTAGTTTGTCATTCAATGATGATCAATATGATGACACTAATGAACTTCCAAATGAAATAGCTTGGAGATTTTATGGTATTTCAAAAGAGACAAATAAATTATTGTTCGAAGGATCTCCAAACTCAAAGTTATCAATGTGTATTAGACTTTTAGGTCTAAAGTCTCAAATTCATGTTTTTGATTTAGCTTTAGATTTGATGACTAAAATGATGTTAGATGCAACACCAATTAGAGATGGTTTGTTGCAAAGTTATTACGATGTTAAACAGTCAGTGTCGAAGTTAAGATTGGGTGTCAAGAGGATTGATTGTTGTGTTATAGGTTGCATGTTGTATTACAACAAAAAATTCGGTAAAAATTATGTCAATTTAGTTGAATGTAAGTTTTGTCAACAACCAAGGTATCGTCAAAGGAATAACTTTAGGGCAAATAGGGGAAAATCGATTCCAAGGAAAGCAATGTTTTATCTACCTATTGTATCAAGATTGCATAGAATGTTTGCATCAATGCAAACTGCAAGCAATATGACGTGACAGTATGAGAAACACATTGATCAAATGCATTCTGATTTTGCGTCAGATCCACGCAATGTAAGACTTGGATTATCCTCAGATGGATTTATACCATATGTATAAGCATCGTCTACTCCTTATTCTTGTTGGCTTGTTATTGTTACTCCATACAATCTTCCACCTGATATGTCTATGTTTAAAATGTTCTTGGTTGTCGTGACGCCAAGTCCGTCTATTCCTACAACTTGTATTGATATTTATTTACAACCTTTGATTCACGATTTTGAAGAGGTTGTGGAATGGTGTCTTGATATACGATATTGCTCGAAAACAAAATTTTACGATGAGAGCTGCTTTTATGTAGACCATTAATGATTTCCACGCTTATGGGGGATCCACGATAAATTGGCTTGTCCTATTTGAATGGAAGATACAAAAGCATTTACATTAAAATTCGATGGGAATACGTCGTGGTTTGACTTGCATCCTAGGTAATTACTTGTTGATCACTTATTTAGTAGGAATGAAGTTGTTTCTATGTAGAAAATCGAGGACCGCCTCTTAAATTGACATCGGAATAAGTTTGGAATAAAGTAAAATATATGCCAAAGGTACAAGTTGTTGATGGTGTAGCTTGTAACCCACAAGGTTACAAACAATGGCACAATATGGTAAAAAGATGTATTTTGAGATCTACCATATTGGAATGATAATCTTTTGAGGCATAATTTCAATGTTATGCATATCGAGAAAACTTTCTTTCACAACATATTTAATACTATGATAAATGTGAAAGGCAAAACAAAAGATAATAACAAAAGATAATGATTATTAATGATAAAGCTAGAAAAGATATAAATTTTTTAGTTTAAAAGAATAAACTTTTTCATGAAAAATTCATAAACAAACCGAAACGCGGATTTTGTATATATATATTCTCTTTTTTTTTAATTTTTTCCTAATACACCCCACTTTGAAAAAATTAGGGTTTAGGGTTTAGGGTTTGGGTTTATGGGTTAGGGTTTATGAATTATTTTAAATATTTATAATTTATTATAATTATTTTTAATTATTAAATTAAAAAAAATTAGGGTTTAGGGTTTATTAATTATTTTAAATATTTATAATTTATTATAATTATTTTAAATTTTTAAAATCAAAAAAACAAAAAAAAATGGGGGGTGTAGATCATCGCACCTTGGGGGTGCGATGAGCAAAAAAAGAAAACGCCTTCAGATCATCGCCCCCTGGGGGTGCGAAGATCAACAGGCTACCAAAATTTTTCCTTCAGTTCATCGCAGGCCCAGGTTGCGACGAGCAACTGGGCCCAAAAAGTAAGACAACGTGAGAATTTTTTTTCAAAGTGGGGTGTATTGGGAAAAAATTAAAAAAAAGAGGATATATATATACAAAATCCCCGAAACGCGTGTATACTGTATTATATATATATATATATATATATATATATATATATATATATATATAATAAGTTGGAAGTGGATAAATCGAGAGAGTGAGAGCGTTAGAGTGAGAAAGTGTAGAGAGAGAAGAGGAAGATGGGAGACGCAGTGACGGAGTTGAGTAGCTCGAAGATGTTTGGAGGTTACAATAAGAGATACAAACATTACAGCAATACACTTGATTGTTCAATGAACTTCCACATTTACTTTCCTCCTTCTGAGTCTGATGATTCTAAGAAGAAAGTAGTATTCCCTGTTCTTTATTGGCTCTCTGGTCTCACTTGCACCGACGAGAATTTCATTTTCAAGTCAGGCGCTCAACGCGCCGCTTCCCAACAAGGCGTTGCATTGATCGCCCCCGACACTTCTCCAAGTAATATTATATTATCATTTTTTTTTTAATTTCTCCGTTATTCGTTCTAATTCTTGATTGATTTATCATTCAATTACTTCAACAGGAGGCTTGAATGTTGATGGAGAAGCCGATTCTTGGGACTTTGGTCTAGGTATCTTTCTATCTATCTATCGTTTCCTTTCATATCTTTTTCCCAATTTTTTTTTTTACTTTTTCTCGAGTTTCTGACCTTTTGATTTTGGAATATAAACATGATTTTTTTACTAGTGTTCAACATATCTGACGCACTAACTTCTCAATTTCATTTTTCTGGAAATGAGGTACCTGTAGGGTTCAGGTTTAAGATTGGTGCCCCTTCTTTCAGCATGATCATGTCTCCTTTCTAGTTGGAGGCATGGTGCTGCCTAAATACCTTTACAAATTCTTCCAAAACAATTTTGATGCCACCCGGAATTTCCTTGTCATGTACAGCTTCTACTTGGTGCAGCATGCAATCAATTAAGAATCCCTCCCCCTTCTGCTGTAGTCCCTCAATAATAGCTATGGCTGACACCTCCCTTTGTAAAGGGTAGGGTCTCCCTTCAACATATGCCTTACCCCACATCTTTACAAATTTTGAGGGTTAACTCTGAAAGTTGTTACCATATCACCCCATCTTTCCAGCCGCTCCATTCCCAACACCACATCCTCTTCCATCTATGTCTTGCAGTTGCATGTGCTGATTCCTGCACACCCCGCTTGTTTTAAGCTTCTACTACCAGTACATTTTTTGTTGAATCAAATTTCTACTACCAACATCATAGCAATTTTTAAATTATACATGATAATGTTATAACTGCGAAATTTCCTTTTAGATTCCTTCTGAATTCCTATTTTTTGAAATATGTACACCTTTATTGGCATGTGAAATCTAAGTTTGTGCCTAAACCTTCAATTAATAACATATTAAGATCATGGCTTTCCTATAATGTGTCAATGCATGATGAAGGTTGTTGTTACATGATTTGCACAACTTGCAGCCCTAAAACTTCCCCAAGTACAGTTTGACTTGCATGAGAAGAGGGACGGTAATGATTGTATGGAATGAAGGTGTTTGGGTGTTACTAGAGCATATTAACATGCATAGAAAATATACTTTATACTCAGATTTCTAAGTAGGAGTCAGATGAGAAGTTGTTTTATTTGCCCCTGAATTTTAGCTTGTTTGTATTATTTCTTCTTCAGTCCCCAAATTTTGGTAGGACAAAAATAGTCATTTCCTTTTGAAAGACGCTGATGTTTTGTAGAATTAGTTTGATAGTTATTTGCTATTGCTGAGATTACCTTGAGATATGGAATATACATTTTGTTTTACGGAAGATATCTTAACTGCATAATTCCTTTCGGAACAGGTGCTGGATTTTACCTCAACGCCACACAAGTGAAATGGAAGAATTGGTGCATGTATGACTATGTTGTCAAGGAATTGCCACAGCTTCTGAGTGATAACTTTCCACAGCTTGACACATCAAAAGCTTCTATATTTGGTCATTCTATGGGTGGGCATGGTGCATTGACTATCTACCTGAAAAATCTGGATAAATATAAGGTGTTGATGATTGTTCTAATGGAAACTTCTCATTTTAATAATATAGTCAAAGGAGTTACTTAGACAATTTTGGCAATTTTTTAAATTACGGATATTTTTACTGTTGAAATCACAGATACTTTTTTATCAATTGGCATTTCTATCATTATCATCTTTCTTCTCTGTGCCAATTTTCCTTTCTAAACTTTGATAGGGCATTTCTTTGGAAGTTCCATTACTTGGGGTGATTGAATAATAGAGAAGCTTCTGAATTGGAATTGAGGTGTTCAACAGAAGGTTTTCCTATAGCAGTATGATTATACCTAGAGTCGACATTAAGTCTGTGTCTTTTACTGTATATTGCTGGATGTTCTTATTGGGTTTTCCATCTTGCAAGGTTATGGGAATGCAACACCTACAATTTTTGTTTGGTGGATAAAATAAAGAATGATTCAACATAATATGTGATTGCAAGATGGCTAACATTCTGAAAGTAAAGTTCGTTATAACCGTAAGTCCTGCAATGCTTTGAGCAGTAAAGTTCCAGCAAGAGCAAAAACTAGGTGTGGCGGATATGAGAATGTTGAGGAGATGATAGAAACTCGTTTCTTTTATGGTTTATTGCTCAGAATTTTTGTATTGATAACCGTTTCAGATTGTTGTAAATTAGAACCAAATGTCTTCCTTGTGGTGAGGTTTTTGGAGTTTGTAGAACTCTATTATTACCTAAGACAACAAATATGAACATACTTTCATGATAAGTAGTGTATTTAATATTGTGATTCTAACTTTTTTTTTTTCTTGCATTATTGTTTCAGTCAGTTTCTGCCTTTGCACCAATAGCAAATCCTTCAAATTGTCCTTGGGGACAGAAGGCATTCACTAATTATCTAAGCAACAATAAATCTGATTGGGAGGTAAATTAGAGGGGAACTAACATGTTGCATTACTTAATTAGTCTTCGTATTTCACTATATTAAGCAGTTGAAGAATGCAGGATTATGATGCTACTTACTTGGTAACAAAGTTTCCCAATGTATCTGCCACCATTTTGATTGACCAGGTAAAAGATCACGTTTGTGTGGTTTTTTTTTTTTTCAAACAAAAACCCGTGAATGACAATAAGAGTTACAATTTTAATTGGTGGCATCAGCTTTGATTAATATAGCGTTGTTTGATTCATGTAACCGATCCTACTTAATGGGATAATGTTTGGTTGTTGTTAAGAAATCCATCGTTAGTTGCAAGTTCAATAAACCAATAAGGTCATCCAGATATAATGCTGTTTATAACACAGCTAGGTTTCAAGTTATTACAAACATGCTCCTATACTCTTTTTAATTCTTGCTGATTTTTATCAGTTTCTTACTATGGCCCTACTTTTCAGGGGGAAGATGACAAATTTTTGCATGATCAACTTCTACCTGGCAAGTTTGAAGAGGCATGCAGGAATGCCAATGTTCCACTGCTGTTACGCTTTCAACCTGGCTATGATCACTCTTATAATTTTATTGCCACATTCATCGATGATCACATCCGACATCATGCTGAAGCTCTTAGGCTTTAATTAAGTTGTGTTCACTCTGATGATCTAGAACTGTTCTGTTAAACTTTACTGAATCTACTCATTCTATTGCGAGTTGTGATACTATGGTTTGTATTTGACTATGGATTGGAACGGAACTTTTCTCGTGTTTTCATGCTAGTTCAAAACTAATTTCGTGTGTATGAAATGTACAAGATTATTTCTATATGTAAGAAATAGGAAATAAATTCTCACAAGACTTATGAAACTGAAACATACACAATTTCATTGCTTCTAAAAACTTTTAAATACAAAAAATCGATAGTAAAAAATTAATAAAAATAAAATTACGTATCAATTTGTTACAGCCTAATATTAATTTGAACCAATCCATTACCTCTCATAATTCCAATAATTAAAATTCATAACCATAGGTGTTGATCAATAATAGGTGTTGATCAATATTATTAACACTACTTGGATCTGTTCTCAAACATTCCTTTTGAAAAAGCATTTGTAAAGATATCTGAAAAATGGTCTTTTGTCTTGCAATATTGTAACAAGACTTCTCTTTCCTTTTGGATTTATCTAAGAAAATATAGCTTAATATTGGAGTGTTTAGTCTTCTCATGCAATTGTTGCTTGATTATCTACAAACACCTTAGTTGATTCTGCTTGAGTCATTTGTAGATCAATCAAAAAATTTCCCAGCCACAAAGCTTGATTAATAGTTGCAGTTGCAACTATGAATTATGCTTCAACAGTTGATTGTGCCACAATATCTTGTTTCTTCGAAGACCAAGAAAATACTCCATAATCAAATGTAAAACAATACCCTAAAATGTTTTTCATATCATCCAATGATCCTCCTCAAATCACTGTCAGAAAATCCATGAAAATTAAATTCTTGATTATCTTGAACCATACTCCATAATCAAGAGTTCCTTTGATATATATATAAGCACACATTTAACAACTTGAAGATGAACTTCTTTTGTACAATGTAAGACCCTTGAGAGAACACTTTCATCATACAAAATATCAGGTCTTGTTGTTGTAAGGTAGGCACACGAGGCAACCAATAAGACTTCTAAAACCAACCTCATTAACCTTTTCTACACTATCTTCCTTACCTAGCATCAGTTTTAAAAACAATGGAGTACCCACATGTTTACAATTCTCCATTTGAAACTTCTTTAGAATCTCCTTTGCGTATTTCTTCTGATCGATGAAGATTCCCTTTTCATATTGTTTGACTTCATTTCGAGAAAGAAAGCCATATCTTCATAATCAATCATTTCAAAGACCATCCTATTTTGCTTAAACTTCTCAAACAAACACAATATTGCTTCTTGTAACCAAAAGATCATCAGCATACAGAGAAACAATTAAAATATCATAATTCAAGCACTTCACGTAAAGAGTTGACTCACCGAGACTCTTTGTAAAGCCAATACTCAACAAGTACTCATCAATCCTATTGTAATAGGCCCTTGGAGTCTGCTTCAAACCATACAAGGCCTTTTATAGCAAATAAACCTTATCTTCTTGCTCTTTAACTGCAAATCCTTCAGGATGCTAAACATATATCTCCTCTTGCAAATAACCATTGAGAAAATGAATTTTACATCTAGTTGAAACACCTTCCATCCCTTTTGTGCTGCCAATGCAAGGGCCAATCTGACTGTAACAAGCCGAGCTACTAGAACAAATGTTTCATAAAAATCAACTTCAAATACTTGAGCATAGCCCTTCACTACAAGTCTTGCCTTGTGCTTAATAATGGAGCCATCTACATTGAGTTTGGTTCTAAACACCCATTTAACACCAATAACATTTTTGTGTTGGGTTTAGAAACCAATTCCCAAATTTTGTTTTTCTCGATCTTATTAAGCTCCTCCTGCATTGCAGCTATCCACTTTGAATCTTTTTGTGCTTCTATAGAATTTTCAGGCTCTAAATCAACAACATTACATTTTTCATAAATATAGAAAGTATTCTAGTTCCTCTAATATGTGGATCAATAACATTTTCATCTTCTTTTATTAAAGATAAATTAGAAAATTGATTTTTTTCATCTTTCTCTCAACTCCATTGTTTATCTTCAACAAAACGAACATCTTAGCTTATTAGAATCTTACTAGTTTGTGGTCAAAAGACTCTATAAGCCTTTGAAGTTGTGCTATAGCCAATAAAGATTCATGCCTCAACCTTTTTAACTAATTTATCTCTCTGTTTTTTTTTTTACCTTTGGAACATAGTTATAACAAATACATCTAAAAACTTTAATATTTTGAACAAAAGGTTTATGGCTATACAATGCTTCAAAAGGAGTTTTCCCTTGTACAACCTTTGTAGGAAGCGCCTATTTAGTAGAAAATCAATAGTATTAGTAGCTTCACCCTACAATTTCTTTGGAAGACCTTTCTCATGCATCATGCATCTAGCCATCTCCATTATTGTTATATTCTTCCTCTAATCCACTCCATTTTGTTTTTGAAGTATAAGAAGTGGTAAGTTGGTACTCCATTTTAGCCTCTTCACATAAATAATTGATTTGATATGAGATATACTTTTTTCCATTGTCGAACCTTATAACGTGAATTTTACAATCACATTGATTTTCAATCCAAGCCTTAAACCTCCAAAAAAAATCCTGCAACTTCATATTTAAATCTCAAGAAATAAATCCAACACATTATAGTAAAATTATCAATGTAATATTGACTCCCTTTTAAAGAGAACTCAGGTTGCGGTCCTCCAAGGTTTGTATGAATCAACTGCAATTTATGTGATGTTTTCCAATTTGATTGAAGAAATGGAAGTTTGGATTTGTTTCCATATTGGCACGCACAACAACTACTCATATGATTTTCTAATGATGGCAAGCCTTCTACAATGTTATGCTTTTTCACATACACCAATGCATCATAATTAAAATGTCCCATCTTTTTGTGCCAAAAATTAGTAGCATGAAGTATGATTGAAACAACGACCTGAACCTCCTCCATAAGATCTACATAGAAGCTTTTTCTTTTCATTTTAACCTTAAACATATCACCTTCTTTTGCATCTTTAATTAAACACGTTTTGTCTACAAACAAAACTTTGTAGCCCTTTTCACTATGATTGTTAGTAGAAAAACAAGTTGCTGCAAGTAACTTTCCTTTTCGTCTTGTTAATTAGCCACGTGAGCTTCAAATTGAGGATGCCTTTTGTTCTTGCAAATTTTTGCAATATGTCCAAGTTGATTGCATTTGTTGCGGCATATATCAGGCCTTTCCTAACATCTAAAATACAAATGGTTCCTTTTTCCACAATGTTGACATGGAGGATTATTTGTCTTCTCATGTTCAACTTTACTGCCTATATTAGAGCTCTCTCCTTTCTCAAAATTGCTTCATTGAGCCTTTTTCTTCTTTCCTTCGTAACCTTGATTGAGTTTCAATTTAACTTGTAAAGCACCTTCAATTGTGCCTTCCTCCCTCATAAGTCTCCTTTGTTCTTGAGCTTGCAAAGCATACGCCAATTCACACAATAATTTTTGGCATATCTTTGGAATTTTCCAAAGAAATGGTGGATTCAAACCTCTTAGGAACATTCATAAGGATTTTTTGGACTATCATTATATTAGAAAACTCAATTCCAAGCAACATTACATTGTTGACAAGCCTAGAAGTTTGTAAGAATACTCTTTGATTGTTTTTGACTCCTTCATAAGTTGTATCTCAAAATCTCTGATCAAATTCAACACTTGTGTCCCTTTAACTTTCTCGTTTCCTTCATACTTCTGCTCGTGAAAATCCCATATTTTTTTGGCCGACTTCGGAGTCATAATTCCTTGTAAATATTGCTTTAGAAATAACATAAAATAGATAGCATTTTGCCTTTCGTTGTTTTCTCTCCTTGTGATTGCTTATTTGTGCAAGAGTTGGATTTTCTGGTAATAGATCAATCACATAATCATTCTCAACCGCCTTCCAAAGATCATTAGCATCAAGATAAGTCTCCAATCTGGTTGCCCATATGTGATAATTCTCACCTTAAAAAATTGGCAATTTTATGGCCAGAGTTATTAGATTGCATTTTCAACTATTAGGTAAGTGTTTAGGTGTTTAGTAGAACACTCAACTTGACCAAGTCTCTCAAAAACAAGAATGCTCTGGTTACCACATGTAGAAAATAGGAAATAAATTCTCACAAAACTCGTGAAAATGAAAACTGAAACACACATTTGCATTGTATCTAACAATCTTTAAATACAAGAAATTGATAATAAAAAATTAATAAAAATAAAACTATCCATAAATTTGTAACAACCTATTATTAATTTGTAACAATCCATTTGATCCCATAATTCCTATAATTAAAACTTATAACTATAGAAATTCTACAATAAAATTTAATAATAGGTGCGAATGAATATTATTATTTGTTTATATAAGATTATTGTAGGTTATAGATATTATAGAATATTTAAATAATATATAGAATGGAGCCTTCTTCACCCTTAGCATTGTTCTCAACAAGACCAAAATCGACATTTGCTATGATGTTTAGGCCAAACAACTCTGGCCTAACTAATATAAAGTTTTTCACTAAAAGTCACATACTGTAGGTAATGATTGTTGGAACCAAGTTGGTTCTTGCAATTAAAGTTTTGATGTTAACAAATGTATTTTGTGAAAATAACATATTTGACTTAGAATAAGAATGAAAAATGTCACCAGAAGAATAGATCAGAGGATGACGTTACCAGAAGTAGAAATAAGAGGATGACGTCACCAGAGGATGTAACCAGAAGACGACGTCACCAAAAACAGAAATCAGAGAATGATGTCACCAGAAGATGACGTCACCAGAAGCAGAAATCAGAGGATGATGTCACCATAGGATGATCATCAGAGGAATATGTTAGAGAAAAATGCTCAAAACAGAATTGGAGCAAAAGACTAGAGAAACAGAATCTAGCTCAAAATATGCTCAAAACAGAATCTGAGAAAAATGCTCAAAACAGAATTGGAGCAAAAGACTCGAGAAACAAAATCTAGCTAAAAATATGCTCAAAACAGAATATGAGAAAAATGCTCAAAACAGAATTGGAGCAAAAGACTCGAGAAATAGAATCTAGCTAAAAGCATGCTCAAAACAGAAGCGGAGCAAAATGCTCAAAACAGATTAATTGAAAAACACTCCAGAAGTAAAGCATCAGTGAGAAAAAGACTCAAAACAGAATCTGAGCAAAACTACTCCAGAATATTCTCAAAACAGATTAATCGAAATACACTCCATAAGTAAAGCATCAGTGAAGTCCTAATTTCAACTATAAATAGAGGCTTAATGCTAGAGAATAAAACATCGAAAAATAAAAGAACTCAAGCAAAAATTCATAAGTATTCAGAGAGTTCAAAGTAGAGAAACACATGCTTAAAAGATAAATATTTTCTAAGTGTTCTTTTCTTAGAGTGTGAAGCTGATCGCCATCATAAATTATTCAGAAGCAAACACTCTAGTTCACTTTAAGCATATTGTGAGTATCAACTTTCCAGAAGTAATTACTCAGTTCTAATTTTGATCCCTTATATTAAATCCTATAGTGTTGAAGTTTCTTCTAAGATCTGGGGTTGTCACGTTGTTAGAAAAAGACTTAGCTTGTATGTTTAAGGTTGTGAAGTTCCTCAAAAGTCTGGGATTGTCAGACTGTTTGAGAAGACTTGGCTGGTTTAGTCAAGGTGTTGTTGTTACTCAAAAGTCTGGGTTTGTCAGGCTGTTTGAGAAGACTTAGCTGGTTTAGTTAAGGTGTTGTTGTTCCTCAAAAGTCTGGGGTTGTCAGGCTGTTTGAGAAGACTTGGCTAGTGTAGTCAAGGTGTTGTTGTTCCTCAAAAGTCTGGGGTTGTCAGGCTCTTTGGGAAGACTGGCTTGTAGGGTCAGTGGTGTTGTAATTCAAAGGAGTTTGAATTAGTGAAAAGGCCTTCTGGACGAAGGGACTGGACGTAGCCTAGTTAACGGTGAACCAGTATACATTGTTGTGTTATTATGTTATTATTATCCGCTGCTGAATCTGATTAGTTATATATCGAATAATTCACATTAACATTCAACAAAACAGCAAAAGTAATCAAGTTTGACAAACACAATTCAACCCCCCCTTCTCGTGTTTGCACCTTCAATTGGCATCAGAGCTCGGTCTCAAGGCTGAGCACTTTACAGTGTTTGAGGAAAGATCCAAGGGATCAACATGTCCGAATTCAATGAAGAAGCTACTGGAGGAAACATCAACAGACCACCTCAGTTTGATGGAGAACGATTTGAATATTGGAAGGACAGGCTGAGAAGTTTTTTTAATTTTACAAGATCCTGAACTTTGGGACTTGGTGGAAGATGGTTATACTGCTTTAGAAGATGCTGATGGTGTTAAAATTTCCAAGAGAGATATGGATGCTGACGAGAAGAAGATGTTCAAGTTGCATCACAAGTCCAGAACGTTCATGATCAATGCAATCACGTTCAAGGAGTTTGACAAATGCACTAACAGAGAAACAGCGAAAAGCATCTATGATAGTCTAATTCTGACTTACGAAGGCAGTAAGCAAGTTCAAGAAGCAAAGGCTAACATTCTAGTCAAGAAGTACGAGTTATTCAAGATGGAAGAAGATGAAGACATTGAAACTATGTTTTCTAGATTCCAAACTCGAGTATCAGGATTAAGGGTACTAGAAAAGAGCTACACTACTACTGATCATGTAAGGAAAATACTTAGAAGTCTGACAATCAAGTAGAGACCAAAGATTACTGCTATTCCGGAAGCTAAAGATATGAATACTCTAAAGCTGGAAGAATTAATCAGCTCTCTCAGATCACATGAAATTGAGTTGGAAGAAGATAAACCCAAGAAGAAGAACAAAACTCTAGCACTGAAATCCAAGCAGAAGAAGGCTCTAAAAGCAACATCTGAAGATAGTGATTCAGACGATCAAAGTGTGAATTCAGAGGAAGAAGAGATTGCTTTCTTATCCATAAATTTTAGAAAGATGTGGCACAACAAAAGAAAGAAATTTTCCCAAAGATATTCCAAGTAGTCCAACAAAGAAAGTGATGATACACATGACAAGAAAGATATCATCTGCTACGGATGCAATGAATCTGGACATATCAAGTCAGAATGTCAAAATATGGAAAAGGGAAGTACCAGAGGAAAGATTTCCGAACTAAGAAGAAAAGCATGATGGCTACATGGGATGATTCTGATGAATCTTCTGAAGATGAACAAGCAGATTTGGCTATGATGGCTCACACCAACTCTTGATCCAACACAGAATCTGATTCTGGAAGAGAATCAAAAGATGATGAAACTGAGGTATATTATGAATTCACTCGATCTGATTTGATTACTGCTCTGAATGATTTTTTAAACAGTAGGAATGGAAATAGAGGTATAGGTGTTGTTGTTACTCAAAAGTCTGGGGTTGTCGGGTTGTTTGAGAAGACTTAGCTGATTTAGTTAAGGTGTTGTTGTTCCTCAAAAGTCTGGGGTTGTCAGGTTGTTTGAGAAGACTTGACTGGTATAGTCAAGGTGTTGTTGTTCCTCAAAAGTCTGGGGTTTTCAGGTTGTTTGGGAAGACTGGCTTGTAGGGTTAGTGGTGTTGTAATTCAAAGGAGTTTGAATTAGTGAAAAGGCCTTCTGGAGAAAGGGACTGGACGTAGCCTAATTAATGGTGAACCAGTATACATTGCTATGTTATTATGTTATTATTATCCGCTGCTGAATCTGATTAGTTATATATCGAATAATTCACATTAACATTCAACAAAACAACAAAAGTAATCAAGTTTGACAAACACAATTCAACCTCCCTTCTCGTGTTTGCACCTTCAAAGGTAAGAATATTTTGACTGACATTCGGATCCACCGTCAACTTTAAGAGACATCTTATTATGTTTTGAGGACTCTCAATACATGTTTTGAAGACGGTGATAACAGTCATTAAAAACTAGATAAATATAAATAAATAATTGATCTATTCCTACGATATTGTCTATCATTAAAACTTATTATTATTTACTAAATTAAATTTATTTTATCTTACTACTAATTTTAATTTTAAATTAAATTATTAATACCAGTAAATTAAATTTAAATTTCTAATTTATTTTTATTAACTAATTCCATTGAAACTTACAATAAAATATAATTTTATTTTACTAATTCCATTAAATGTAAAGTATAATTTTATTTTACTAATTCCATTAAATGTATGTTACTTGAATTCCTAGTATTTTAATTATAACACTAACCAGAGTATTCTTGTGGCAATATTGAAATGAAATTATAAACATTAGAAGCTTATGAATAGAAATTTCATCAACAAATATTTTTCCACTAATTGGATCATAAAATCCTTGCATAAGTGATACAATAGTTGATTTTCTAGAACCATTTCCTCTAACTAATGCGAATGTTTTACCTGATGAAAAATTTAGGCAAAAATCATTTAGGATCACATTGTCTTGATAGATACACAGATTCAACATTCTTAAATTCAACTTCTCCTAACAATTTATCTAAAATCTCTACTTTCATACTTTCAGAATCTAGCTTTGGAACTCTATTTATCATTTTCATTATTCTTTGTCTTGCAACACTTGCTTATGTGAAATAATTTAGTTTGGAAAAACTAGATCCTAAAGCCCTACACACAATAAAAAATATATATAACAAAAATCATAAAAAAAATATTATTTAAACACAAGATTTCAAAATCGCGATCAAGTCAAAATCTTTGATACTTTTGAGAATCACAATCAAATATGATTGATGGAATCTTATTTATGGTAATTGAGACTTCAAAAACATGATGAAACGACTATAACCGCGATCACATACTAGTTTTTAAAACCTTGCTTAAACCTAAAACTCAAAAAAATACGAAATGTCTAAGCCACACTACTAGAAAAAGTCAAATTACTTACAAAAGTTAGAGATGGAAAAATTACTAGAAAAAGTTATAAACCTCAACTTTAGGGACAAAAAAATAGTATTCTTTATTATACTTCCCTATCTCTATTCTCCTTTTCAATAGAAACCCCAAAAATCAGAATATGTTTCTGACATAATAAAACTCATTGAATTCCAAATCTATTTTCCAACAACTAGCTAGTATTGTCAAATTTCAAGTGCATTTGGGCATAATGTTAACAATTATCAATTATAGATTCAACAACCAATTAGTGTGAACTATATCCATAAATCATATATGTTCAGCTACAACTTGTGTAAGACCTTATTAATTTGTGGATCCTCATAAAACCTTACATGGAGAACAATCACAAGATTTTCAAGCAACTTCTCCAATGTTTTAACTCTATGGTTAGCACAAGAGTGAGAGCTAGAACTTGCATGTTGAAGAATCTTGCCAAGACAACGTACACGTCCCCTTTTTTCAGGCCCTTTAACTTTTGAGTAAATATCATTCTTCTAGTTTGTAGAATTTGAGTGGTTTGAGGATTATTTGAGCTTTCTGCCTCCTCTACCATATGCTTCTTTAGTTCTTCCTACATTTAGCACAAAGTGTCATAGTCAATTACAACATGCAGCTTTGCATTCTTTAATGGGCAACATAAGAATAAAAAAAGAAAGATCACTGTCTTAAAATATGCATTAACATGGAAACAACATAAGTTAACCTAAGAAGGGGAGAGAGAATATTATGAAATTATCCATCATGCATGTTTGTCACAATAAGATTTTTGTTAGTATACATGAGAAAGTTACATAACACATTCAAGTTTTGAAAGTTAGACACAATAAGACTAATTCATAAAATCTAATAACATGAGCTAGAATATAAAATTAGACACACAATTATCTATGAGTTGTGATAGTCAAATTATGAAAATGACTGTTTTAACCAAGAACAATTCAAATTCAAATAGGATGTAGCATATAAATGTATAATATATGATAATTGATAACTAACTAAGGACCTTTGTTTTGAAAAAGTCCATAGTCAAATCTCAAGTCAACCTAGTTGTTCAATTCAAACAACCATTTAGTATTTAGTCTGATTAGCTCATCCAAAAATTCATCATGGCAACATAATTTGAAACGCTCCAAATTCTTAAAAGTTATACAATTGACAACCACATTCCTCCTCCTTTGTTACCAATATGCGAAAACAGTTGTTTTCTGTCAGCATATCTCTCATGCTCAATTTATAATATTGAATGAAATCAAATAGAGTTGCATAATAACAACACAATTTATGACAATTACAGTAGAATCTAAATTAAATACTCTAACCCCGAGATTCATAATTTGAATTTAGAAAAAACAAATAAATATAATCCCAACTCCTAAATTGATAAAAATATTTAATTAATGTCCAAAGATAGAGGGATGTATTATTATTAACCAGGAGAATTACAACGGGGAAGGCAACAACAAAAGCAACACATGAGCTTCAATCAATAATCAATGAAATTTCAAATCAGTTTTAAAATTCAAAAAACCAAAATCAATCAAAAGATTCTGAGATGGAAAATGAATAAGGGAACGATTTCTACTTGGGTGAATATTTGTTTATTAGGTAGCTGTTTCGGTGAATATGTGAATATATTTTTGGGTGAATAGGTAAATATTTGTGTTTTTTTTTAATTAACATGATATATTCATATTAAATAAGAATATGTAACACTCTACATGTAGCTAAAAGTAATTGTAGTAACAAATAAAAAAATATCATTAAAAATTAAATATAACTAAAAATAATTGTAATAACAAATAAAAAATTATCATTAAAAATTGAGTGTTAGAGTATAAATTTTCATTGAGGGTAAGCTTCCAACAAGTAGATAAAAGCTACACATTTGATGATTTTACCAAAAAGAGAGAGAAAGTACACGAGGCAAGGGATCACAAGCCTTCCTATGATTTTCTAGAGCATAACGCCCATCCAGTTTGGCCCCTATTTTCATGAACTGACAGTACTCTTTTCATATTGGGTAAGACCCGTTAGAATTACAAGGTAGCAAAGTTGGCCTTTTCTATATGTTAGGTTTTTACTTAGGTGAGATTTCTAGATTAGTAAAACAAAAACTTAAACAGTATTTCTAAATCAAAATAAAACAAATAAAAATAGAGAAATATTTGAGGGTATTTTTGAAAAATCTAAATGTAGGAAAAGTCTTAAAAGTTGTATAATTCATAATTTAAAATTTAAAATTTTAAAAAGTGGAAATTTGCACACAATTTTTTATTTCCATTTTTGTTGCTTAATTGTTACCTAGCATGACCTACACAAATAAAATGTTTTAGGAAAATGTTTGTGCCCTTTAAATATCAGAAATATTTCTGTCTCGTTTCTTTTCAAATTCATGTTATCTTGAGAATCGAGATTGTCAGTGTTGTGTTCTCTTTGAACCATTGTTGTTAAATATTTGGTATATATTGTGCTATTTCCTAGCCAGAATCAAGGCATTGTAATCTATATTGTTAACATCCCATCAAGTTCACATATATCAGAGTATATTAAATCTAAAGGCTTAGATTTTCTAACTATTAGTTTATGTGAACTCTTTTTTATTTTAGCTTGACTGAAAAAATTACATTTTTCAAACTTATTTAAAGATAACATTGAAATGAGGCCTAAGTTACTCAAGTTTGAAATCACAAGTTTTTTCACATGACAGAGTTTAGCATGCCAAATATTTAAATCATACAATATATAAGCAGAAGGAGATATTTTATTGATTTCAACATTCAATTTAAACATGTCATCAGTGGCGTACCCTTTCCCAACAAAAATACCATTTTTAGAAATGGTGTACAAATCTGCCCATGCAGACCGAGTAAACCCTGCATTATTAAGAAGAAAACCAGAAACCAGTTTCTTTCTTATTTTTGGAGTGTGCATGACATTCATCAGAATTAAGGTCTTTCTAGAGGTGAATATTAATTTTACATCTCCAATACTAGTAACATTAGTGGTGTGGAATCTCCCAACAACACTTTCTTATCTTCAACAGTAATGTATGTTTTAAACATAGCACAATCATAACAGACATGACGTGAGGTGCCAGTGTCTATCCACCATCCATCTGATCCACCAAAAATATTGATTTTAGTTTTCATAGCAATGGATTACTCTTCTATCAAGTTAGCCTGTTGAGAAGAACTTGGCTTGTTCCTACACTTGTGTGCCATATGACCTTCTTTCCCACAATTAAAGTAGAGAAAATAAGCATTTCTAGGTGGTGGTTGCTGCCTCATAATTGGTACCTTTGGAGGGTTCCCATTCATGTTGCTATTCTTTATAGTGCAATTTTGATTCTTAAGTTGTTTTCTGTTTAGCTTCAGAACTGCTCTGATGAATTTCTTCTTCTTGTTATTAGCAACAAGAATATCTTCATCTTTCTGGTCTTGTTACGAGATTATTCCTCAATTCTGAGGTAGGTTATCAGACTTTCCAAATAGAATTCTTTTGTTTTATGCATGAGAGAATTTTTAAAATCTTTCCAAGCAAGGGAGTTTGTCAATAATAACAACAATTTGAAACTGTTCATTTAGGGACATAACTTCAAAGATGATTTCATGAGCTATTTTCTGGATTTCATAGGGCTGAACTTCCACTGATCTGTCATATGTAATCTAATATTTGAGGTAACGGCTAACAACATACTTCTAGGCTTCAATTTCCTTAGTGTCATATTTCTTCTTTAGAGCATCTCAAATCTGTTTAGCAGTATTGCTGGAACTGTAGTAATACTACATATAGATTTCAGAGAATTTTTGTGTGTTTTTCCAATTGAGGAGAGTCCTCTATGTATAAGATAACTTTGCAACAGAGGGAGAGAAAATTTTGCGATCCATCAAACCAGATCTACATAAATTAGCACTTCAAAATTTTCTAGGTTTTGACCGGGCAAAAAACGGATGCGCGAATCCATAAAAGATTGGAACGCAAGATTTTCTAGGTTTAAAGCGGGGCAAACTAATGCATGAATTTAAGAAGGAAGACTGGATCAGATGTTGAATGTTGACTTGGTGGAGGGCAGATATGTGTTCAATGTATCGATGAGATAAAAGTGCATGCATTTATTATTAAAACATAAATAAATTTTTTTTTTAATTTTTTTATTACTAAAAAATAATACACCACTTAGCCCAAGCCCAACCCGGCCTGGTTGAGTCGGTCGAACGGCGGCGCGCACACGTGTGTGGTGGTCAATTTGCATGTGTTCTCACCCCTTCACAAAATTGTGGTACCCCTTGGAGTACACCCCAATTGTCACACATCCACCTTATAAACACTACTAGTGTGTGTCATCCCTCCTATGTGGGACTTCCTTATTTAGCAATTCATACTAACTAGCTCTCATTAATATCATCATCAGTTCCAACAATCTCTTATCAATATCATCATCATTTCTAACAAATTCGCTATAAATTTTGATACACAATTATGTAATCGCTAGAAGATTAGTGGTGGCCGATATCGGTGAAAGCAGCCGAAGTTTTGTTTTTTATGCAATCTTTCCTAATAATAACACTAAAAAACAATTTTAAACATAGTAAAAAATAAAATTGGGTGAGTCGATAAGATCATGGGCTTTTATATAACCTCTCACACAACTTAAACTTCTCCCATGACCTAAACTTCTCTTCACGCTCTGCCTCCTTCAAAGAAAAAGACTTGTACATTCCGCATTTCAAATCTGGTTATAAGCGCTATAGATTGCCTTTGATGGTACTGAAGGTTCAAACACGAGAAGGGGGGTTGAATTGTGTTTGACTAACTTGAATACTTTTTCTATTTTTGCAGTTTTAAAATAAAACTTGATGTATGTATAAAACAGAGTTAGCAGCGGATATAAAGTAAAAATAAAAACACAGAATTTTATACTGGTTCATAGTTAACGAGGCTACGTCTAGTCCCTTCACCTTGAAGGATTTCACTAATTCAAAACCTTGAATTACAACAATACCACTACCCTCCAAGTCAGTCTTCTCAAACAGTCTAACAATCCTAGACTTTGGAGGAATACAGCACCTTGACTTCTTAAGTAAGTCTTCTCCTACCAATCTGACAACCCCAGATTGTAGAAGGAATTACAACACCTTGAATATAATTGCCAAGTAATCTGCTAACCCTTCTAACTCCCTCAGATTGTAAACTCTACTTCAACAACTTAGATCTAACACAAGGGAAAGAAAAAACACGAGTACTTGCTTCTGGAAAGCTGAAACTCACAATTAACCTCACTGAAAACTCGAGTGTTTGCTTTTGGAAGTGTATAACTCTTTTGTGATTTTCGATACTAAGTTTTCTGCCTTGAGCCTCCTTTTATAGATGTGAATTCGGGTCTCTTCCAAGCTTAATTTTGAGCTGTATCTTACTGGATTCTATGGCAAAAATACTCTAACCAATCGGGTTTCATATAAATAAAAAACATATCTTTTTTAGCTCCAGATTTGCTTTCATAAATAACTTGGGCCGATCTTGTCTTTAATTAATTCTGGAACAAATCTTTCTTCCCGCCAATAGCTTCAGAATCCCCCAAGACTTCACTTTATTTTTGAATAAAATCCTTTTAATACTTTGATCAAATTAAATTAAATCTCCACCGATAATCATCATGATTAATTCTGGACCGTTTGATCTTCTGCTTTCGGCCAACCCTGGACCACACTTACTGATCTTTTGATCTCGGCCAACCTGGACTTGCAAACTGATCTGCTGTGATCCTCTGATCTCGGCCAATGCTGGACCACACGTTCTGACCTTCTATTTTCGGCCAACACTGGGCCATGGTCTGATCTTCTGATCTCGACCAACACTGGGCTATATACTTAAATCTGGACCATTAATCTGAACATCTTCCCTCTGATCTGGACCAATTCAGAACTGGGTCTGGATTGAACTGAAATTAACTCTGGACAAAGGATATTTAATTATGAACATTTACCTCTTGATCTGGATCAGGTCTGGACAGAACCTGGACATCATTTCTTCTGGTCTGGACTTAGTTTCATACATTGAACCATGCTATCTTCTGGTCTGGGTCAAATCTAGATTGAATCTCTTGTTCTGGACCCATTAATTTATCCTCTAATTATGTTTGGATCAGGTCTGGGCTGTTTATCATTTAACTGCCAGACCATCTTCTGGTCAGAATAACTTTTGGACTAAGTCTGACTTATGATTCCTTCTGGTCTGGATCAAGTCTCCCTCTGGCAGGCTTCCTTCTGGTCTAGGTCTCCTTCTGACTTTGCTTCCTTCTGATATGGGCCAGCAAAGGTATCCTCTGGTAATTTCAGGATGCATCCTCTAGTACCTTCTGGATGAATTATCTGGTGTCTTCATCTTCTGCCTCTAGAAACTTCATCTTCTGGTGGCATTTAATGTAATAATTCAAGGTACAAAATAAGATTACATGGAATGCTTTTGTAAACATCAAAATCCTAAGTACTTAGAACCAAATTGGTTCCAACAATCTCCCCCTTTTTGATGATGACAAAACCTTAACTTATTTTGCTAGCTTATGACTCGAAGTACTTGAAATACTCCCCCTCAGACCAATCTCTCCTCTAAGTCTGATATTGACTTTTTCTTCTCCTTTTCAACTCCTTCTTGATCACTCTTTATTTTCTTCTCTTCTCCTCTCCTTTTCAACTCCTTATGTTCTCTCTTTATTTTTCTCTCTCCTTGTTTCTTCTCCTTTTCAACTCCTTCTCTTTTTATCTCTTTATTTTTCTCTCTCCCTGTTTCTTCTCCTTTTCAACTCCTTCTCTTTTCATCTCTTTCTTTTTCACTCCTCCTTTCTTTTTATCTCTCATTTTCTACTTATTTCTCCTTTTTTTCTCTCTCCCCCTTTTTGTCATCAGCCAAAAAGAGGTCCTACTATTTTTATATATTTTTTTCTTTACAAAGTACAGAAATTAAAAACAAAAAATAAAAGACATAAATATAAAATTACAAGAAAATTAAAAAAACTCCTAAAAAGACTACTTGAACTAGTCACATATGGAGACAATGTTGAGATGTTTCTTGATGAACTCGAACCTGTCTTCAGGTAATGCTTTGGTAAAGATGTCAGTCCATTGATGATCAGTGTCCACAAATTGGATGCTTAAAGACCCTTTTTGAACTTGGTCCCTAATGAAATGGTATTTTATTTCAATGTGTTTGGCTCTAGAGTGTAAGATCGGGTTCTTGGTTAGGTTTATGATTGAAGTGTTATCACAGAACAAAGGGATATTGGTTTCAAAGATGTTGTAATCTTCAAGTTGGTGTTTCATCTAGATTAACTGTAAGCTGCATCCTGCTGCTGATATATACTCAGCTTCGGCTGTTGACATAGCAATGGTGCTTTGTCTTTTGCTTGACCAAGATTAAATTATAACCTAAGAAAGTGCAGTTGCCGCTTGTCCTTTTCCTTTCCAACTTGTCTCCAGCATAGTCAGAATCACAAAAACCTCTTAGTTTGTAGGTGGGGGTTTTCTTGTATAACAGGGTAAGGTTGGTGGTTCCTTTAAGGTATCTCAGAATTCGTTTAACAGCAGTTAAATAGGATTCCCTAGGGTCAGATTGAAAACGGGCACAAACACAAACACTAAACAAGATGTCAGGTCTAGAAGTAGTTAAATAAAGAAGGGATCCAATCATACCTCTGTATGTTTTCTGGTTTACCTTTTGGCTGGTTTCATCTTTCTCAAGAGAGCAGGTTGGGTGCATGGGGGTGGCCATAGGCTTACATTCACTCATTTTGAACTTTTTAAGAAGTTCTTTAGTATACTTAGATTGGTGAATGAGTATACCTGATTTACCTTGGTGAATCTGAATTCCCAGGAAGAACTTAAGTTCTCCCATCATGCTCATTTGGAACTTTTTCTGCATTAGGTCAGAAAACTCCTTGCACAAAGTGCCATTAGTGGATCCAAAGATGATATCATCAACATAAACTTGAATAATCAAAATATCATTTTTAATGGATTTCCTAAATAGAGTATTATCAATCTGGCCTCTATCAAATTCATTCTTAAGAAGAAAGTTACTAAGTCTGTCATACCATGCCCTTGGTGCTTGTTTTAAACAATATAAAGATTTTTTGAGTTTAAAAACATGGTTTGGAAATTCAGAGTTTTCAAATCCAGGGGGCTGTTTGACATAGACTTCCTCACTTATATAGCCATTTAAGAATGCACTTTTAACATCCATTTGATACAGCATTATATCATGATTAGTAGCAAACGATAAAAGAATTCGAATTTCTTCTAACCAGGCCACTGGAGCAAACGTCTCAGTGTAATCGATACCTTCCTGTTGACTGTATCCTTGAGCTACTAGTCTGGCTTTGTTCCTTACCACTTCACCTTTTTTTTCATTGAGTTTATTCCTGAACACCCACTTGGTTCCAATAATGTTTTTGTTTGGTCTGGATACCAGATCCCAAACATCATTCCTTTGGAATTCATTCAGGTCTTCTTGCATTGCAAGTATCCAACCTTCCTCTGCCAAAGCTTCATCAACATTGGTTGGTCTGCATCAACTTCTGGTTCTGGAAGATCTGTAACAGCTTCTGATTCTGATAAATCAACTTCTGATTCTGGTATATCTGCAACAGCTTCTGATTCTGGTAGATATGTAACAGCTTCTGATTCTGGTAAATATCCAGATTTCTCTTCTAACTTATCTTGGTTGTTTCTGACTTGATCAGATTTCTCTTTTGGAGATTTGTCATGTGTTGCTGACTTGCTTGTATCCTCTACCTTTCAAGGTACTTCTGTTTCTTCTACTTCTACTTCTGCTCCCTTTTGTTCTGGTGAACCTGCACTATCTTTATCTTGCTTTGATTTGTCAAGATCAAGCAGTTTGTCATATAACATAATATAGATCAAATAATTTAAAAATGAACTCAATACAGCCAAACCATTAATTCTGCTTCTGGTGGTTTCTGCTTGTTTTTGAAACCACTGGAATGTTGTTTCTACTGAAGTGTTCAATTCGTGTGAATCACCTAGTTCCTCTGTCAGTTTGAAAACCTGCAGAATACTTATCTAGCTTTGATTTTTAAGATCAAGCTTCTTGTTATCACATTAAACATAAATATCAAACAATAATAGTATTTATAGCAAGATGTAACCTCTATGTCAACAGTTTCGGTTTTACTCTGAAAATGCTCTTGCTTCTAATTTTCAGACTCCGAATCTATATGTTCTGTGATTACATGGTTAGGATGAGGGGATTTGACTTCCCTTCCAGGTTTGTAGTCTTGATGAATCTCACTGGAGTGTTTGAAGAACTCTCCTGATTCTGATTCCTCTCTTTCTGCTTTGGCTGATACACCATGTTCCTCTGGTGATTCTGGTAATTATATTGGTTTTGGTTTTGGTTCTGGTTATGGTACTGATTTAGATTCTAGTTCCAGTGTTGGTTCTGGTTCCAGTTCCTGTGCCTTTGATACTGGTTCCAGTTCTGGTTCCAGTTCCTGTACCTCTCATACTGTTTCCAGTTCCTGTACCTCTCATACTGTTTCCAGTTCCTGTACCTCTCATACTATTTCCAGTTCCTGTACCTCTCATACTGGTTCCAAATCTGATTCTGGTTCTAGTTCCTGTTCTGATTCGTGTGATATGTGTGATTTCTTTGATATTTCCTGTTCCTCATATGATTCTGGTTCTGGTTCTGATAGGTATTGTGTTGACTAGTTCTTCTTCTACCAGAGTCAATTGGCTTCTGTTTGGTAGATGTTGGAACATAAACCTTCTTCTGCTTGTGCATTGCCAACATCCATTGTCCAGGCACCATTGTTGGTGTCTCCTTCTGGTTGCTCAGAATATCTGCAACATAGACAATTTGATCTTTTGGTACCCAGAACTGATTGGGTCGAACTTTGTTAGTTTTAATAGCTCTCTGATCTTGTTCCGATTTTACCATTGGACAAGATAATTTAGAGTGACCTTTCTTAGCACAAACATCAGAATGAACAGTTTTAGTTTCAGCAATAGTTTCTGTAAAACCAAGACCTCTCTTTCCAATGTTACTGTTTCCATAAATCATATATGCATATTTACTTCTTTCCATTCCATTAGAAATAAAGTTTTGAAAAAATTGCTCATGCATATCAGATTCACAAACATTTTTGGAAGTGGAACAAATATCACTTTTGAGAGTTTGGTTTCCAGATTTGAGTCTTGCAACTTCAGTTTTAAAATCCTTGTTTTCAGTTGCATACTCAGAATTTTGATTCTTTAAAACTTGGACTTCTTTGGTCAGATTTTTCTTATCTTCCCTAAGAGTTTTCAATTTTAAAGACATCTTATTGTTTGCATTTAAAAAGTCTTTAACAACATCAATTAATTCATATTTAGTGAGATCAGAAAATACCTCATTGTCTTCATCTTCTGATTCTGTTCTAGAGACTGAGCTATATCCAAAACTTGAGTTGGTATAAGCCATCAGAGCCAGAATTGCTTCCTCTGATGTGCTTCCAGACTTGCTTGAATGACTGCTTCGATCATTCTTCCTTCTGCCTACTTTCCTTCCTGAAATCGTGCCTTTATGAAGTCTAGAGGCAGACCTGATGTGTGCCATCTTTGCTGTTTCTGCCTCTTCTTCATCAGACGATTCTTCCTCTGATTTTGATACATCCCAGGCTTCCATCAAACCCTTCTTTCTGAATCAGGAACTCTTCTTGTGTTGTTTGCCTTATTCCAGATTTGGACATTCTGACTTGATATGTCCAGGTTCATTGCATCCATAACAAACGATACTCTTCTTTTCAGATTCTTCCTTTCCTTTGTTGTTATGTTTCTTCTTGAAGTTTCTCCTCTTCCTGTTTTCCCAGATCTTAACCATCTGTTTGGTTAAGAAAGCCATATCATCACAGTCACTATCGATATCCTCTGATTCTGATGCTGCCCTTGCAGCTTTCTTCTGTTTCGACTTTAGGGCCAGATTCTTCTTCTTCTTTGGTTCATCTGCTTCTAGTTCTATTTCATAAGACCTGAGTGAGCTGATCAGATCTTCAAGTTTTAAGTTATTTAGATCTTTGGCTTGCTGAACTGCAGTAACCATTGGTCTCCACTTGGTTGGTAAGCTTCTCAGAATCTTCTTGACATGATCTGCTGTTGTGTAGTTTTTCTTCAAGACCTTTAGTCCAGATATCAGAGTCTGGAATCTGCAGAACATTCCATCAATGTTTTCATCATCTTCTATCATGAACATCTCATACTGTTTGACCAGTATGTTAGCCCTTGCTTCTTGAACCTGCTAGCTTCCTTCATAGGTCAGAACCAGACTGTCTAATATGCTCTTTGTTGTGTCTTTATCTGTGCATCTGTCAAATTCCTTGAATGTGATGGCACTGATCATGATGTTTCAGGACTTGTGATGCAGTTTGAATAATTTGCTTTGGTCTGGTTTCATATCTTCCATATCAAGTTCTTTAGTTGGATCTCCTGGAATAGTAGGTGCAGTATATCCTTTGACTACCAGCTTCCATAATTCAGGATCTTGAGATATGAAGAAACTTCTCATTCTGTCATTCCAATACTCAAACCTTTCTCCATCAAACAGTGGTGGTCTGTTGATGTTGCCTCCCAATTCTTCTGACATGTTGAACACTTGGACCTTTCCTCAAACACTGTTAAGTGCTCAGCCTTGAGACCGAGCTCTAATGCCAATGAAGGTGCAAACACGAGAAGGGGGGTTGAATTGTGTTTGACTAACTTGAATACTTTTTTTGTTTTTGCAGTTTTAAAACAAAACTTGATGTATGTATAAAACAGAGTTAGCAGCGGATATAAAGTAAAAATAAAAACACAGAATTTTATACTGGTTCACCGTTAATGAGGCTACGTCCAGTCCCTTCACCTTGAAGGATTTCACTAATTCAAAACCTTGAATTACAACAATACCACTTACCCTCCAAGTCAGTCTTCTCAAACAGTCTAACAATCCTAGACTTTTGAGGAATACAACACCTTGACTTCTTCAGTCAAGTCTTCTCCTACCAATCTGACAACCCCAGATTGTAGAAGGAATTACAACACCTTGAATCAAATTTCCAAGTAATCTGCTACCCCTTCTGACTCCCTCAGATTGTAGACTCTACTTCAACAACTTAGATCTAACACAAGGGAAAGAAAAAACAAGAGTACTTGCTTCTGGAAAGCTGAAACTCACAATTAACCTCGGTGAAAACTCGAGTGTTTGCTTTTGGAAGTGTATGACTCTTTTGTGATTTTTGATACTAAGTCTTCTGCCTTGAGCCTCCTTTTATAGATGTGAATTCGGGTCTCTTCCAAGCTTAATTTCGAGCTGTATCTTGCTGGATTCTCTTGTAGAAATACTCTGACCAATCGGGTTTCATATAAATAAAAAACACATCGTTTTTAGCTCCAGATTTGCTTTCATAAATAACTTAGACCAATCTTGTCTTTAATTAATTCTGGAACAAATCTTTCTTCCCGCCAATAGCTTCAGAATCCCCCAAGACTTCACTTTATTTTTGAATCAAATCCATTTAATACTTTGATCAAATTAAATTAAATCTCCACCGATTATCATCATGATTAATTCTGGACCGTTTGATCTTCTACTCTCGTCCACATCTGGACCATACTAAGTGATCAGATGTGATCCTTTGATTTCGGCCAACCCTGGACCACACTTTCTGATCTTCTGATCTCGGCCAACCTTGATTTGCAAACTGATCTACTGTGATCCTCTGATCTCCGCCAATGCTGGACCACACGTTCTAACCTTCTGTTTTCGGCCAACACTGGGCCATGGTATGATCTTGTGATCTCAGCCAACACTGGGCTATATACTTAAATCTGGACCATTAATCTGAACATCTTCCCTCTGATTTGGACCAATTCTTAACTGGGTCTGGATTTAACTGAAATTAACTATGGACAAAGGATATTTAATTCTGAACATTTACCTCTTGATCTGAATCAGGTCTGGACAGAATTTGGACATCATTTCTTATGGTCTGGACTTAGTTTCATACACTGAACCGTGCTATCTTCTTGTCTTGGTCAAATTTGGATTGAATCTCTTGTTCTGGACCCATTAATTTATCCTCTGATTAAGTCTAGATCAGGTCTGGGCTGTTTATCATTTCACTGCCAGGCCATCTTCTGGTCAGAATAACTTCTGGACTAAGTCTGACTTATGATTCCTTCTTGTCTGGATCAACTCTCCCTTTGGCATGCTTCCTTCTGGTCTGGTCCAGGTCTTCTTCTGACTTTGCTTCCTTCTGATCTGGGCCAGCAAAGATATCCTCTGGTAATTTCAGGATGCATCCTCTGGTACCTTCTGGATGCATTATCTGGTGTCTTCATCTTCTGCCTCTGGAAACTTCATCTTCTGGTGGCCTTTAATGTAATAATTCAAGGTACAAAATAAGATTACATGGAGTGCTTTTGTAAACATCAAAATCCTAAGTACTTAGAACCAACTTGGTTCCAACAGGTACAAACAAAGGACTGCTACGAATGCCTCTAATGGTGCTGATAAGGTTCTGCTCATGTTGCCTCTGGAGATGCAACCAAATTTCTGACTTCCTCTGCCTCTAAAGAAAGTCAATGCATCTGACAAAAGTTAATGCCTCTAACAAAGTCAACGTCTGACAAGAGTAAAAGAACTGATGCAGTTAATCCTCTGAGAAGACAAGCAGTGCATGGCCTCTAATAAACTGCCTCTGATTATCTACATTGCCTATAATAATTTGTTGGCTTTGATAGTCTTGCTTTGATTGGTCTATCCTCTGATCCCGTATCCACTGCTTCCTTTGGTCTTAATTCAAAGTTATTATGAGTGATTTATGGGTTTCAATTTTGAGCTCAACGGTCAAATTTATCTTCAAAGTTCAATTGCTGAAAACAATGAAAATACATGTTGTCTTCTGTAATGAAGTACACAAGGCCATACCTTGAAGGACACAAACCTTACTGCGAAACTTCTATAAAAGGACACGCATCCTGATTTGAAGATATACAACAACTCACAAAAATTACATACAACGCAACAAGCAACGTTGCAGCTTCGAAACATTCAAAATTTATATAAGTGATGAGAAAGAAATCTGAAAGTAATATCTTGTAAACATCCTCTTGTGAGAGATATTTTTTTAGTAAACACAAATATTCATTCATTTGTAACTAAGCCTAATAGTGGTTGTCGTTGTCCTCCTCAGCTTGACGGTACTAAGTTGAGAAGACATTCATCGAACTTGTAATTTAGTCCGATAATGGCCGCCTTTCCTCAACAACTTGGCGTTATTAAGTTGGCGGTGAGAAGATTAAACACAATCATTGTGACTAACCAGTGGTCAAGTGTAAGTTCTTATTCGGTGTGTTTAGTGGATCAAATCCTTCAAAAGAAAGGGACTAGACATAGCTTTTGAGTTAGTAGTGAACCCTGATAAACTGTTGTGTTTTTGCATTCTATTTTATCTTGTTTGTTTCAATTATTTACTTCAATTTTAGCCTCTCGAAACAAGTTTTAAAAACATTAAATACAATTCAAACCTCTATTTTCTTGTGTTTGTTAACCAACAAGTGGTATCAGTGCTCTGTCTCAAAGTTGATTTTTATGGCTAACTGTGGTGAAGAAGTTACACGAGGAAACATAAACATGCCTCCCTTGTTTGATGAAGAAAGATTGAGTATTGGAAAGACAAACTAAGAAGTTTCTAAATTTCTCATGATCTTGAACTTTGGGACATGGTAGAAGATGGGCTATGTGGCTCCAAAAAAATGCTGAGGGTGGTGAGATGTCTAAAAAGGATCTCGATGCTAATAAAAAAATCAATATTAAATGCATCACAAAGCCAAAACCTTTATAATAAATGCTATGATTTTCAAAGAGTTGGATAAGTGCAGCAACAAAGAAACAACCAAGAGTATCTTGGATGCTCTGGTTCTAAACTATGAAAGAAACAAGCAGGTGTAAGAGGCCAAAGCAAATCTACTTGTAAGAAAGTATGAACTCTTCCATTTGGAAAAAGATTAGGATATTCAGAAAATGTTTTCCGATTTCAACCTCTAGTTTTTGGACTGAAGGTTCTGCAAAAGAGTTACACTACCTCTGACCACGTGAAGAAGATTCTCAGGAGTCTTCCCAACAAGTGGAGACCAAAGGTAATTGCTATCCAAGAGGCCAATTATCTAAACAAATTATCTCTGCAAGAGCTGATGAGTTCTCTCAGATCTCATGAGATTGAGCTGGATGAAAAAATCTAAGGCTATACAGGCAGCTGAAGAGTAAGAGGAAAACGAATTGGAAGATTAAAGTAAGGACTCAAAGGATGAAGAATTGTCCTTTATCTCAAAGTCAATTCAGCAAATGTGGAACAAGGAAATGAAAATTTTCCTAAGAGAGACTTTAGAAGGTTCTAGAACAACAGAGATGGAAGTGAAAGACTGGACAAGAACAAACCCATCTATTATGAGTGTATGGAACCAGGCCATATCAAATCCGGCTGTCCCAAAACTTGATAGAGGAAAATCCCAGAGGAAAGGTTTCAAGACAAAGAAGAAAAGTTTGATGGCTGCCTAAGATGACTCTAATGAATCATTCGATGAAGATGAAGATGAAGATGAAGAACATGCAAACACGACTCTAACAGTGAATCTGTTGATGAAGAAATTGAGGTATTTTCTTGTAATACCCCGAGTTTAAAACACAGCGCGGGTGCATTTTTTTTTAAATTAATAATTAAAATGAGTTCTCCCAAAATTATTTCAAAAGAATTAAAATAAAGTTCTTCGTAAAATAGTACGTTATAGATTAATCGATGAATGTAAACCTAATACTTCATCAGGATTATCACTAAGTACTTATCTTGGAAATTAGTTTTTTAAACATTAATACATCCCAAAATATCATTGTCATAATACATCAACAGCAAATATCAGAGTACATGGTTCAGCAGAAAATAGTACAGAATTTCCAAAATAAGACAAATTACAATTTCAACCCAAAACCTAATACATTAAGTCTAACTGATCATGCGCTGAAGCTGCAGTTGCACGGATTCCCTCCGCATCCCACGCAAGTCTCTTCTGACTCAGCAGCTCGCTTCGACGTAACCTCCTCCTCCTCGTGCAGAGAGGGGTCGGTCTCCTCAGAAGTCAAGTCAATACACACTCGTGGCCGCTTTGGCGGTGCCGGAATCTCGTAGCAATCATCAGAGATCCTAGATGGACCCGGAATCTCAGTCGCTACTGGTCTCAGCTCTTCACGCTTCGCTACTGCATCAGACTCATGTATTTCTCTTCCAATCACAGGGTTGGGAGTCACCACCCCTATAGTGACCTCCGTCTCAACCCTTTCAGCAGACTCCTCAGCGTCGTCGAAAACTCTGTGCGCCTCTAGCACCAGGCGGGAAGGCACGGGAAACTCTATGCTCGCATGAGTGCGCTCTACGAAGTCTTCCACACCGTCAGTCCTACTTGTCCACTCCAGCCACCCCGTATAAGTCGCTCTGCTTGAGAGGGGGTCAAATGCCCAAGCAGTGCGCGAATAGCGATCAAGGAAATTCAACGACGTTTCCGTCGTTCGGGTACCCACGGGCGGTGTGAGTTTGGGAGGCATCTGAGGGCAAAGCCCAAAGTCCACAATATAACAGCAAGGGGTTAACAACCGAAAATAACAAATATTCACATAGCATATATCACACGGCAACGATTATAATCATGGTATAACGTATGATGATGAGGAAAATAATAATGCTCATTTGAAAATTTATGACTTACATGCCTTTTCAAAACAGCAGTCAATGATTATGAAGCATGCGGTAAGTACAAACAACACGTCAACAAAACACAATCATTAATTCTGAATTTCAGATTCTAGACAGCACTCACACACATTAATTTCCAACATTCATCATATAACAATCGTGACACACCGGTCAAATCCCTCAATGTAATACATATATGCTCATGCATAATTTTCTTGGAATCACCAAGGTGCAGTCACTCACAGACCAGCACAATTTAACGGCCCTCATGACCAGAGTGCAATTGCTCACAGATCAGCACCAGTGCAGTCGCTCACAGACCAGCACTCGTGTAGTCGCTCACAGACCAGCACTCGTGCAGTCGCTCACAGACCAGCACGTTTGACATAAACCAAGGTACAATCGCTCACAGATCAGTACCTAGTGCAGTCGCTCACAGACCAGCACTCGTGCAATCGCTCACAGATCAGCACGTGGTTGCACATTTCAGGGTACAGACGCTCACAGTCCAGTACCAGTGCAGTCGCTCACAGACCAGCACTTATATACCAAGGTACAATCACTCATAGATCACTACCTAGTGCAGTCACTCATAGACCAGCACTCGTGCAATCGCTCACAGATCAGCACGTGGTTGCTCATTACTCTGTGGCCCATCGCGGGTACCACTTGACTATGCAATGCATGAATATGCAGTGTTTCACTTCTCTAGAAACAGAATGCAAAAACAGACAATTCATGCTCTTCATCATGTTTAAACATGTCAGCACAGTCATAAATAACAACATCACAATCATGATTAAACAGTCCATTAATCATTAACACTTTGAAAAGTTTTCCCAGGCTCTTAAATTCAATTACGGAGTTTAAAACTGAGGATTTTCTGGAATTTTACGAATCTGTATTCGAATACAGCTCCTCTGTATTCGAATACAGAAGCCAAAAACAGTGCAGATTCACACCCTGTATTCGAATACAGCCCTCTGGTATTCGAATACAGGGGCAGTCTTAGTGTGCAAAACCACATCTTTCACTATGTCAGTAAAATCTAAAAACTCCATCACCACCACTTCAAAATGTCATCCAAAAGTTCCATTTAAATCCACTACAACATTCCCAGTATTCCCCCAAATACTCAGGGTTTTCAAAACACTCTTAAAACTTGAAATTTTCTGAAAATTCGAATCTGTATTCGAATACAGAAGCAGGAACTGCAATTTAAAATTCTGTATTAGAATACAGCATGACTGTAGTCGAATACAGGAGTTCAACATTTGAAAAATTCAGCCTTTTCTCCCATGTCACTTAAAGGTTTTCAAACACCTTTCTCTCCTCTTTAAAACCATTTCACAGACTTCTTTTCAAATCATTTAAACCTTCTCAGAGTTTTCTCAACACTTCAAAACTCACATGACAGTGATTAAAATTTGTTTTTCTGGAAACACGAATCTGTATTCGAATACAGCTTCCTTGTATTCGAATACAGAAGCTAAAAACTGAGTTTATGGAAAAACTCGAGTCTGTAGTCGAATACAGCAGGCCTGTAGTCGACTACAGATGCGAATACAGTGTTAAAAATTTCACTTCTGTATTCGAATACGACATGGTCGTAGTCGAATACAGTTGGTTAGTCAGAAGCAAAAATCTACCTCTGTATTCGACTACAGGGGCTCGTAGTCGAATACAAGTTTGAGAACTTTAGTTAAAACAGAACTTGATAGGTTGTATTCGAATACACACTTGTTGTATTCGAATACACCTTCGAAAAACCAGTGAAATACTTCCTGAAACATCTACACTTTTCATACTATTTCTTGAAAAACAACAACCAAATATCAACACAGATTCTGCATTTTCCTGGAAACACTTCCCTCATTTAAAGTCCCTTTTTCCTTTTAAAACATCAACATCACCAGAACCACACACAAAACAACCAGAATCATAGTCATTTTCATCACCAGAATCCCACAACATAAAACAGAATCAGAACCATTAACACCAGTTTATCCAAAACAAAGACAGATGATCAATCATCAGAATCAATCCAGACTTTTCCAACCATAAGAACATCATGCAACATTTCAGTGTTCTCACTCATCAGAACAAACATGCATGCATTCAGTTTTCCCAAAATACCAGAGCAACACATGCATGTATTCAGTTTTCTCAAAACACAACAGAATGACATGCAAACATCACAGAACAACTAAGCACCAACAGGATGCATTTTGCATTTTAATGCCATTTTCAAGACAGTTCTATAACATGCGTTTTTAATCATAACTAAAATGGCATGCAAACATTTTCTAGCCTTCACACAGAAGTAAAACAACATATTTTACCAGTAAAACAGCCAACAATAACTATCAGAATAATCACTTATCAACAAAATGCATTTTCTTTCAAAATGTCATTTTCGAAAATAGCTTTTCTTTTAAAGACATAACTGAAACAACACAAATTTATGGCCCTAATGCAGCTAAAAGATGGAAGGTGCCCTTACTCTTGTAGCGTGATCTGCTATTTCTCTTGTTCCTGCTGCGTTCCCTTTTTCTGCGTCTAAAAACGGCGAAGTTGTTCCCTGAGTTTGCTGCTGCAAAACTGGGTTCTTTATCTTCGTATTGAGATGGGGATTAACTTTACTACTGGGGGTTTTCAGGTTTGAGGCTTCGATTATCAGTTACTAGAGTCTTGAGGAATTCCCTCTCTTCAATTTGAATTTAGGAAACTGGGCAGAACTGAGACAGAATGAGAGAGGAAATGGGGTTGGTACATGCAATATGGGCAGTGAGGAGGAAGGAATGGTGTTCTGACTTCACCATCCTTCTCACTCCTATTTATAGGCTCTCAAGGTGCCACCTCACTTGCCACTTGTCTGATTTCCAGCTATTAATTGTCTTGCAATTAGCCACTAATCCTTGCTTAATGGTCTGATTAATTTAATTACTTGAAATTAAATTAATTTAATTCTACATCCAATAATTTTAATTCATACTTCAAATAAATATTTGTGTATATATATATTTTCTCAAAACATCCATATTTAAATATTTTACAAAAATTCCCAAAATGCCCTTGACATTAATTCCAAGATTAATATTTAAAATTAAGGGTCTTACATTTCTGACCTATCTCGTAGTGAACTTATGAAAATGATAAATGAGTTTTTAAACAAAAATCATACAATTTCTTTAAAACTTAAGTGTTTTAGAAAATTTAATGATGTTTTAACAACTAAATGCAGCTCCCTTTAAACATAATTTAAAACTTTAAAAAGGGGAAACTTAACTCTGAAATAAATTTTTTTTAAAACCTCAGAGGTTAATCTGACTTTGAAAGAAAATGTCTCCAAAACATATGAGGGTAAAGTCTGCAACTCTATTAAGTATAAGTTAACCTTTTAAGAATTTCTTGTAAACGACATAGAAAGAAGTAAACAGGCTTCTATCTATGGTATTAGTAGAAATAATAAATGAGGCATAGGTTATGAAGAACCAACAAAAAATCCTAAACCTATATTATCTGATGTGGTTTGTTCATACTACCATAAGTCATAACAGAACAACTTGTCCCATGCAAAAAACATGGAAATATATGAAACCTGTCATAACTAACAAACCAGGACCCAATCCAATTTGGGTACCTAAGGATAAAATTATCTAGTAGATGTCCTTAGCAACAAAATTAAAACATCAATCATGGTGTCTGGACAGTGGATGCTCACGACACATGACAGGAGAAAAGTATATATTCCAAGATCTTATCCTCAAAGAAGGAGGATTCATAGGTTTTAGAGGTGATGAGGAAAAATCGTAGGGCATGGAACAATAGGTAATGGTTGCCTTCCCTCCGTTAAAAATATTTTACTTGTAAAAGGATTAATGCATAATCTATTGAACATAAGTCAATTAAGTGACAGTGGTTATGATATTATCTTTAATCAAAATTCTTGTGAGGAAATAAGTCAAAAAGAAGGATCCATATTATTTACTAGCCAAAGGAAAAACAATATTTATAAGATAAACCTCTCTGATTTAAACAAACAGGAAGTCAAGTGTCTATTGTCTATTAATGAGGACCAAATGCTTTGGCACAAAAGATTAGGACATGCCAATTTAAAGTTAATTTAAAACTAAAAAAAAATTGATTTACTAAGAGGATTGCCTAGTCTTAAGTACAAATCAGATGCTCTTTGTAAGGCATGTAAAAAAGTAAACAAATAAAATCTTTTTTTTCTCCTAGAACACCACAACAGAATGGTGTTGTAGAAAGAAAAAACAGATCTCTTCAAGAAATGGCACGAACTATGATTCACGAAACGAATGTTGCTAAGCATTTTTGAGTAGAAGCAGTGAGTAATGCTTGTTATATTCATAATAGAATCTATATCAAACCAATTCTAAAGCCCAACATTTCTTATTTTCATCAGTTTGGGTATACCTGCTACATTCTGAACACCAAAGAGCAACTTGGCAAGTTTGACTCACGATCTCAAAAGTACATCTTTTAAGGATATTCTGAAAGGATTAAAGCCTACAGTATACAACAAAGAAACACTTATTGTTGAAGCATTAATTCATGTCAAGTTTGATGACAAAAATCTTGACCATAAAATGTCAAAGCTAGATGAAGATTTTGCGGATTCACAAATATCAAATGAAACAACAAAATCAAAGGAAACAAAAAAGTTAGAGGAAACAACAAAATCAAAGGAAACAGAAGAATAAGTGGAAACAAAAAAATCAGAGGAACCATCAAAATCATAGGATATGCCTGAGCAATCAAATCAAAATCATCAAGAATCAAAACATAAACGGAAATACCAATCCTTTCCTCTAGACACTCTGATCATTAGAAGTGCAAATGATCATATGAAAATATATATATAACCCTATCAAATCATGGATGGATAATGGCTATGCAAGAAGAGTTAAATCAATTTAAAAGGAACGATGAATGGAGTCTTGCTCTTCTGCCTTAAAAAAAATCTGTAGGAACCAAATGGGTTTTCATAAACAAGATGAATGAGAAGGGTGAAGTAGTTAGAAACAAAGCTAGACTTGTAATCCAAGGATATTGTCAGCAATAAGGTATTGACTATACTGAACTTTCTCCCATGTGGCAAGGTTAGATGATATTAGACTTTTGCTCTCATTTGTTGTTTATAACAAAATTACTTTGTATCAAATGGATGTAAAAAGTGCTTTTTTAAATGGTTACATAAATGAAAAAGTGTATGTCAAACAATCCCTTGGCTTTGAGGATATTGAATATCCATACCATGTGTTCAAACTAAAGAAATCTTTGCATGGTCTGAAACAGGCTCCAAGACCTTGGTAGGACAGATTAAGTAATTTTTTATTAAAAAATGATTTAGAAAGAGGCCAGGTGGACACTACTTTATTTACAAAATCATTGAAGAATGATCTTCTTATTGTCCAAGTATATGTTGATGATATAATTTTTGGTTCCACAAATGGAAAGCTCTGCCAAGAACTTTCTAAGTTAATGCAGAATGAGTTTGAAATGAGCATGATGGGAGAATTAAAATCCTTTTTAAGAATTCAAATAAATCAAAGCTCAAATTGTATACTCATTCACCAGACCAAATACACAAGAGAATTGCTTAAAAAGTTTAAAATGGATGATTATAAAATCATGGCAACTCCTATGCATCCAACTTCTCTCTTGTTAAAGATGAAATAGGTAAAAAGGTATATCAAAAGGTATATAGAGGAATGATAGGTTCCATTCTTTACTTTACTGCCTCTAGACCTGATATTATGTTTAGTGTGTGTGTGTGTATCAGATTTCAATCTAATCCTAAAGAATCCCAATTAACAACTGTTAAGAGGATCTTTAGATATCTGAAAGGCATTACTAACATTGGTATGTGTTATAAGCCTTCCTCTGAGTACAAGTTAATTGGTATTTGTGATGCTGACTATATTGGAGATAAGCTAGAAAGAAAGAACATAGTGGAAATTGCACATTCCTTGGCAAGAACCTAATCTTTTGGTCGAGCAAATGACAAGGAACCATTGCATTGTCAACAACAGAAGCCGAGTATATCTCAGCAGCTAGTTGCAACACGTAAGTGTTGTGGATGAAGCATAAACTTGTAGATTTCATCATCAATGAGAGTAACATCTGAAGGTACAAACACGAGAATGGGGGGTTGAATTGTGTTTGACTTAACTTGAATACTTTTCCTGTTTTTATACTTTTAAAACAAAACTTGATGTATAATTAAAAACAGAGTTAGCAGCGAATAAAAGTAAAAATAAAACTCACAGTTTTTATAGTGGTTCACCGTTAACGAGGCTACGTCCAGTCCCTTCACCTTGAAGGATTTCACTAATTCAAACCTTGAATTACAACCTTGCTACTGACCCTCCAAGTCAGTCTTCTCAAACAGTCTAACAATCCTAGACTTCTTTGAGGAATGCAGCTCCAGTCTTCAGCCAATCTGACAATCCCAGATTGTAGAAGAAATCACAACACTATAAATCTAATTGCCAAGTAACCTGCTACCCCTTTTGACTCCCTCAGATTGTAGACTCTACTTCAACAACTTAGATTTAACACACAACACTATGAATCTAATTGCCAAGTAACCTGCTACCCCTACTGACTCCCTCAGCTTGTAGACTCTACTTCAACAACTTAGATTTGACACAGTGGAACGAAAATAACAAGAGTACTTGCTTCTTGAAAGCTGAAACTCACAATTGACTTCTATGAAAATTTGGGTGTTTGCTTTTGGAAGTGTATGACTCTTTTGTGATTTTCGATAGCTAAGTATTCTGCCTTGAACCTCCTTTTATAGATGCAGATTTGGGCCTCTTCCAATGCTTAAATTCGAGCTGAATCTTGCTGGATTCTCTGTAAAAATAACTTGACCAATTGGGCTTCATATAAATAAAAAACATATCTTCAGATTTCTTTCAAAATAACTGGCCAATTAAATCAGTTAGTTCCTTCCCGCCACAGCTCCTGAATTCCACAACACCTCACTTTATTTTGTAACAAATCTTTTCAATCCTTTGATCAAAATAAATTAAATTCTCCACCGTATAATTTTCCTGATTAAATCTAGACCATTGGATCTTCATGCGCTAGTCCACATCTGGACCAACCTAATTGATATGTTGTGATCCTCTGATTTCGGCTATCCCTGGACCACACTTCCTGACCCTCTGATCTTTTGATTTCGGCCATCCTGGATGCGCACGTGATATGCTATAATCCTCTGAACTCGGCCTTTGCTGGACTGCACATCCTGTCCCTCTAATTTCGGCCAACACTGGGCCATGGTCTGATCTTCTGATCTGGACCATCACTGTACCAAATAATTAATTCTGAACCACTGATCTGGAAATCTTCCCTATGATCTGGACTAATTCTGGACTTTGGTCTGGATTAAATTGAAATTAAATCTGGACAATAAATATTTCAGTCTGGGCATTTTACCTTTGATTTTAGATCAGGTCTGGATCATTCTGGAAATCATTTCTTCTTGTCTTGACTTAGTTTCATGCCCTGAATCATGCTCTCTTATTGTCTGGGTCAAATCTGGATTGATCATCTTGTTCTAGACTCATAAACTTAGTTTCTGGTTGAGTCTGGAACAAGTCTTGGCAGTTTAATATTTCACTGCCAGGCCATCTTCTGGTCAGAATAACTTCTGAAATAAATTTAATATTTGATTCCTTTTGGTCTGGATCAACTCTCGCTCTGGCCGGCTTTCCACTGGTATGATCCATGTTTCCTTCTGATTTTTCTTCCTTCTGATCTGGGCCAGCAAAGATATCTTCTGGTGATCATGGAGTATCTTCTGGTAATTCCAGAATTCATTTTCTGGAATCCTTTGATCTTCTGCTTCTAATTTCTTCATATTCTGATTGTATTTAATTTAATAATTCAAGGTACAAAATAAGATTACATTGAGTGCTTTTGTAACCATCAAAATCCTAAGTACTTAGAACCAACTTGGTTCCAACAACATCCATATCTTTTGTGATAATACTACATCCATATCTTTTGTGATAATACTTCAGCTATATGTTTAACCAAAAACCGTATTTTACACTCTAAGGCAAAACATATAGAAATTAAATTAAATTTGTAGACATTGACCTTCAGATGGCTGACATTTAAACCCCCTGTTAAGGACAGATTTAACTTTATTAAGAAACATCTAAATATTATGTCTATTAAAGAATTATGTTGAATCCTCTAAATGATCTATTTTTAAAATAAAAAATTGTTCATAAAAATGGATGTTTGTCATCATCAAAAAGGGGAAGATTGTTAGAACATAATTGGTTTCAAGTACTATGACGCTACTTGTTTCGATGATAACAAAATCGGTTTGTGGGAACAATTTAAAGCACTAATGTTTTAATTAAGTGTGCAGTTCCAAAACCAAAAGTATTGTGTAGGATATCAGGATATATCCTCTGATGATTAGACCAATTCAAAGAAAAAAGACTTGATACGTTTTGCATTCTAAATTTGGTGATAAACACTTTTGATATATTGTCTCTAATGGTACAAACAAAGGAATGTTACGACTGCCTCTAATGGGGCTGATAAGGTTATGCTCAAGTTGCCTGTGATAAGTTGCTTCTAGCGATGCAACTCTGCCTCTAAAGAAAGTCACTGACAAAAGTCAATGCTCAAATAAAAAGTCAATATTTTTGAAAAGTCAACACCTATGACAAAGTCAACATCTGACAAGAGTAAAAGATCTGATGCAGTTAATCCTCTAAATAGGCAAGCAGTGGACTGCCTCCAATAATCTGCGTCTGAATATCTACACTGCCTCTAATAATGTATTGGCTATGATAGTCTTGCTCTGATTGGTCTATCCTCTGATCTCGTACCCTCTGCTTCCTCTAGTCCTAATTCAAAATTATTGGGTGTGATTTCTTGGTTTCAGTTTTAAGCAATGGTCAAATTTATCTTCAATAGTTCAATTGCTGAAAACAATGAAGATACATGTTGTATTCTTCAATGATGTACACAAGGCCATACCTTGAAAGACACAGACCTTACTGTGAAGCTTCTATAAAATGACATGAATCCTGATTTCAAGATATACAACAGTTCAGAACAATTTCATAACAATTACATACAACACAACAAGCAACACAACAATTTCGAAACATTCAAAATTTATATAAGTGCTGAGAAAGAAATATGAAAGTATTATCTTGTAAACATGCTCTTGCAAGAGAGATTTTTTAGTAAATACAAACACTCATTCATTTGTAACTAATCCTAGTAGTGGTTGTTGTTGTCCTCAACGGCTTGACAGTACTTAGCTAAAAGTTGAGAAGACATTGAACGAACATGTAATTCAGTCTGGAAGTAGCTGCCCTTTCCTCAACAACATGATGGTACTAAATTGAAAGTGAGAAGATTGAACACAGTCATTGTGACTAACTAGTGTGTTTAGTGGATTAAATCCTTCAAGAGAAAGAGACTAGATGTAGCTATTGACTTAGTAGTGAACTATGATAAATTGTTGTGTCTTTGCATTCTATTTTACCTCGTTTGTTCCAATTATTTACTTCAGTTTTAGCCTCTCGAAAAAAGTTTTAAAAACAGTGAACACAATTGAAACCCCTTTTCTTGTGTTTCTTGACCAACACATTCAATTCTCTGTTTGTTTTCTTTCAACACTGTTTTTTTCTTCTACCAACATTCTGTTTTTTCGTTGTCTTTCAAGCTCTATAGTTATCGTTTTTTTTCAGCACTCTGTTTTTCATTCAATCCCCTGTTTTTACTTTTCTTTCAATTATCTGTTTTTCGAATCTTTCAACCATGCTTTTGCATTCTTTATTTCAATTTTTTTGTTCTTTTAGTTTATCTTTCTCTTTTCTCTTCTCCTTTGTTGTGTATCCATACTTGTACTGTTATCTATACTTTTTGCAGTTTTTGTTTTAGTATGTCAAGTGGAGAACCATCAAATCCTTCAACAGTTGCTGTTAGGGATGACCTTGGAAATACTGTCAACCATTACATGAAAACAATACTGGTGTATGCATATGCCATTTTTGTAACAAGACTCTTTGAGGTGGAATCACTAGAATGAAACAACATTTGATGGGAATGAAGGGTAATTGCAAGCCTTGTACTAAATGCCCAAATGAGGTCAATGATGAATTGGTTCGGTACGTGAAGAATAAAGAGAAGCAAGATAGTAAAGCATATCAAAGGGTGAAGCTAGATTTGCTTATGACCTATAGTGATAGTGATGAAGAAGTTGTTCTTGAAGAAGGGTTTAGAGAACCTGCTTCAAAGTTAAAGGGCTCTACTGATCTCTTTTTTCATAAACCTGGCTACAATTCAAAGAAAGAAAAAAGAGAAATTAAGGCAATCAAGCACAAGGGATGCATGTGACAAGGAATCTATTGATTGAGTTGATCAGTACATAGCTCGATTTTGGTACCAAGCTGGTTTATCTTTCAATATGGTTAAGTTGGAAAGCTTTCGTGACATGCTTACTATTGTTGCAAGTTTTGGACCACACTTGAAGCCTCCATCTTACCTTGTTTTGAGAGTTCCTCTTTTTATCAAAGAGTTGGTACACACTGAAGATTTGTTAAAAGTCAGCTCGAGCAATGAGGACGATTTGGATGGACAATGTTCATGAAAATATTTGAGTTGCTTGACTCAACTGTGGATGAAATTGGGGAAGAAAGGTTGTTCAACTTATAACCTCTTAGTTGGTGAGCCTACAAGATATACTAGGAAAACAACTAAGAGAAAAAAAAGCCTCTGGACTTAATGTTGTTGGCGCTATGTAACAGCTCAGATCTTACCGTTATTGGCATTGTTAATTACGACCTTCTCGCCCCTCTTTCTCTCAATAGGAAATAGCGATTTTTTGCCTTCCGTGAGAATTAAACCTGGTACCTAAGGGATAAGTACCACCGCCCATTTGGTAGTGGGAATGAATAGACGGTGATACTTATCTCCTAGGTACCGGATTCACATTTCCTATTGAGAGGAAGGGGGAGGGGGGCGAAAATGTCATGATTAAGAGTGCCGATAACGGTAAGGACCAAACTGTTAGATGCTACATCTAAAACAAAGAAGAGTAAGGCCGGTGGTTCTAAATCCAAAAAAGGGAAAGCAACAAGTTATGCTATCCACTATTTCTCATGATGGATTTTTGGTGTTTTGCTATTTTCTACGATCCGATATTAACAACACTGTTTTGAACAAAAATTGGGGTATTTATATCAATTCATGTTAACTTTGTTGTATGTCTTAAAATTTGAGTCGTACTTAATTCAACCTTTACAAAACCAGTTTGTAAAATGAGAGTGATTCCGTACTTGTAAACATATGTTCAAGGTGCATCTCATTTGATAAGAGACACTCAATGATGTGAATGTATCAAATATTCATGTATTAATATAAAATCATCTGAGGTAACACTAGCCATTTTTTTCTTTTGATTGGAAATCTGCAACTAAGAAAAAACATTTTCAGACAGGCCTCAAACAACAAATATTTTGAAATTAGATTTTAGTTAAACAAAGAGTTTAAAGGATATATTCTCTTGGTATAAATCTTTTTTACACTCATTCAATTTGAGTTAATTATTGTCACTTTGCATCATACATTTCATGATGTAGTTGCAAAAGTGGATATTGGTGAGGTGTTAATGCGGATTATTATAAACGAAATTGTATTCCTAAATCAAGCATTCATGGAACTTATAGTTTCAACTTGACAAATTTGTAATTGAATGTGGTGTTTGTTTAGTATATTGTGTTATAAGTAGAAAACAAAAATTACAAGCTTATAATAAACTTCAAAACGTGTTGCACATTAAAGTATTTGAACAAGACAACATTCTTTTTCCTACCAAAAATACACTGGTAAAATGTTGGTGTGTGGATTTTCTTCCACTTTTTCTGTGAGATTAGTTTCTCAAAAACTACAAATCAAAAGACAAAAACCATGCTCACCCTCAAAAGAGGCCAAAATTTCGTCCATGTTTGTACACAAGAAAATTAATCAAAGGAGGGAAAAATCAGAGTCTTCCGATATTTTATGCCAGGTCAGGACCAGAAGGGAGTGCCTCATAACCATCATGATGCTTTGTGTTTGTGGTATCTCTTTCAACTGGAATGCACTTGAGGATAGCAGCAATAGGCATGCTAAGAGCACCAAATAACACACTGAGTAACCAGAATTGCCATGATAGAGGCACTGTGCTTGCAAATGTTCCCAGGAACTCAACTATGATTACTTGAAATACTGCTGTGGAGAGAATAACACTTAAAAATATCCAGCTGTCAAATATGCCTTTGAATATGTTTATCTTTTCAATTTCTCTGCTGTTTACCTCATTGAACACCTGGTAAAATACAAAGTAAGCATAACAGAGTAGAACTAGATCATTTTATACACATTTTCTTGAATGTATTTAGACTAGGATTCAAGGAAAGTACTGTTAATAATCCATACATACAAGAGCATGGAAGTATCGTCAATAGTAATGTTATGAGCATATTAAATTAAAATTCTCAATTTATTTATTTAAAGTAATCCATACATACAAGAGTAGGATACTAGGATATGTTATTCACAAAGTACTGTTACATGCATTACTTTCACACAAAGGAAGTATTAAATAATAATACGTATATTCAAATCTATTTATCTATTTATAATTTCTAAAGCGTGAGTTGTAGAAACATGTTAGCAAGTGTTTCAATTTATTCAAGCCACATTAACACATTATAACAAATAGCAGATTTTCATTCTCTTCAATAATTGATATTTGCATATGAAAATTCCGGAAGAAAAATTGTTGGTGAAATCCACTTTAATAATTTAAAATTCCCAAAACTTTAGATAATTTTTGAAACTTGAGTAGAATTTGATTCTAACTCAGAATTATTTCCTGTCATAATGATATTATGATCAACAAGTTCCCTACAATTCATCTTATCTTCTTAAATAAATGATAACTGTCTTCACTTATTCAAAGCATTCTCTGTTCATTAATATTTTACGTTTGTTGTTTGTTTGCTTTATTTATTATCTTCAATATATCAACTCGGTGTTTCAACTTCATAGTTTTGTAGGACCTAACAATTGATTCTTTTCTTTCCCCTATGTAATGGATTGTCCTTTACTTTGGAACAATTACACGACAAAGTTTAAGTAATTATTTTAATTATGTTCTTATTTTCCAAATTTTTATCAACTATTTAGATTGAAACATCAGGTGATTTCTTTTGCAAGATTAACCACTTATTTGCATGTTAAAACAATGTTTTAAAAACTGAACCAGAGAGCTATGATCCGTTTCTGGTTTGATCGCAATTTCGCTCAAATTCAAGCGGTTTAAAGCAGTTGAAATATGACCCAGAAGTCTCACCACTTCGATGCTCAGTGCAGTTTTTAAAACGTAGGTTATGATAAACCGTAGTTGGTTTCTGTGAGGTGTATGAGATACTTTACCTGGCAAAATACGAAGGAGTTGAATATCAAAGTGTTGAGCACAGCAGTTGCATCTGAGCCACTTAGTCCCAATAGCCTCTTCCCATCAAAATTGAGAACTGCAAGGACAATTAGTTGATACAAACTTTGACCAAAAATATTCCTCCACATTGGTTTGGTAATAAAACTTGCTTTCCTTCCAACTGGTTTTCTTTCCATAAGTCCATCATTAGGAGGTTCAGTAGCAAGGGCCAATGCACCAAGAGTGTCCATAATCAAGTTAACCCAAAGCAACTGAACAGCTGTTAGTGGAGCAGCTCCTGAAAATAAAGAAGAAAGTCTAATCTCAGTTTCTTGAAACATATTCAACAAAATTTCAATGGAAAGCAAAACTTCTATAATATCAACTAACCAGTGATGCATGCAGAAACAAAGTTAGTAATCAGAGCAACAACGTTGACTGTTAACTGAAACTGCACAAATTTTTGAATGTTTATGTATATGGCCCTTCCCCATTTGGCCACTTTGACTATAGTAGTGAAGTTGTCATCCATTATAATGATATCAGCATTTTCTTTGGCAACCTGTAAAAGATATAATTAAAAAAAGTTGATTTTGAACATCATTTAGGCATTACCATAAAAACATAGATGGCAGAACAAGTTGAACAAATTCTAAAATTTAATAAATAAATACTTAAGTGAAAAAGATGACAAGGAATGCTCTGCTGCAAATGTACATTTACATCAGTGGGGGAATAACTGGATTAGCAAATAAAATAACACGTAGCGATCATGTGGAAATATTTACAAGGTATAAAAGGTAAGAACTCGAAAGACATCAATGTTTATGGATTGATGAGAAAGTATGGCAAAGATTTTGAAAAGCTGCAGTTTTAATTATATACTGCTTCCTTAATGGAGAGATAATAACAGACTTTTCAACAATTAGTCTCGTCTATTAATTTAAGATGTTGCCACCATTCTAAAAAGAAGAGGGGAGGAAGGAGAAGAGAGAAAGGAAAAATGTAAAAGAATTGAGCAACACATATAACTAGAACCGAAGATATCATTTTTGTGCCTTAAACGAGATTCAAAGCAATGAATAAGAACAGTGCAGAGGATTGTTACAATTGATACTGTCAGATTCACCATGATAAAGCAATAACTACTAGAGACAAACCTCGGTTCCAGCAATGCCCATGGCGAGTCCAATGTCTGACTCGTGCAGTGCAGGAGCATCGTTGGTTCCATCACCGGTAACAGCCACAACCTCACCAAACATATTCCTCAAACGGGTCACCAAGGTATGCTTGTCAAGAGGTAAGGATCTTGCCATTACCTGAAACGATATTAATCACATAAGAAAGACAAGCATATCAAAAGATAATTGAAAGTCTCAGAAAATAATGAGATAAAAACCTGAATTCTCGGTATGATATCCTTCATTTCTTCTGGAGACAAATTGCGAAATGCTGGTCCTTCTATGGCTACACCACCCTCAGTAAGTATACCACATTCTTTAGCTATAGCCTTAGCTGTATGTATGTTATCGCCAGTAACCATGCGGACGGTTATTCCGGCTGCTAAACAACTTTGAACAGCTTCCTTAACTCCAGGGCGCACAGGATCCTTGATTCCAACAATGGCAATCAGAGTATATCCAGTTTCAGGTATGCCGGTTTCCCCTTGTGTTTCATCTATATCTTTGACAGCCAAACAAAGAGTTCTCAAGGCTTCAGAGGCAAAGCCATTTATAATGTCAGTCACATTCTTTGCCTGCTCTTCAGGAAGATCAACGGCAGTTCCATTACTATCGATGATTTTATCACACATTTTTAACACTATTTCCGATGCGCCTTTGCAGAAAGCTCTTATGCCTCCATCAGGAAGACCTACAATCACAGACATCTTCTTCCTGTCTGAATTGAACGGCTCAACCTTAAGTATCTTACAAGATCTACGCTGTGCACCAAAATCACCACCTGAAACCAAGCCAAATTCCAGTATTGCCGATTCTGTTGGTGTTCCCAATATCGTCTGCTTTCCTTCTTTGTCTTTAACTACTTCGGACGAAGTATTTTGAAATATAGCCTGCAAAAGGACTCTTAAAACTTCTTCAGATATCTCTGTTGTTAGTTTATCAGTACTCTCATCGCCTTTCAACTCCATAGTCTTTTCACATATCCAGATTTTGTCGACAACCATATGGTTGGTCGTCAATGTTCCTGTCTTATCGGTGCAAATGCAACTAGCTGAACCCATAGTCTCACATGCAGAAAGATGTCTCACAAGCGCCCTATCATTCATTAACTTTTTCATTGCAAAAGCAAGACTTAGTGTTACAGCTAATGGTAATCCTTCAGGAATTGCAACAACTATTATGGTTACAGCAATAGCAAAGTAGTCTAGTAGCTTCAGTGCATCCTCTGAAGACCAATTACTGAAGTCTCCATGAACCGCTTTTTCAATCACAAACCTTACTGTCAACACCACAAATGTCAGCACAGCAAAAGTCAAACCGATCTTACCAATAACTGTAGCAACTCCATTCAGTTTCACCTGCAATGGAGTTTCATCCTCTCCTCCCTCACTCAAAGTTTCCATCAACTTTCCCCATTCAGTTCTCATGCCAACAGTTGTAACTATCATCTTCCCCTGACCATCTTGCACTTTTGTTCCCGAAAGAAGAAAAGGTCTTCGACTGTCTATATTTACAGGTTCGCTCTCACCTGACAAACTCGATTCATCGATTAACAACGAATATCCTGATATAAAAATTCCATCAGCTGGAACTTGATCACCAGTTGACAAATGAACTATATCTCCTACAACCAAGTCATAAATTGATACCTTCTGTCTTTTACCATCCCTAGTAACCTGAACAGATATCTTTTTCTTCTCTTTGTCCAAATCTATGAACTGCAGAGATTGCTGGTAGTCACTGATAGCAGTAACAGTGACTACCAAGAATATACTAAGAAGGACTCCAACACCATCATAAACACCTTTCGGCCACCCTTCAGTGGGAAGCCCTATGCCTATAGAAACTAATGCACAAATCATGAGAATGATTAGTGTTAAGTCATGCAGTGCATCCCAAACAAACATCAGAAAGCTTTTAGATGGTTTCTCAGTATAACGGTTGAGTCCATAAATCTCTTGCCTACTATGTATTTTGTCTTGACTGATACCTTCATCAACTGAGACTGAAAGTTTACTTGTAATCCCTTGAACTTCACCAATTTTCGTGTAGTTCTTGTAATCATGGCTTCGAACAATTGATGCAATATCATCCGGTTCGATACCAAAACCAGCTTCTCTTGTCTTTTCTGATACCTTGAATTCAGGTGTACCAATAGCTGCATAAGAAAACCAGACCAATTTGAATTAGCTTATGGAAGAAGTTAGACCATGTAAGTATAAAGGAATTGAAGCTAGAGGCCTTTGAATATAAATTAGAAAAATCCAAATTGCACATTCTCTAATATACCATTCCAAATACACTCTTCTTTATTTGTTGAAATTTAGAGCGGTTAGTTACAACTTTTTCTTAAAAAAATCACTTTCTTCAAATAAATAAATTAATCACTTTCGAAACTTTTCATTTGTTTGTTACAGTTTTAGAAAAAAATAATAATCTGAAAAAGAATTTAAAAACTATTTCAAATGATTATAGAAATTAGAGCCCCTTACCATCCGTAAAATGCAGTGCTGCTCGTTGAACGTTGATAACAGCCCGAAACTTTCCCTGATGGATATAAAGATTATATAGTCAAACTAGTAATAACAAATTGATAATATGTATCTGAATAGAAATATTTTATAGGGGACACATGAAAGGAATTTATAAAAATCATGCTAAATGTGAACGGCTTGAACATCTATGTGAATTCTTTCAAGCAAATAATCTGATTCCACTTTAAGGATTCTGAGTTCTGACAAGGTGGCTAGCAAGCTAGCAACAAGAGAAAATGTTGAAGATTTTATATTCAAAAAATAACAATCTTTTTTACATATTAAAGCAGAATAATTTGCATATATCATTTTATTAATTTCAAACAACAATCAATGTTTTTTTAAAAAAAACTTCTATGAAGATCATTCATTGAACTCTTTTCAAACTCCAAGTTAAATCAATACTTTTAAGTTTCAAGGGAATATAAGATTGGTTTGGTGGTGGGTGAAATGAAGAGATAAGGAGGTTGAGGGTTCTATCCCCACCTTCAACAAAATACGAACGTTGACCGTTGTAAAAAAAAAATCAAATTTCAAGAAAAAAAATGTTACTCATCTTTTATAATTTGTCCTATGAATGGAGATTCGCGCTAGTTGAAGGTTGAAGAAAGACAAGTGAAACATAGATTTTTGATAAAATTGATTTCAAAATAACTAAAAATAATCTTTATCTTTATAAATTAAAGTTCCAGTCATCAAAGGAAAATTTTTCCTCTCAAAACAAGGATAAATTTGAAATAAAAATTTATTATAATTTTCTGTCTATTTTTTAAATTAAAAAATCAATTAACACTGAAGTTTGAATTATTCTTTTTAACTAAATGAAGTTTGAATATATTTAAATATGTAATTTTGTGTTAATGGAATGGATATATGTAAATGCATGAATACTTTGTAAACTCCTCACATTAATAGAAATATTCAATAACTCCATTTTTCTTCGGCATTTATCCCACCACAATAGTTTCTAAATCCGCTCTTCATGCAATTGAAAAATTATTCTGGTTTACATTTTGCCATTTATGCAGTGTTCTAAGCTACACCCTCTAGATTTTGTAATTTGTCTTTTTCCTCCTACTATGTTCAAGTCTTCGGCCTTGATTATTAAGTTATGTTTATGTAGAAAACTGAACTTAATATAGTAATATTTATAATGTTGAAAAACTCTATATCAATTTTTTTTTTAATTAAAAAAACTCTATATCTATTAGAAGTGAAGTGTTTATTGTTGTAAAATAAATTTTGAAGGTAGTGATTTTGTTATGGTTGAAACTTTTTTAAAACCCTCTAATTTGAAAGTATATCTAATGGTGTCTAATGTACTAATTTTTATTTTCCTTATATCTGAAGCATTTTATTTTAACAATGTCTTACTCGAACTAAGGATTTCATAATCCACAATTTTTTTTGTCAATGATAATTGTTAACAATCAATTTGTTTTATTTTTGAAGTATGTTTATATATTTTATAGGTAACATATCATTGGGTGTATCACATTCTTAAAAAATATTCAAAAAGGATTAAATAGACATGTTCTACCGAAAAATTGTTACACATGAGTCTTATTTGTCATGTTATTAGTATTTTTTTATGCATTATATAACATCACAAAAGTATATCAACTTCATATTTGATTAGTTGTTGTATAGGCTCTTTTTACAAAATTAAAAAATATTACTCAAACAATAATTAACCCTACATCACAAGGTTCTTCATTCCTCCTAGCTTATTATGTTTGTTCAAATTATATAAGTACTATTGAACTCTAATTTTTAAAGAAAAGTGGCGTTTGCAATATATTAGATGATATTACTAAGGTTTTTTCTATTCTTATTGTATAATCCATTAGGTTAAGGTTAGTTAGGGGTAAGTTAGTTACTAGCCTTATCTAATTTTCTGTTATTTCAGTTTCCAATTGTGCTACATAACTGATTGAACTCAGCTCTATAAAACCTGCAAGTTCACCACTTTGTAAGCATATAATTTTTCATTTCCCATAATAAAACCAGAAACTTTATTACTTGATTTTCCTTTACATCATGATAATTTTGATTTACCTCATGGTTCTATATGCCATCCTTCATCTTCCAATACTTATGTTAATGATGACATTAACACTAATGATTCTGTTTTATCTACTGAACAACCAACTAGAAAATCAACTAGGCCTACCCATAGACCTACATACTTATATAATTATGTGTGCCATGCATCTCATGTTCATAATTCTCCTCCATAATCAATCTCTAATATTTTGTCATATAATTCTATTTCTCCTACAGATTTTGGTTTTGTTTCTACAACTACTTCCACTTTGGAACCATCTACATACAAACAGGCAGTTCAACATCAACACTGGATTCAGGCTATGGATTTTGAAATTCAAGCCTTGAATCAGAAGCATACTTGGGTTCTCACTGCCCTGCCTCCAAGTAAGAAAGCTATAGGTTGTAAATGGGTATATAAAACAAAATACAAAGCTGATGGCAACATTGAAAGGCATAAGGCCAGACTAGGTGCTAAGGGCTACACTGAAATGGAAGATTCAACATTTGTCAACACAAGTATGTGTTGGACATACTCACTAGTGTTGGCCTGCTTGTTGCAAAATCTGCTGCTACCCCAATGCCTAGAGGAACAAAGCTTACAAAGGAAGGTGGCACCCCTTTGGTTCATCCTGCTGCTTACAGAAGACTACTAGGACAACTCATATACCTCACTAACACAAGACCTAATATTATGCTATCCCACAATTAAGTCAGTTCATGAGGAGCCCAACAACACTTCATCATGATGTTGCTATTCGTGTCCTCTGTTATCTTAAGCACTCACCGGCTCAAGGTTTATTTTACCTAGTCACTTCTACTCTTCAGCCCAAAGCATTTTCTGATTCTGACTGGGCCACATGCCCTGATACTGGGCGTTCTGTCAATGGCTTCTGTATATTTCTTGGGGATTGCCTTATATCTTGGAAATCTAAACAGCAACCAACAACTTCTCGAAGCTCCACAGAGACTGATTACCTTGCCATGGCATCCATGGTTTGTGAGTTACAATGGCTCACATTCATTCTTCAAGATTTACACATCAACTTCACCAAACCTGCACAACTTTCCGGTGATTCTGATTATGCCCGCCATATAGCTGCAAATTCTTCCTTTCATGAATGTACCAAACACAATGAGCTTGACTGCCATCTAGTACGAGAAAAATTGTTTCACCTTCTCCCAATCTCTACCACCAATCAACTAGCAGATGATATTACTTAGGCTTTTTCTATTCTTATTGTATAGTCCATTAGGATAAGGTTAGTTAGGGGTTTAGTTAGTTACTAGCCTTATCTCATTTTCTGTTATTTTAATTTTCAATTCTGTTACATAACTGATTGAACTCAGCTCTATATAAAGTGCAAGTTCACCACTTTGTATACATATAATTTTTCATTTCACATAATAAAATCAGAAGTATATTCAATATATTTTTATACAGATTCCAAAGAAGCAATTTGGTAAATGGCAATTCTAAAGCAAATTGAATAAATAAATTATAATAAAATAAACAAATTTTTTGTACTGTCAATATTTATTTCTTCAATTCTTTTTCGAATTCAGTTAGAGGAAAATTAAGGATAAAATAGAGAAAGAAAAAAAATGGCTAAGAAAGAAAGTAAAAAGACAAATAATATCAAATGCTAAATTTATCGATTTATTTGTTTATATATCACTGTTAAAATACCTGTCAAAATCTTAAAACAAAATGCAAAGGAATCAGATATATTTTTGTTTTTCTATCTCTTTAAACAAAAGAGTTTAATTTTTATGCACTATTAGTATAAAAAATTTAATTTATTATAACTAATCATATTTGTGACTTTAAAGATGATTCCAGTAAAGTCAAGTCAAATATTTTAATTGATTCGACGGTTGTAATCAACACACGGTAAATATTTTTACACTATTGGTACATATAAATAAAATACCCACACTTCGTTTTTTAATAAAAATACATATAACATAGTCAATATTTATCTTTCTTTGTTGTTTTTCAATTTTTTTTATAAAAAAAAACTAATAACAGGCACGGTACCCCATTGCTATACAATATCTTCAGAGTTGGACCATTAAGAATTTATTAGGCCAATATTTATCGGTCACAGTTACAAATGAAAATAATTTATTACCACACATAAATGAAAAATATAGAGAAGAAAGAATAATTTTATTTTTATTTATATTATTGAAAAGATTAAATGATGCTTATTTTGTAAATGTGCACAAATAATATAGATTTGTGATTGTGATCACAAAAGAGTTACCCAAATAATAATAATAATAATAATAATAATAATAATAATATTTATTATTATTATTATTATTATTATTATTATTATTATTATTATTATTATTATTATTATTATTATTATTATTATAAACTAATATAAGCACATATAAGTTGTACATTGTACCATCTTGATAGTTACTTTAAGATATAAGCACGATATAAGCTCAAAGAGTCTTCTTTATTGTATCGAAACAATAAAATAATCAATGTCTCTTTAGCAAAAATAAGAGAATATGACGTGTATTTCAAAACACAACTCAACTTTTTCTATTCAAATTTCATGAGTTTTTATTTCTTCGAGAATTCATCAATTATCATTAATATTTTGAGCAATTTATACATATTTATGTATAGGAATTGATCCTCTCAAAAAAATTTCTTCATTTTTTTCAGATGTTTTAATCTCCACCTTTATAATCTACTTTTTCTTTGATTCTTTCTTTTTTTGTTTCTTTTTGGATGATAATGGACCCACATGTGAATCATGAGATGATCCATTCCCCCAATCTACTCTTAAAGTTAGTGTTGTGTGAAATAAATAAATAAAACATAAAGTAGTATCAGTTTTCTACTGCATTATATAACATCGTTCTAGAAATACACCCTCTATATATGACGGTTACGACCACTTATAATATAGTATGGCGATCACTCGAAAATTTGAAGGGATAATTTTTTGGGTAATGGGACAGAAAGGAAAAAATGAATGAAACAGGAAAAGGAAAAAGAGAGAAAACTCAAAAAAATTTGGAGCTTTGGTTCAAATTTTAACTGAGTAGAATTATTTAATTATTGAAAAAATTTGCAATGGGTCTGAGCAAAAATCGTGCAAAAACTGTGCGAGTGATTTTTGATTAGTTTATCGAAAACCGACTTGGAAACTCAAAGTGAAATTAAATACTCTAAGTGGTTTTTGCATGTGTGATAGTCGGTTTAAGTGCGTTCTATCCGCGTCATAAAATTAAATACTCTTTAGGGTACACCCAAAAAATCATAACTTCTAATTTTTTTGGTAACATTTGAAATTTTTAAAATTAATTGCATTATCAAACATACGGTTTTTTTTTATTAAATATTATCAAACATAATTGATGATATACTAATACTAATTTGTTACAATTATACCCAGCAGAAGTGGCGTCTATCAGATTAGGTAAAGTCGTGACATTCATATTCAATCTGTACATAAATAAACTAGAAGCAATAATTTATTTATTTTTTTGAAAAAGTAGCACTAATTAATTTTTTTAATTCAACGTGAATGAGACTAAGGAACAAGGTTACACAGTGAGAATGTATTTATCATGTATAGATGTCATGATTTAAGACAAAAGTTTATATTTTTTAAAAAAAATGTGTTTGTTAAGTATATAACTTTATAAAAGTAGTTGTAAAAAAACTATAAAAGTAAAACATTTTTAAAATCAAATGACACCATGTCAATAATTGAAAATATACGACACAAATTAGAAAGTCTTCAGATTCAGTTGTGGTGTGAGTATGAGATAATATTTATTTTTGCAAAGTGGCAATCGTGAATTAGCCGTTGTTCATTATAGTAATATTTATCACATGTGATTAGCATATGCTAAAATTATCATTCAAATGTAAAATAGAAATTATAAAGTAAACGTAAAATAAAGATGCAGAGGGAACACTTGCCAAAAATATTCCAGTGCCCACTAGGCATGTGGAAATAATAATTTATATGACAATATATTTGTTATTCGGACGCAAAAAGTTACATTGCGCATCAAAACCGTACGCTAAGGATTAGATTCATTTCTCTTATTCATATATATTATTTGAAAACAAAAAAAATGACATTGTGTATCTGACAATTTGTGTCCAAAGATCAGAACATTGTTTCTTCTCTATTAATTATATAATGATTATGATTAGAACAAACACAACAAAAACAAAAGGCTATGCGGTCCGTATCGTATCATTTTAATATCGAATAGACAAATAATTCAGTGAACAATAGATAAAATAGTATTTAGCTTGTGAAAAATTAGGGAAAAACAATGTTTCTTCTCCTCCATGTTTGGATGAAAGTTGTTGAAAAAAAAAACAATAATCGCTTAATGATGGGATATCGAGCGCATTCAAGTTATAAGTATATTTACTTAAATTTTTTAATATTATTTTTACTCTTTTTTATTGTAAAAAAAAATAGGTGAATTGAGTATAAAAACTTGTCAACATCAAAAAATCAAAAATCAAGAAAGTTCCAAGCTAGATTATATGAGCTACTAAGCAAAGAAATCAACTTTAGTTGGTCACGTTAATTTTTTTGTAGTCATGGTAACATAATTTTACTAAGGTTAAGTTGAGAATTTTATGTTTGAATTTAATATAAATTTATTTTTCAAAAAATATAAATTGAAAATTATTAATAGTAAACTCATTTATAAATAAAATTAATTTGTATAAACTAAATTCATGTAAAATTTAAATTTAAATTAGTATATATAAGCACCTTTTAGAAAAAAAAATCATTTTTACTAATACATTTATTATTTGTTTTTTAGAAATATATCTTTTATTAATTTATCCTGAAATAAAAAACATGAATTTATTTTAAGATATAAAATATGAACACATTAACTAGAGGTGTACAAACATAATCATAAATAAATAAACAAACAAACAAATAGCATTGTAACCTTGTAAAAAAAAAAAGCATTGTAAACTCAGACACTCTGTTTGCGCACAATATTTTACTTCCAACTCCAAAGTTCGAACAAATATAGAAACATTATAGCAAGTAATTCATTTTGGTTTTATTTAGAGCAGTCAATCTACCCTCTCATACAGTGTTTTTGGTCCTTTTTGTTTGGGTGAATTTTCGTTTTCTCTCTACCAAAAGTGAATATCACATCACATCACATCATTTTTTTTAAGTATTTTACGTTCCGCCCCGCTATTGAAAACAACAAAACGCGTACGTGCTCAACCACAAAAACAAGGAAAGAGGATTGGATAACAAATGATAGAAAAAAATAGGGAAAAAGTGATGAAACCTGAATTTTCTTCTGTTTTTCCTGTTGTTGTGCGCGTTTGACGAGATCCGCTACGTTCCGAAATCTCCTCCGAGGGTTCTTGATCAACGAAACTGCAGATCTCCATCTACTCAGAGCTTCAATTGAACGATCCTTGTGTTCCAATTCGAAATCCTTCAGAAAACCCTCCATCAATTCAATCTAATTAACTAATTCTGTTTCTAAAGTAAATCACACTGCAAAACCATAATCGGGTTTGAGTTTAGGTTTGGGTTTGGGTTTGGGTTTGGATTTGGGTTGGTGTGATGAGAGAGGGTTTATGTAATTTGGGACTTCGCGCGTGAGAGCGCAGAAACCAAACGGAAAAGTATTGAATTGAATTGAAGGGATGGGATAAATGAATAGATAGGGCGTGTTGAAGAGTGCGCTGCGCGTACAACATAAACAAACTATAGTGGAAAGTTGACCATCAAATAGGTGCAAACTTTGACAAAAAGTTGTCCACTTGTTTTGTTTTTTTTAATACGGCTACTTTCCTCCAAAATGTAATAAATGTATTTTTTTTTTTTTAAAGACCGGAAAATCTTCAATTCACACACCAATACACCATCATTCAAGGTCCATGATAGCGGCGGATCTGACAAGACAATGACCTAATTTCCTACCATTTTGGTATGATTTTGCTTCCTAGTGTTAAACCAACTATTTCAGACTTTTCAAAAAAAAAAAAAATTAATAAAAATATTTTAAATTTTTTTTACTTAATAAAAATGTCTAACATTTTACTATTTTAAAAATTAAAATTGACAAAATTTTACATAAATTTAATATTGTCTCAATAAATATTAAATCAATTGATTTTATTATCAATTGTAAAAGAAATATTATATAATATTAATTATATTAATTTAATAAATAATATAAAATATAATGTCAACTCAAAAATATAAATCAAACTAAACTGAAACTTTGATTAAATCACAAAAGGATCTAACAATAAATAAGTAAAATTGAAAATATTGATAATTGCTTGTTGATACCTTCAAAGATTTATTAGTAGAAAAAAAATAGATAAATATGTAATGTACGCCTAGTTACATTGGTATAACATTGAGGAAATAACGAAAGGGTTTTCATATTGTATAAGAGAATAAGGTACTATAATAAACAATGAATTGTCTGAAATAACTAATATGAAATTTTTAAATTAAATCCTTACAACTGAAAATCTTTAATAATCAAAATATTTAAATCTGAGCATTTAATAAATAATTCCGAAATAAAAATACAATGTAGACACTATGTCTACTTATTCTTGATCTACTAACCTAATATAAGGAAATCACTCTTCTCGAAAGAGGTAGGACTACTCAACTCTCGACGTCCCCGATAGTCTTAGTCTCTAAAAACAACACTTTAATGAGATACTAAATCTCAATGAATAACACAAAATTTAAAAACAAGTATTGTTCTCAACAGATGCTTTAACCGGAAAAATCGATCACAACACCCGTGTTCTTCCAAAAATATTCTTTAGAAATATAAATATTATAACTAATTTTTCTATAATAACCAATTACTTCCAATAATTAATATAAACTCATCCACATAAATTAACAATAATTCACATCTATAATAATCAAATACACACATTTATTCAGCAAAAAATCAATCAATTCAATGGCATCTTATCGTTATATGGAGATGCATGTACTACTTCCGCGAAGTGAATATTATCTCATCATGTGGAGCACCCGCTCATCTAGTGTGGGGTACAAGATCCATCTATATGGAGCACATAGGTCATCTGGGTAAATAACTGTGGGGTACAAGACATATTCATATGGAGCATAAGTTCATCTCAAATACATACAATAAAAGTAATTCATTTTTTTAACAATCATCTTCATAAAATCATATTTACAAATATAATATTTCATTTGAATATATAATTACAACAATCATTCAAGAATACATAATAAAATATTTTTTAAAAAAAATATATTCAAACAATCATAAAAAAAACATTAATTCCACAAACAATATAGTAAATAAATCAATTCATAATCTATTATTCCAGTTCATAAAATCCCAATTTTAGTAGAGTTAGGTTTTTGACAAAATATATTTTTATAAGAAAATATTATTCAAAATATCTAACTCTTTTTTCATCCCAAATTTCCAATATAAATGTATCATTAAAGTTTAAAGAGTGTGATTACTCAGCTACTTTTTTTTCTTCTGTGTATATTTATATTTAAATATTTATAAGATAATTTGACTAGGTATCCTATGTTTGTTTCACTAAACTCTTTCGTTGTTACAAATACAACGAGTATATATTGAACTCATTTAGGATAGGTTGTTTTGTTCGATTTTGTTTGACTCTTATTACTAGATAATTAGATAATATCTAATTATTTTTAGTCCTTTGATTTTAGGATGTTACAAGTAAAATTGAAAATACTGATGATTGCTAGTTGATATAATATATTAAAACAAATTCCTTAATCATTAAGTAGACACATCACATGTCATTTAACACTAATTTTGCACCTTGTGACACCTTTAGAATTCATTCATTTTTTATTCCTCGTTCTATTAATTCTTTGTTTATACCTCTATAATTAAAAAAACCAACAATAAAAGATAACTCTCAATACAAACATGATTTAATTTTTAGTTACTTTTTTAATTCATTGCATATAAATACATCATAATATTTTAATTATATTTTAATAATTAAAATATAGCAACCATAATCACATATTAAAAATCAATATCAAACTCATGCACAAACAACCAATAAAGTTTAAATTAAAATAAATAAAAATTGAAACACAATCATTTAAATTAGCAAGCTTTGCAAAAAAAAAAACACCACACAATATTTTTTCTAAAAATAAAAATGTTAAATTATACATTAAATATTTTCAAAGTAATATACAATTTGTGTTAATTTTTCTCTTATTAGTATTCGGCTACATATTGTATTCCTGTAATACAAAAGAAGATATTTGTATATATAAATTATTCATGAAAATAAAAACACCCATGTCAAAATATTAAACTTATAGATTTAGTGAAGGATTAATCGGAGCATAGTTTCAATTAATGACAAAAATAATCAAAATGAAGTAATGACTTCTTATCATTCCCAATACTATTTTTGTTTTTATTGTAAAAATAGTACTTTGAATTTGTTTATTATAGACACTCTCCAAACAGAATAATTAAATCAAAATATATTTAAAAGAAACACTTGGCATAACACCTATAATTAAGAATTAATTACCAAAAGTTTAAGTGGAAATGAGACATAAAATATAAGAAATAATAGTTCATTCAATCACTCAAAAAAGAATAAAGAAATAATAGTACTCAAGATTAAAAGTAAAACAAAAATAAAAATAATTATTATATAAAAACCAATGCTTACAAATATATCTCAAATCAATGCTTGCAAAATGTATATTCTATTTTTTATAGAAAGAAAGCATTTTATAATGATTGAATGTTTAAAACAAAACAAAATGTATACAAACAATCACTCATATTTTTAGAGTGAAAATAATTCATGTTTTATTTTAATCTTTTAAATTATGTACAAACAATCACTCATCTTTTTTAATCATATTTTTTAGAGTGAAAATTACTCATTTTACTACAAACTTTTTAATTGTGTATTCCATTTATTCTTTTTATATATGTCTCAACTATTTTTATAAACTAAGAAACTTACAAATATTGAAACTTTTTTTTCCGATCAGATTGATTTATTTATACACCATAAATATCACTTTCAAATTTTTAAAAAAGTTTACATTAAAAGAAAATTTTACAAACTACCCCTACACAAAGTGCATGTTATATTCTAGTTAGTTATAAATTGAAAAATCATGAGATAAGTAGTGAGTACATTGCTAACATGAGAAACATTAGTTATAAATGAAGAAATTATGAGACAAGTAGTGAGCACATTGCTAACTTGAGCTTTTGGAGCGGTACAACGTACATACACACTATTTTCATCTTCAACTAAAAGATGGAAAATTCTAGAGTTTTATGTTGCCGTAGAACACTTGAAATGTCTTATTTTCTTTTTTGAAAAATATAAAGAAAATAGATTTGAAAATGCCATGATTTCAACCATAGAAATTTCTATAGTTATTTAATAAAATATAAATAATTTATTTATTAACTTTGAAAAGACTCCTGAGAGTTTAGCTTTAGGCCTCATAACATGTTGGGTCGGCTCTGTTGCTGGGCAATAACCCAACCTACTCTAATAAGCGAGCTCACATAAGCTTGTAGTTGAATTTGAAATTTAGAATAATCTAGAATTATTTAGATAAGTCATAATATCTATTGAAAAATCTAGAACTATATTAAATATAGAAAAGTGTAGAAAATATCTAGAAGTATGTATTAATTGGGATGATCCTAAAAGTATGTCTAAAGTTCTCTTATTGTACTTATAAATATCTCCTTGTACTTAACATTTGAAACTAAGCAAGTTGTAAGTTTTTCTTAGAAAGACATATTTTCCTCTAATATTTTCTTCTCTAAACCTAGACTTAGAGAATGAAAATCCGATTCAAGCATCACTAGAAAACAATCAATCTAAAAACAAGCAAGAAGAGTCAACAAGATATCAACGATAATAAGAAGATTCATCTGATGAAGTATTGCCACGTCCTCTAAGTCAAGATGATGTGAGTCTACAATGCCAAAATTGAAGCAAGATGTTTAATCCTATGAAAAGTAAAAATTATCCTGAAAACCTACATAATTAAGAGTGTAAGGACAAACAACTACATGTACGAATGCAACAGGTTATGCCCATCTTAAACGACTCTTTTTCTCAACGAATATATTTTCAAGAGCTATAAAGAGATCTTCTTTTTCACTAAAGAAGCTAACGATGATGATCATGAAGATATAATCCGTAGTGGCAATGACATTGAAAGAAAAAAGGAAGTTAATATCTAGGATAACCTCATATCATTCGGATGCTTTGTGTCTTTAGTGACAAATACATCAAAAGAAAAGATCTAAGACTATGTTCATAAATTGAATATCAAATGAAAAGTATGAAATATAATCATAGAGACAAAGAAAATAAAAGGCATGTTCAAAGAAAATACATTTCAGAAAAAGCCTCGAACATGACATTCAAATTCTAATATGCTTTCTACTAAGAGTTATTAGACATCTCTATAAATCATTCAAGTATAGTAACAAATAATTATGAATGAACTATGATGCTTGAATTGATATATGATTCAAATTGTAATATACTCTCAATGAGAATTAGAATCCTAAGACAGACTTTGTGTAAATTCAGACACAAACTTGTATCTTTGTAAATTGGTCTGACAGTGGCAACCTCCTTTATGATAAAGGAAAGTCTGAAGAGACAATTAAACACTTGGTTCCTCAACATGAAGTTTCCAAAATCGTTGAGAAGACTAGAAGGTCTCTAGTGGAACGCCAATTACATAGTACAAACTTAATTCAAGAGGCAAATGAAGCCATAATTCTTAAAGAATCCAAAGACCGTACTTTTGGTTGCCCGATGAGGCATTATAATATAGATTGTTAGGATAGGCAAGAAAATAATACTTAGCTTGAAAAAGCTTATAAAATACTTACAGTTTGAAGAGGTTCAATTAATATACTTTAGTAGATGTAGCAACAATTGTTTCGAACTACTAAAAAAATACATGCCTGATTCTTTTCTCCCTTGTCTGTTTACTTTTGTTTTTGAATTCTTTATGTCTTATCTTATGTCCAATACTCTAACTTTAAGTGTTTGTGTTTAATTAAAGATAAGATTTTGATAAAAAAATCAATTTAAACAACAAGAATTTTTTTAAAATGGCCAACAAATTCATACCTGTTATTTCTTGTGTTTTTTAATACATTCAGTTGATATCAAGGTCAAGTATCTTGTGATTGATCACTTTACTGTGTAAAAATAAAGGTCCTTAACTCTTGGAAAATCTTGATAGCTGATTTGATTTGGATTGAGCTGTCAATCCATTCCTATCTTTTTCTTTTGTTTCAAGTTTTTGTTTGTTTTCTTTCAAAATTAGTAATAATCAAAAGCAGCATGTTATGAATAACAAATTATATCAATGAATAATTGTGCATGCAGATATTCTACTTCCTAATTTTTAAAATTCACAACAACAACCATTTTGTTTAAAAACCTTGTTTTTCAAAACGAGTTTAAATTTTTTGTTTTTTTCATTTTTGTTTGTTAATCAATCTAATATTAATTTGAGTAATGTCTTAGAAATTTCATAACCAGGAAACCTAAAACACTCAAAGAGAAAAACATAAATGGAAATAATAAAATTATGTGTACAACACGTAGTTAAAATTCTAATTCATATCTTGATGGTTAAATACTAGCTTGTGTTAACTAAAAATGTATTTCAACATGTGATTAGTCTACAATATAATTAAATATTTAAATAGAGTTTCAATTATCTATATTGTTGGTGTGTCTCATAAAACTTCTAGTTATACTTTCTAAATTCTTCAATGAAAATTGTTAATGATTTAAATATTTCTTTAGGAAAAATAAATAAATCTGAGAAAAGACTAAATCTGAAATCCATCTCATGATGAAAATATGTTTTAGAAAGGTTGATGCAACTCATGTAATCATGAGAAATAATTTCAACATTTTTATGACTAACAAGTAGAGAAAATTTGTCTTTACAAAACTTCAATTATCTACATTTTTTTGTTTTGTATGAGTACATGTAAATACCGTCAATGGATTTTATGGATGTCACCACCTACATGATCAATCTGATCTGACCTCGTAAGATTTGTTAAGAGGAAGAAACATTAGTTAAGCATTAAAAAATTGTGTTAACAATGTAGTTGATATTTAATTTAATGTATAAATATATTTTTTTGGGAATTTAGATGTGGTTTTTTAAGTTTATTTTTAAGGCTAAAATGTTTTGCTAATTGATTCAGAGACCAATTTTCACGATATAGTGACTGAAATTTCGGTCTCTAAAAACAGTTTTTCTAGTAGTGGACTTTAGAAACTGTAGTTTCTGCAGCTCTATTAAACAACACCTACGACAATGCTTTTTAGTAAAAAAAACGTTTTAAAATACCAAGTATTTTTTACATGGTCTGTTGTTGCATAGCTCTTTTGTAGTACCTTTAGCCTTGAGACTAGAGTCTAGAATCTGGACAACATCTTTTCGATGTCTTCATCTTCCTCCATCTGAAAAAGCTCATACTTCCTGACTAAGAGGTTGGCCTTTGCTTCACAGACTTGCTTATTTCCTTCATATGTTAGAATCAAACCGTCATAGATACTCTTACATGTTTCCTTGTTGGTGCACTTATCAAATTCTTTGAACATGATTGAGTTTATCATAAAGGTTCTAGCTTTATGATGCATTTTATACTGTTTCTTTTGCTCAACATTCATTTCTTTTCTGGATAGTTCAGTACCATCAACATTGGAAGGAACGATTTACCCATCTTCAATCAAATCCCAAAGTTTAGGATCATGGGAAATGAAGAAACTTCTGAGTCTGTCCTTCTAGTACTCAAAGCATTATCCATCAAACAGAGGTGGTCTATTGACATTTCCTCCGATTGCCTCATCACCATAGTTATACATGCTTGAAAAATGGATATTTTCTCAAATACTGTAAAGTGCTTAGGCCTTGAGACTGAGCTCTATTGCCAATTGTAGGCGGAAAATACACAAGAAAGGGGGGTTTGAATTGTGTATTCGGTTTTAAATAAATTTCTGGGCTAACAAATGGTGAAAATAAAACAAGTAAAGACAGAGGCAGTAAATAGAGGGATAACACAATAATTTATCCGGGTTCACTACCAACCCGATAGCTACGTCTAGTCCCTTCACCCAGAAGGATTTAATCCAGTAATTGAAACCAAATTACAACCACTTAACTTCACAAGTTAAATCATCTTAACATCCAACTTGAAAAACACAAGTCGTTGAGGTATACAACCACTATCGGGCAGGTTACACAAGTGTTTTGTTTCTGGGTTTCTCTTAATCAGAGCATATGAAATTTAATCTCACAGTCTTATCACAATAAATATAATGATGCATTGTAGTGCTAAATGATTTCTAAGTGATTTGTTGTTGTAGTTGTCGTGTTCAGCTCTGTTGTTTTACTGCATATGGTTGTTTGTAGTTCCTCAAGTAGTGAGAACCTTTTATAGATGCCAACTGTTTTTGCTCTTCAAGTTGCTTCTTCTTCCAACATTCTGATTCCAACGTTTAGATTATTTAATTCTTGTTACTTCAATTTTATAATATTTCCATTGCATACAAGTTCTAATGATCATTGCTTTGATTTATGTCTAGATGCTTAATAGAACGTTGCTTTGAATTTGTTCTTTGATTGTTGAGCTTCGAATTTTCTAATCGTTGTTTGACAATTACTGAAATTCATTTATTGATTGTTTCTTTGATTTCAGGGTGTTCTATCTTTGATTGCCAAGATCCGTTGTCGTGAATTGAATTGGACTATTTTTATTTGATGAGACATTCAATTTGGTGCAATTAAGAATGTAACTGACTGGGTACTTTAATCCATTCAAGTGTGTATAAAGGTAACTACTTGGCTATTTGAGTCTTCATCATCAAAATTAGAGGCAGCGAGCCTTTATTAGATTCTGTTTCTGAGTTGTGTGTTAAACATTTATCAGAGTCAACTTCTAGAGCCATGACTTTTATCAGAGTAAGAGCTGTTGAATTTTTCAACCATGAAAAATGATATGTTGACTTTTCAACTTGCGTGGACTTTTTCTTGTTATGTTGACTTTTTCTTGATGTATTGACTTTTTCATCATATTCAGACGTAGTGTGATGTTTAGAGTCAGACCCAATCATCTTATGGACTTTAATTACTGGCCAGACGCAACTTATTGGAGCATGTTGCACTTGACTTTAGAGTATTATCTTCAGAGGTCAAACCTTGGAGGCAGATCATTAGAGTCAAATCCTTAGACTCAGTTATTTAGAGGAAGAGGCAGATCCTTAGAGGCGTTCCCTTTGATGACAGCGAAGGGTGTGCGTTGTTCCTTTCATTTAATCTTTCTTTTTATTCCATTTCCTCTTAATCCATTTGCTTCCTTTGATGCATAACACTGCGACGAGCACATGTTGTTCCTTTCCTATGATCTATTTGCCTCTAATTGTTTCCTTTCCTCATGTCACTTCTTCTAGTGATATCCTCTGATCCAAGCCACTTTCTCTGATCTGGCGTTTCCTCTGATCCTAGGAGCTTCCTTTGATCTTGGGTGTTTCCTTTGATTTCTTTTATCTTATTTTGTGCACCCTCAATTAAATTATTAGTGCATTAAATTGTTCCCACAAAAAACCTTTTGTTATCATCTAAACAAGGTAAGGAATTTTTTCTATAAACCATCCTAATTCTAATAGATGGGGATCATTCTTTGATGCGTTTGAATTTTTAGTAAGTCAAATCATGAGTAAAAGATAATATCTCATTAATTTGCTCTAATTTTGAATTTTGATACTATTTTTCTTAACCAAGCAGTGGATTGTTTGTATAAATCTTCAAATTATTCCTTTTTTATATATTAGTTTTAGATTTAGATTTTTCGAATTTGTAGAGTTGATAGTCAGTTAATCATTATCTCCAAAAGATTTTTTAAATAAGGTTGTTTTTACTTAGAGTTTATAATTAGTGAGTCATTATCACCCACATTTTTTAGGAATTCAGGCTACATGCCTTGTAACATATATGTAACAATACTAAAGAATCAAACCAATATTGTAAAGTTGGCTAAAAATTTGAAAAAGACACATAATATTTCATACATCTTGAATTGTGTTTACTATTGTGTGGGCTAATTTCTTTTCTTCATCTTATTTTTTATTGATGCCTCCAAAAGAAAAGATTAGAGTCAAGCTTCCTTTGAAGAAAAATTGCATGATTTTACCGCATAAGGTAACTCAGGCAGCTTAATAGGTACAAATAACAATTGATCAATCGCCACTAGATACCAATGCCACTACACCAACCACACATCATGTGTGGCATTCCACCTAACACCATGTCAAGCCTCTTACTTAACAAGTTGCAGTGCTTCCACCCCCACCTAATAAGGTGGATTAATTTGAACTAACTATATTGACGATGCCAATAGGGTTTTTTTTCTCAAAAGACAATATTTCCCCGACTGTTGATCGTTCCCCATCACAACAATTGACATATGTTGCCTCACGACATACTTCCGTTTCTGCTAATTAAACACCTTCAATACATGCTGCTACTGGTAATAAGGCTCAAGGGTCACAATACTCCAATTCTAGTCATGGGATTGTGCCTAATCGGAGGATAATGATCGGACCAGATGGATGAGGGTACGTAACTGACTTATATTAACTTCTCATTACTCTATGAGGTTTAGGGTTCTTTTCAAATTATTTATCAAGTCATTTTAAAAAAATTAAATGTACAAATATATACTTTATATCTATAACTTTATAATAAATTGTAATGTACATACACCAGTAAAGTTTATAACTTGTTTGCAGGTGGTTACCGTGTAGGGTGGCCTTGAGGACCCTCACCTCAGTCATTACATCACATAATTAATTGTGGAACATTGGTTCAACAAATTTGGTGTAAGATTATATTATATATCCTGTTAATGAGTTCAACTATTGTTTGGATAGTAATTAATACATTATAACTTATTTGTAATGTAATGTTGCAGGAGAAAGTAGTTTGGTTGCCTAAACACAATTTTCGGATTAAGAATATCTTCATTACAAAATGATCAACGCATCTTTCTGAGATATTGATGCAAGTGAGAAAGAAACGCAAAAGGCCAGCTTGGATGGGCGAGAGTGGTTGAAATGATCTTGAGAAGATATGGATGGATCTATCCTATAAGGAGATATCAAAATCGAGCTAAGAAAAATTGTGCTTCTTCTAAAGGAGGAGATATCCATACTAGTGGATCTATATCCATCGTTGAGTATATGATTTAGATGGTACATTTTCTTTGTTAAATTCTTCATTGTATAACCATTTAATGCTTTGCTCAAGGACATGCCTACTATTTTCTATTTTTATTGTTTTTGCTATTTTGCTGTTTAAGAATGCATAAAGCTGTTTCACTGAAATGGTTATAGTGTTAGTGGCTTAAAAATGTGGCTCTCATCCTACTGTTGTAATTTATAGGTTATTTTCATCATTATTTATGATAATTTTTATGCATATGTATTCCTGACTATGTGTATTATGTTTTAGAGAATTGGGATCATGTAAGCAAGTATTCATGATTAGGTTATTTATGGTGTAGAAGTTAGAGCTTTATTAACTTTTTTTTTCTTCTGGTTTTTCTACTATGTTACTCTTTTGTTGTTTTTGAATCTCATTGCACTTAAGTCCATAACATATTCATTGATATATGTTGATAAGGTTAGTCTGTTTTTCTTGTTCATTATTTTGGTGCCTATTATTTATTGTAAGGCTAAAGAGTTAGGTAGAGACCCCACATTGAATGAAGTAGTTTTAAAAACTCACATTATATAAAAGGACAGCTTTTGGGTTGATAAAAGCGAAAACAAAATGCATGTTAGGAAAATTAAATCATTGATTCTTTAATTTGTATTTCTTGTAAAAGTAATTTGATTGTGTTACATTATTTTCTAATTGAGTAGGAAACCTTTCAAGGTAAATTGCAACAAACTTCCAAAGGTGGGGAATCATCTAACAGTGGTAGCCAAGTGGTTAATCCGACAGCTCGCTTAGACATGTGGTTCAAAACTGTCGGGGGATATAATAAAGGGCATATCTATTGTGCATGAGATAGATCCTCACTTTATAGACCAGGTGTCACAAGTCTACTCCTAGATTCTCATCCATCTATAAGCATTATCCATATATAATCTTACAACAGTGTCATCGTGTGTATTTTGAAGCTTATGGTAGTGACAATGTGCTTATTTTGAGACTTATGGTAGTGTATATTGTCCTTATTTTGAAACTTGTGGTAGTCATTGTGTATTTTGACAACACTATTTAGATAATACTTTCACTTTGTTTTGACAATGATATTTTTTTATGCTTAAAATTTATTTAAAAAGAGATTGAAAAAACACAACAAGCAGTAACAAATTAAAAACGTATTGAAAATCATATTTTCATTACCCATGGATATTTCATGAGTAAAATTTGAGTGTTAAGTAGAAAACAATATTATCTTTCATGGATTGTTCATGAGTAATGTTACTCGTGACTTTTCTGTGGATATGTATGTACATCATTACCCACAAAATGTTCCTGAGTAAGTGTATCTTGATGCTTGTTCGTGGGTAAATATTTATCTACGAGCCAATTAACTACGAACCCGTGTTCGTAGATAATTTCACATTGTTTACAAAATTTCTGGGTGTAAAAACAAAATATGTGTACGTGATAACAATTTTTTTTGTAGTGTACGTAATTATACTTCAATTAAAAGATAAATACAAGATAATGTACTACACTCTTTTTTTACAAATGATAGACTACACTAAATTATGCGTTTATGAAAATACTTATGAGCTTTGATTTCTTTAGTTTTAATTAATAAGGGAAACACAATAAAGCCACATGGTTGGATGCATATACCAGAAGGAAACATAAGTCAGACATGGTCCAAACTTAGTCGTGACTAGAAGATAGCATGGTCGTGAACATAAGACTCAGCCCAGACTTAATCCAGACTTGGTCCAGACTTGGTCCAGACTAGAAGATAGCATGGTCCAGAACAAAGGACTAGGTCCAGACCTGAAGATAGCATGGTCTAGAACATAAAACTTGGTCTAGACTTGGTCCAGATCAGAAGATATAATTGTCCAGAACATAAGACTTAGTCTAGACTTGGTCCAGACTAGGTCCAAATCAGAGGATAAATGTCCAGAGCAAAAGATCAATGGTCTAGATCAGAAGATAAATGTCCATAGCAAAAGATAAATGGTCCAGATTAGAAGATAAAAGGTCTAGATCATAAGATCAATGGTACAGATCAGATCACATGGTCCAGAGTTGGTCGAGATCAGAGGATCACAGAATGGTACAGATCAGATTACATGGTCCAGAGTTGGTCGAGATCAGAAGATCATACGGTCTAGAATTTCAATCATGATGCAAATCAGTGAAGACTTGATTAAATTTCGAAGAAGACTTGAATAAATTTTGATAGAAGTTTGATCAAAGTATTAAGGGGATTTGATTAAAAAAAATCACTGAAGACTTGAAGAAATTCGAATGCAATCTGAAGCTTAAAAAGATATGGTCTGAAATTAAAAGAAACAAGATGGGTCAACAGAATTTTCAAGTGCAATCTAAAGCTAAAAAGATACGGTTTTAATTTAAGTGAAACAGGATTGGCCAACAAAATTCTCGAAGGAAATATGAGCAAGATTTATTTCGAATTTAAGCTTGGAGAAAGCCCTTTCTGTAGCTATAAAAGGAGGCTTCAGGCTGTAGCTTCAGGCTGCAGCATCAAGCATAAAAAATACAAGAACTCAAGCTTCATATTCAACACAATCCGAGAGTTCAAAAGACAGAATCACTTGAGTGCAAAAGCAATATTTTCTTAGTGTTTTCAAGAGAGAAATTCAGTGCAACAATCGGCTTTCCAGAAGCAACAAAATAGTGCAAGAATTAGTGCAGCAATCAGTTTTCCAGAAGCAACTTTGCAGAGTTCCAAACCCTTGTAATAAAACCCGTTAGAGGTGTAGATTCCTTCTTCAATCTGGGGTTGTCAGATTGGTAGGAGAAGACTTGACTTGTAGAGTTAAGAAGTTGTTCTCGTTCCTCAAAAGTCTGGGGTTGTCAGTTTGTTTGAGAAAACTGGCTTGGAGGGTCAGGTGTTGTAATTCAAAGTGTTTTGAATTAGTGGATTAAAGCCTTCAAAGTGAAGGGACTGGATGTAGCCAAGTTAATGGTGAACCAAGATAAATTGTTGTGTTCTTATGTTGTTATTATTCGCTGCTAAGTCTGATTATTTATTCATCAAGTAAATCACATCAACATTCAACAAAATAGCAAAAGAATTCAAAGTTTGGCAAACACAATTCAATCCCCCTTCTCGTGTTTCCACCTTTAATTGGCATTAGGGCTCGGTCTCAAGGCTGAGCACTTTACAATGTTTGAGGAAAGATCCAAGGGTTCAACATGTCTGGATTCAATGAAGAAGCTGTTGGAACAAACATCAACAAACCACCTATGTTTGATGGGGAACGGTTCGAGTACTGGAAGGACAATCTGAAGAGTTTCTTCTTTTCACAAGATCCTGGACTTTGGGACTTGGTGGAAGATGGCTATACTGCTCCAGAAGATGTTGATGGTGTTAAAATTCCCATGAGAGATATAGATGCTAATAAGAAGAAGATGTTCAAGTTGCATCACAAATCCAGAACGTTCATGATCAATGCAATCACATTCAAGGAGTTCGACAAGTGCACTAACAAAGAAACAACAAATAGTATCTATGATAGTCTGACTCTGACTTACGAAGGCAGCAAGCAAGTTCAAGAAGCAAAGGCCAACATTCTAGTCAAGAAGTATGAGCTGTTCAAGATGGAAGAAGATGAAGACATTGAGGCAATGTTTTCCATATTCCAAACTCTGGTTTCGGGATTAAGGGTGCTCAAGAAGAGCTACACGACTGCTGACCACGTGAAGAAAATCCTTAGAAGTCTGCCAACCAAGTGGAGACCAAAAATCATGGCCATACAAGAAGCAAAAGACTTGAACACTCTGAAGATGGAAGAACTAATCAGCTCCCTCAAGTCACATGAAATTGAGCTGGAAGAAGATGAACCCAAGAAGAAGAAAAAAACCCTAGCTTTAAAATCCAAATAGAAGAAAGCTCCAAAACCATAAGCAGAAGTAGAAAATAGTGACTCTGATGACCCGAACCAGAAACCAGAAGAAGAGGAAATTGCCTTCATAACCAGGAAAGTTATGAAGATATGGCAGAACAGAAAGAAGAAGTTTCCCTAGAGGTATTCCAAGCAGTCCAACAGAGGAAAGGATGAACATGACAAGAAGAGCATCATCTGCTATGGATGCAATGAACCTAGGCACATCAAATCAGAATGCATGAACCTGGAGAAAGGAAAACACCAGCAGAAAAACTCCAGATCCAAGAAAAAAAATCTGATGGCCACATGGGATGATTCTGATGAATCTTCTGATGATGAAAAAGCAGAATTAGCCATGATGGCACACATTCATTCTGCCTCTGGATCCAACTCTGGAAATAAATCAGAAGAAGCAGAATTAGCTTTGATGGCACATATTCATTCTGCCTATGGATCCAACTGTGGAAGGGAATCAGAAGAAGCAGAATTAGCTCTGTTGGCTCATATTCATTCTGCCTCTGGATACGACACTGATGCTGACTCTGAAAGAGAATCCGAAGATGAAGAAGCAGAACTGGCTCTGATGGCTTACACCATATCTGCCTCTAGATCCAACCCAAACTCTGATTTTGGTGGTGAATCAGAAACAGAACTGGCTCTGATGGCTCACACAAGCTCTGCCTCTAGATCTGATACAGAATCTGATTCTGGAAGTGAATCATCAAAAGATGAAAAAGAGGTATTTTCTGAACTCACTTGATCTGATCTAATTACTGCAATGAATGATATTTTAAATATCAATAACAAACTGTCTTTAAAACTGAAAACACTTAGGGAAGAAAATAAAACTCTAACCAAAGAAATTGATGTTTTAAAGAATCAAAATGCAGAATGTAAAACAGAAAATGCAACTCTTAAAACTGATATTGTTGAGCTTAATTCTGAAAACCTAACTCTAAAAAATAATCTTTGTTCAACTTCAAGTAAAAATACTGTATGTAATTATGATATGCATGAACAAGTTTTACAAGATTTTATTGTTAATGGTATGGAAAGAAGCAAATATGCTTCTATGATCTATGGAGTTAGTAACAATGGTAAAAGAGGCATAGGATTTGATGAATTTGTAACTGAACATACTCCCTCTAATATTTGTGTGCTGTTTGTGCTAAGAAAGGTCACTCAAAATTGTCTTGTCCCATGATAAAAACAAGAAAAGCCAAGAAACCTTTCAAGACTAACAAACCTGGACCCCCCAGATTTGGGTACCAAAAGATAAAATTGTTTATGTTGCAGATGTTCTGAGCAACCAAAGTAAAACACCAGTCATGGTGCCTGGTCAATGGATGCTGGCAATATATGAAGGGAAAAAGGTCTATGTTCCAGCACTTACCAAGCAGAAGCAAAATGACTCTGGTGGAAGAAGAACTGGTCAACAAAATAACTATCAGAACCAGAACCATATGAAGAACAAGAAATATCAAAACAAACAGAGGAAACACATATATCAACAAAACTGGAACTACCAGAAGAAACAAAATTATTAACAGTTCTAGAACTATCAGAGGAACCTGATATATCAGCAGAAAGAGAGGTATCAGAATCTGGAGACTTCTTCAAACACTCCAGTGAAATTCATCAAGACTACAAACCTATAAGGAATTCAAATTCCTTCATCTAGACTCTCTAAATACAAAATATGCAAATTCAGAATCTGAAAACCAGAAAAGAAGAAATACGAGGGTTTTCAAAGTGAAACTCAAACTGGTCATATAGGTTATATCTTTCTTTAAATATAATTGTTTTGATATTTTGTTTATTGTGATAACAAGAAGCTTGATCTTAAAAATCAAAGCTAGATAGGTATTTTGCAGTTTTTAAAAGTTTAAAGGAACCAAGTGATCCACAAGAATTGAACATTTCAGCAGAAACAACATTCCAGTGGTTTAAAAAACAAGCAGAAACCACCAGAAGTAGAATTAATGGTTTGGCTGTATTGAGTTCATTTTTCAATTATTTGATTTGTATTATGTTATATGACAAATAGCTTGACCTGAAAAGTCAAAGCAAGACGATGATGCTGATTTACTAGAAACAAAAGCTGATATAAATCTACCAGAACCAGAAGCTGATTTACTAGAACCAGAAGCTAATGCAGGCAAAAGAACTTGAAAAAGCAGAAGCTACAAGAAAGAATACGACAAATGTTCAAAGGATAAATCTGAAGATGAGTCAGAAGAAGGATATAGATGGAGTCTAGCAATGCAAGAAGAGCTAAATGAATGATATTTTGGATCTAGTTCCAAGACAAGAAAAGAACATTATTGGAACCAAGTGGGTTTTCAGAAACAAGCTGAATGAAAAAAATGAGAAGTTTTCAGAAATAAGGCACGATGTGTTGCACAAGGATACATTCAGCAAGAAGGTTTGACTACACTGAGACTTTTGCTCCAGTGGCCAGGTTAGAAGCTATTTGTATCTTACTTTCCTTTGCTGCCAATAATAACATTTCATTATTTCAAATGGATGTTAAAAGCATTTTTTAAATGGTTATATAAGTGAAGAAGTCTATGTTAAACAACCCCCAAGTTTTGAAAGTTCTGAATTTCCAAATTATGTTTTTAAACTTAAAAAATCTTTGTATGGTTTAAAACAAGCACCTAGGACATGGTATGATAGACTTAGTAACTTCTTACTTAAAAATGACTTTGAAAGGGGACAAGTAGACAATACTCTTTTTAGAAAATCAATAAAAGATTATATTATGATTATTCAAGTTTATGTTGATGATATTATCTTTGGATCTACTAATGGCACTCTCTGCCAAGAATTTTCTAAATTGATGCAGCATGAATTTCAAATGAGCATGATGGGAGAACTTAAGTTCTTCCTAGGAATACAAATTCAGCAAAGTCAAAAAGGTATATACAATCATCGATCAAAATATACAAAAGAGCTTCTCAAGAAGTTTAAGATGAGTGACTGCAAACCTATGGCTACCCCAATGCACCCTACCTGCTCACTTGAAAAGGATGAATCAGGCCAAAAAGTTGATCAAAAATCTTACAGAGGTATGATAGGGCCTCTCCTTTACCTCATTGCTTCTAGACCTGACATTATTTTAGTGTATGTGCACGATTTCAGTTTGACCCTAGGGAATCCCATTTAACTACTGTTAAGAGAATCTTTAGATACCTAAAAGGCACTGCCAACCTCACCTTGTTCTACAATAAAACTCCTACATACAAACTGAGTGGATATTGTGACTCTGATTATGCTGGAGACAAACTTGAGAGAAAGAGCACAAGTGAAAACTGCACGTTCTTGGGAGATAATTTAATATCCTGGTCAAGCAAGAGACAAAGCACCATTGCCATGTCAACAATAGAAGTTGAATATATTTCAGCAGTTGGATGCAGCTCTCAATTCATTTGGATGAAACATCAGCTGGAAGACTATAACATCGTGGAAACTAATATCCCTTTATACTGTGACAACACTTCAGCCATCAATCTAACCAAAAACCCTATCCTACATTCTAGAGCCAAACACATAGAGATCAAACACCACTTCATCAGAGATTATGTTCAAAAAGGGGTACTTAACATTCAATTTGTAGACACTAACCATCAATGGGCTGACATATTCACCAAACCGTTACCTGAAGATAGGTTTGACCTCATCAAGTAAAACCTAAACCTTACCTTCATCCATGAATAGTAGCTTAGTATGTTTTTATTGTATTTTAATTTATTGCTATATGTATTTTATCATTTTCGTGTACTTTTATTATAAAAAAAATTAAATTAAGAGGATTTCCTTTCTTCCTTCAATCCTTTTTGTTTGATGACAAAGAGGGAGAAGATGTATTTGATAAAGTATATGGGGCATTAGACTTAGGGGGAGAAAACTTCAAAGTAAAGCTTAGTCTTAGGGGGAGTCAAAGTCAAAAGAAAGAAAAATAGTTATAAAAAATACAAAGTTTTGTCATCATAAAAAAGGGGGAGATTGTTGGAACCAAGTTGGTTTTTTTAATTAAAGTTTTGATGTTAACAAAAGTATTTTATGTAAATCGTACTTTGGCTTAGAAAAAAAATCAGAGGCTGTGCAAAATCAGAGGATGACACCACAGAGGATACATCCAGAGGATACTATAGGAAACATCCAGAGGATACCAGATGATGCATCCAGAGGATATATGAGGATACATCCAATGGATACCAGAGGATACATCCAGAGGATACCAGAGCATACATCCAGAGGATGTCATCAAAGGCAAACATCAGAGGATATCACCAAAGGAAAGAAACAATAACATCATCAGAGGATATCTTTCTTGACCCAATCAGAAGGAAGCAGAGTCTAGAAGGAGACTTGGTCTAGACCAAAAGGAAGCTTGGTAGAGGGAGACTTGTTCCAGACCAGAAGGAAACATAAGTCAGACTTGGTCCATACTTAGTCTTGACCAGAAGATAGCATGGTCGTGAATATAAGACTCAGCCCAAACTTAATCCTGACTTAGTCCAGACTTGGTCCATACCAGAAGATAGCATGGTATAGAAGGATACCAGAGCATACATCCAGAGGATACCAGAGCATACATCCAGAGGATGTCATCAAAGGCAAACATCAGAGGATATCACCAAAGGAAAGAAACAATAACATCATCAGAGGATATCTTTCTTGACCCAATCAGAAGGAAGCAGAGTCTAGAAGGAGACTTGGTCTAGACCAAAAGGAAGCTTGTTAGAGGGAGACTTGTTCCAGACCAGAAGGAAACATAAGTTAGACTTGGTCCATACTTAGTCTTGACCAGAAGATAGCATGGTCGTGAATATAAGACTCAGCCCAAACTTAATCCTGACTTAGTCCAGACTTGGTCCATACCAGAAGATAGCATGGTATAGAACAAAGGACTTGGTCCAGACCAGAAGATAGCATGGTCCAAATCATAAAACTTGGTCCAAATCAAAAGATATATTTGTCAAGAGCATAAGACTTAGTCTAGACTTGGTCCAGACCAGAGGATAAATGTCCAGAGCAAAAGATCAATGGTCTAGATTAGAAGATAAATGTAAAGAGCAAAAGATAAATGGTTCAAAATAGAAGATAAAAGGTCTAGATCATAAGATCAATGGTACAAATAAGATCACATGATCCATAATTGGTTGAAATCAGAAGATCACAGTACAGATCAGATCACATGGTCCAGAGTTGGTCGAGATAAGAGGATCACAGAATGGTACGAATTAGATTCATGGTCTAGAGTTGGTCGAGATCAGATGATCATACGGTCCAAAATTTAAATCATGATGCAAATCAGTGAAGACTTGATTAAATTTCGAAGAAGACTTGATTAAATTTAAATAGAAATTTGATCAAAGTATTAAGGGGATTTGATTCAAAAAAAAAATCACTAAAGACTTGAAGAAATTTGAATGCAATCTGAAGCTTAAACAGATATGGTTTGAAATTAAAAGAAACGAGATTGGTCAACATAATTTTCAAGTGCAATCTGAAGCTAAAAAGATACGGTTTTAATTTAACTGAAACATGATTGGCCAACAAAATTCTCGAAGGAAATCTGAGCAAGATTTATTTTGAATTTAAGCTTGGACAAAGCCCTATCTGCAGCTATAAAAGGAGGCTTCAGGCAGTAGCATCAAGCATCGAAAATACAAGAACTCAAGCTTCATATTCAACACAATCCGAGAGTTCAAAAGAGAGAATCACTTAAGTGCAAAAGCAATATTTTCTAAGTGTTTTCGAGATAGAAATTCAGTGCAACAATCAGCTTTCCAGAAGCAACAGAACAGTGCAAGAGTCAGTGCAGCAATCAGCTTTCCAGAATCAACTTTGCAGAGTTCCAAACCCTTGGAATCAAACCCGTTAGAGGTGTAGATTCCTTCTTCAATCTGGGGTTGTCAGATTGGTAGGAGAAGACTTGACTTGTAGAGTCAAGGAGTTGTTCTCGTTCCTCAAAAGTCTAGGGTTGTCAGGCAGTTTGAGAAAACTGGCTTGGAGGGTTAGGTGTTGTAATTCAAAGTGTTTTGAATTAGTGAATTAAAGCCTTTGAAGTGAAGGGACTGGATGTAGCCAAGTTAATGGTGAACCAGGATAAATTGGTGTGTTCTTATGTTGTTATTATCCGTTGCTAAGTCTGATTATTTATTCATCAAGTAAATCACATCAACATTCAACAAAACAGCAAAAGAATTCAAAGTTTGGAAAACACAATTCAACCCCCCTTCTCGTGTTTGCACCTTCAGTCTTCTACTTGTAAAGCATGCTTGATTCATTCTTATTATTGTGCATATAATTAAATTCTGGTTAAAGAAATATAACAACAACAACAACTTATTACTATGAATTGAAAATCAAATACTTGAGTGCAAGTTCTACAAAATCAATACAATATATTGCTTTCAAAATATAATACAAAAATTATAACCAATAAAATCTATTCACTTAAAATATAGAAATGGAAATTCAATGGGAAGTGATAATTATATTAATCACATATACTACAAGAAAAAAATCAGTTTGAAGTGGTTGTAAAGGACATCTGCGACAATTATAATCGCAGTAAATGTTGCGACGGTTCTCCAACTGTCGCAGATTCGTGCATCGCGCGGACCATTTAAGTCGGTTTAAAAAACTGTTGTTGCAACTATCGGCAAAATTTATGATGATTTCTAACTGCGTCGATATACATTTTGCGACAGTTAAAACGGTCGTTAAACACGCTCGCGTTTATTTGTTCTAAAAAATTGTGATAGTTATCAACTGTCGCTGTATGCATTTTGAGATAGTTTGAACTCTCGCAATCCTAATAATTGAAACTAAGAAACGACGATCCAATTTTTTTCCTATTTTTTACAATTAAAATAAAAAATATTCATAAATATCATCCACATAACTAAAATACACAATTATATAACTATTGTAACTAAATTCAATTTATATAATCTTTTCAAAATTAATAACACCAATTCATACATTGAACTTAACTAAAACAATAAATAAAGTAGTTTAAATATTCAAAACATTAGTGGAGTGGCTAAACATACAAAACAACTCAATCAAACATAGAAGTTCATCAAAATATCTAATTAGTCCCTAATGATGTTGCTCCATGATCATCAAGTTGGTAGCTAGATTTAGATGAATGTCTACCATCTATTGACGATTCTATGTTTGTTGCCTGAAAAAAAAAGTATATATTAACCTCAATTAATTTTGATAAATATTGTCAAATACCAATGAACTAAACTTTTCATATAGCTAGAAGCAATCATTACACATTAATATTTTTAACCATGGAGAAACAGTTCCCACAGGAGCAAGTTCGCTAAGAACACAATTTTACCTGTTTTTCTCTAGAATTTAGCATTTGCAATAAGGAAACAATTTTCTCCTTCAAGATATCAAATTCAGGATTCCTTTTCTTAAGCCTATCGATTTCAACTTGCATTTCCTCCATCTTCTCGTTAGCTTTGGAGGAAGACATTGATCTTACAGAGTGAAAAATAGATCTAGTGATTTGAGACAGTGTTATTCCAAGTCCCATACAACAAACATATCCAAGATGTTCTTTTTCAAACACATTCAAAAATGCTTCATTTGGAGAATGAGTCTTCCCAATTTCAGCTTGCAATTGTTCTTGCACAGGCAAATGAAGCAAACTAAATTCCTCTTTGTAACAGAAGGGTCTGAAATACACCACCATTTCAACATAAAAACACCATGTAGTACATTCAAGTATGTGTTGCAAAAGAAAAATCTATTTGATATCATCTAAGACAATAAATAGATGAACTATATCTTGTAATCATTCAAGAGGAAAAACATGATGCACATAGCTTATAATAGATGAACTATATTGGTACAAGCACCAAAACTAACTACATCCAACCATAATGAATTTTAAGCATGAAACTGTTCATAATCTCAAACATCTGCAACGTGAACTTAAAACCTGAATCCTCTGCTATCAAAAATTTCAAAAGCTTACTAGTAGCAAAAAAACTACTACTCAAACACTTACCTTGCATACTTATGGGATTATAATATTAATTATGATAAATTTGTGTGATTCTAGAACCACTTAAACCAACATAACCTTTTAAAAGACTACTATCACACCATTATTTCTGGGTCTTCCACCGACATCGATTATTCCTTTTATGTTTTTTTATTAAAAAGGATCTCTATCTCAATATCTATTTGAAGTTGAAATGTCAATTTACAAGGAATGAAGGTTTGAATTGTAAATTTGCCTATTTAAAAATTCTCTATTAAAACTTAAGAAAATAACTCAAGATTGATCTTAGTTGTGAAAACAGAAAACGGAGAACGGTCTTGGTTCTGGAAACAGAAAATGGAGAATATTCTTGGTTAGTTAAAAACAAAAATCAATTTTTCTATTTAACTTTAATAATCGAAAGAATGAAAGTAAATAGAGATATGGGAGAGATATCACACAATGATATATCCTGGTTCACCCAACCCGGGCTACGTCCAGTCCTTACAATCGTGAGATTTTCCACTAAGTGTTCATAACGAAGAACCTTCTTAGTTTTACACAACCTAGTTCAGATCAACCTGGATTTGTTACAAACTAAAATCCTTTCCACCCAGAAAGGAGTTCAATCAGGTTACCTATCAATCTTGAGAGGATTTTACACTTCACGTTTTAACCATAAAAGGATTTTCTAACAAACTACTCAAACTATAAACAAGTCTTATAGTCTTGAGTTTACACAATAATGATTTAGAGTGTTTGGCAGAATGTGATTATTCTCAACACTTGTTTAAGGTTTAGATTCTTTACAAAAGGTTTCAGAAAGCTAATAACAATAGATTCGTGAATGAATGGTACTGATTTCTCTTGATGAATGTGAGACTTTTATGTATGAATTTAAGTGATTGATATTTCTTTTTTCTTAACACTTGAATATTTGATTTTTCCTTAAGCTTGGAGTTCCTTTTATAGGCTTTGAGGGGGTCCATGACAGCTAATATGACCATTGGAGAGGTTCTCTTGGTCAAAGGTCAGGTTGTAAAAAATATACTTCTAAACAAGACTATTGACAAAAACTTTCTCCTTTTTAGTTGCAAGACTTTTTGATCTGATGAATTCTCTATCATTTGATTTGGAAAGTGTTTGATGGTCTTTTTTATCACGAGAATATACGTCTCAAAGTCATGCTGAAGTTTTAGTTTCAAGAACGTTGTTGGTTTATATCACAGAAGCTTAAGAATGTTCTTGAACATGGAAAATGACTAATCTTAAACGATTTTGTCATTTTGCCTTGAGTCATATCTTTTCTCCTTTGATCTTTTGGAGTATTTCTTTTGCTAATATGAGAGTTTTACATTCCTTGTAGATGTACTGGAAATTCATTCGAAATTTGCAGGATATTTCCTTGTATTAAAAGCTGACTTTAACTTCTTGGATGAAATGAAAAACATGGAGGACGTTCTTGGTTTTCCAAAAAATATGTCAAGAACGTTCTTGGTTTCTGCCAGTTAATTTTTTGATTTTTCCTTAAACTGATTTTGCTTGCTTTTGCTTAGTACCTATATTAGATTAACACACTCAAAAGTACAAGTTAAATAACACATTATTTAGAATCTTAATTAGAGTCTTTAATTAATCTTTGTTTGTTTACATCAAAATAATTAATTGAGATTTTGTATTAACACTATAAAAAATCACTCCTCATCAACTATGGTAAAAAATAATTCTCCTACTTTGTCACGACTTTTTGTTTGTATTAAAAGAGGGTGGTTCCCAACTGTCAAGACATTCCATCAACTGTCTATAGGCTTCAAAGGTTGCGGCAGAGTATCAAAAACCAAATGAATGTTTTAAGTCAAGCCTCCTATGAGGTATCAAGTTGTAATGGGGCAGTCAACAAATTCATTAGTAACAATTTTTATCACCACATATATATAAAAGTAATGTAAATCACTTTTGGTTGTGAGGTAAGTGTATAAATCTTTATAGAAATAGAAATATTATGAATTTCAATAATCAGAACAATTATGCACCTAAATAGATGCTTACATACACATTGAAGCTCAAGTAATAATCACCTTTGTATTGTGTCAAAAATATGAATGCAGTTATTGGAAGTGACACAGTAACTTGAGTAATAACACCTGTATATTAAAAGTGACAAAAGTGCAAATAAAATCTGCAACATAAAGCTTAAATTTATAACCAACAACGAAAATTATAAAAGAAAGTGCTATTCATATAATAAACAACATTAGTTCCAGCCTTTTAAGAGATCACAAAGAAACAAGGGGAAGCCATTATTTCCTGGATATAATGGGAACAACTCCACCAGAACAAGATCATAACAACCTCATACTCATACATAAAAAGTTAGAAGTGCTTAATTAAGCTGAAATGGTAGGACGAAGAAGAGAAGGACCTTGAAGTTGATTGAATTTAATAATGTTGAGAAGAACACCAACATAGCGAGATCTTTGGGAGAAATTACCGTGTAATAGATGGTAGAGTGCAGAATGAGAAGTAATTGTGTAAGTTTAAGCTTTATCTTACATATTGTAACATAAAGCTTAATCTTGGTGTATTGAATTCTACGTTAAAGGTAAAATTCAAATCAGAGCCATATTTGAATTCTTATTTTGTTATTTTAATGGTCAACTTAAAGATAAGGAATGAAAAGCAAATACAAGAAAAATCATTCTCTATGTTTTGTAGCTAATTCATTAATCAAGATGATATGATAATGCAGGTGTAATCAAGTGTAAAATTCAAAATGCATGAATTTGTAAATGAATGTCTATTTCAACTAAATTGAATTTGGAAGTTATTTCTTAAAATAAAAAATATAAATCGTTGTTAAAAGATAAATTTAGAATACAAACTCTTGGATAAAAAAGTGAAATATTAATACTCGTTGGAATGAAGTATATACCAATCAACCAATATACAATAAAATAACAAAATACAAAGTGAGAGTGCCCTACAAAGTGAGAGTGCCTAAGGCCTATTTGAGAGTGCCTATTTGAGAGTGCCCTACAAAGTGAGAGACAGATTTGGTTGTTTACTCAAAATACAATATAGTAAATCACTTCTATTATTTATTCAAAAAGAAAAATTCAATCCTATCTAAAGACAATTAGTGCAGCAACATAAGTCTTCCATTGAAGTTAGATATACTTTAGGAATACAATAGCAACTAACAACTTTTCCACCAAGTAAAGGCAACTACATGGAGCAACTGACATTATAAAGTTGTGTGTTATCTTTTACCTCCAAAGATAAGCAAGAAAAATTGCTGAAAAAAAAGCAAGTAAGCGCAAGAAAAAGCATGTAACCCACCATTCAATATCATACCCACCATCATCAACAACAAACACATAGCACTGAGGTGTTAGTTTTAGGGTTGTAGTCAACAACTATGGTGTTAATTTTAGCGTTACTTACGGTTGTTTTTTTGAGTTTCGAAAACTGTTTGAAAATCAATTTATGTCACTGAATATATTACAGGGTTGAGTCATGGACTATGTCGCTCTTTTTAAGACGTTTCACGACACTGTCCAAATTGTGCAAGGCAGACTATCAACCACAAAGTCCATAGGATAAAATATCACATATTCACTGTATCGGAGTTCCACTACACTGTAGAAAATCGTTCTAGAATTACACCCTCAATATGGCGGTTAAAACCACTCTCAATATGACAGTTAAAGTCACTATTCATATGGTGGTTAAAGCCACTCACAATATGGTACTATGACCACTCATAAATCAAAAGAACTACGACATAACAACCCCTCTAAAAGGACAATGATATTATGACCAATAAAAAATCGAATGGACTACAACATGAAAACCACTGTAAAAGGACAGTGGTATTATGACCACCCAAAAATCGAATGGACTACGACATAAAAACCTCTCTAAAAGGAAGTGGTATTATAACCACTAAAAATCGAAGGGACAAAAAGAAATGGGAGAAGTGGCTTGAAAATATATCGAGTAGAATAAAAAAGGGAGAAAAGAGAAAGTTAGGAAATGCATCCAACTTTGGTGTGCTTTTATATAGTGATGGAAGCAAACCCACATATGTTTTCTATCCAATGTGGGACTTCAACAATTTTTTAAATTCACACACTAACATACTCTATGTTCCAACAATCCCCCACTTGAATTAAGAAAATGTTTGTGAAGTAGCGTCAATCGCTTCTATAAGATTGTGCATAAACAGAGGTGTCTATTGACTTGAAACTTTGCATAGTAAGTGAGATTCAAATTCAACAAGAGTGACTCGTAGTCTTAAACTCTATCTCTGACATCAAACCCACACACAACATTTTCATATGATGTATTCTCAAAAGCTTGTGCATTAATGGCCTTTCACGTCTATCCCAGTATAGTGAACGCTATAGGAATTGTAACACCCCGACCCTTCAGCGTTATCGGCGGTGCTACCGTAACATCTCAACCATTCAACATTATCAGCGATGTTACTCGGTCTTCTCACTCCCCCTAACCACCCAGTGGAAATAGTGAGTTTTTGCCTTCTGTGGGAATCGAGCCCGGTACCTGGGGGATAAGTAACCGCCTCATCACATTCCCATTACCAATTTGATCTAGAAAAGGTAGTGGGAAGTGGTCCTTCCTAGTGGCTTTATTCAGCTTCCGGTAGTCAATACACATTTTCCAACCTGTGACAGTTCTGGTTGGAATTAATTCATTTTTTTCATTGGCTACCACAATCATTCCTCCTTTCTTTGGTACCACCTGGACTGGACTCAACCAGGCACTATCTGAAATAGGGTAGATCATTCCAGCTTCAAGCATCTTCACCACTTCTTTTTTGACTACTTCTTTCATGGTTGAATTCAATCTTCTTTGAGGCTGGGTTAAAGGATTAAAATCATCCTCCATTAGAATTTTATGCATACAATATGAAGGACTAATACCTTTCAAATCAGCTAGTGTTCAGCCTATTGCTCCTTGATTTTTTTGGAGAACTTCAATCAGCTTTTTCTCTTCTTGTGGTGATAAGGAACTACTAATAATCACTGGCTTTTCAACTTCCCCCTGTAGAAACACATATTTTAAATGGGAAGGTAACAACTTCAATTCCAGTTTCTGATCTGTCTGCTTGTTGTCAGCTACATTTTCAATGCTACCTATTTTGGATGAATCTCTGTGAAGGAATCAAGATCCTGTAAACATTTTTCAATCTCTTGTTCTTTTTCCTCATTGAAGCTAGTATGCATATTTACCAAAACTCTGCCTAGAGGATCAAATGATTGTAACTGCTTATGTGCATCAGAACACACCTCATCAATAACATCAATGGAGAAGCATTATCCTTTGTCCTTTGGATATTGCAAAGCCTCAAAAACATTGAAATTTACTTCATCATCATGCACCCTAACCTTCAATTTTCCTGCATCCACATCAATCATTACTCTGGCTGTCTTCATGAAAGGTCTACCCAAAATCAGCGGGACCTCTACATCTTCCTCCATATCCAAGACCACAAAATCAGCTGGAAATAGAAATTTATCTACTTTCACCAGCACATCTTCTACGACACCATGTGGATATTTAACTGACCTATCTGCCAACTGTAATGAAATTCTGGTAGGTCTAGCTTCCAAATCACCAATTTTTGTCAACATAGACAATGGCATTAAGTTGATGCTAGCTCCCAAATCCAAAAGTGCCTTGCCAAGTGTTAGATTCCCAATAGTAACAGGTAGTGTGAAGCTCCTCCTCTATAAATCTTCTCTTCTTTGTCAATAGTTTTTTCATGAATTTTGCATAGGTAGGCATCTTCGCCAAGGCTTCTGCAAATGGAATATTGATCTAAAGCCTTTTGAATATATCCATGAATCTTGCAAATTTCCTTTCTTTGTCTTTTCTTGTAGGAACATGTGGATAAGGCAGGTTTCTCACAGGTGAGGCTTTTTGTGCGCTCTTCTCATGGTTTTTCACCTCACTTTCTTTTTCTCTCCACTAGTACCTACTTGTTCTTTTCCTCTTGCTTTTCTTTTCTCCTTTTCACTTTGTTCTTGTTTATTTTCACTCTTATGTACATCCTCACTCTTATTTTTCAGCATTTCTATCTCATTTTCTTCTTTTTCATTCTCACTTTCCTCCTCAACAACAATCACATTCTTTTCACTCTGGTTCTCACCAATACCTTTACCTATCAACTTACCACTCTGTGTTGTGATTGCTTTGCAGTGCTCCTTAGGATTAGACTCAATATTGCCCGTAAATGCTCCTTTGTGAGTGTTTGCTAACTGCTTTGCTAATTGGCCCATCTGGATCTCCAAATTCTTGATGGATGCATCAGTATTCTTTTGGTTAGCCATCGACATCTACGTAAATTGAGTCAATGTGTCCTCCAATTTTGAAGTCCGATCCTGTGGTGGTTGTTGATACTATTGGTTCTGATATAGTGGTGGCCTATTAGAAGAAGGTCCGACATCCTGCCTCCAAGGTTGGTTGAAGTTTTGGTTGGTTCCCCTAGAGTCATTGTTCTGATATTGACCTTGCCTTGGCTGATTGGACAAGTACTGAACTTCCTCCTCTTTGGGTTCACAATAACTTGTAGGATGATCACCTATACACACATCACATCTGTTTACTTGCCTAGTAGATGACGATTCTTGCATCTCCTTCAAATGTTTAGGAAGATTTGCCAATTGCTTTGTCATTTCCTCCATATGCTGTTGCAAAAGTTTGTTTTGTGCTAAGATTGCATCATTCCCTACAAGCTCTATCATGCCTCTTTTTGTTGGACCTCTGTGGTGTTTGAAGGTGCAAACACGAGAAGGGGGATTGAATTGTGTTTGTAATACTTGAATTCTTTTTCTGTTTTTGATGATTATTTAAAATCTGATATATAAGCAAGCAGAATTAGCAGCGGATAAAGTAAAATAATCAAAACAAAGATTTATCCTGGTTCACCATTAACTAGGCTACATCCAGTCCCTTCACGTTGAAGGATTTTTCCACTAATTCAAAACCTCTGAATTACAACAGCACTACTGACCCTCCAAGTCAGTCTTCCCAAACAGTTTAACAATCCTAGACTTTTGAGGAACACAACACCTTGACTTCACAAGTCAAGTCTTCTCCTAACAATCTGACAACCCCAGTTTGCAGAAGGGATTTCAACACCTTGAATCTAATTGCTAAGTCACCTGCTACTTCTTCTGACTCTTCAGATTGTAGACTCTACTTCAACAATATAGATTTGACACAAGGGAACGAAAAACAAGAGTACTTGCTTCTGGAAAGCTGATACTCACAATTAACCTCACTGAAAACTCAAGTGTTTGCCTCTGGAAGTTTATGACTCTTTTACTGATTTTCGATTACAAAGTCTTCTGCCTTGAGCCTCCTTTTATAGATGAAAATTAGAGTTTCTTCCAAGATCAAATTTGAGCTCTATCTGTCCAGATTCTCTTGCAAAAATAACTTGGCCAATCGGGTTTCACTTAAATAATAACCGTATCTTTTTAACTTCAGATTGCACTTGAAAATTCTGTTGACCAATCTTGTTTCTTTTAATTTCAAACCATATCTTTTTAAGCTTCAAATTGCATTCGAATTTCTTGAAGTCTTCAGTTTATTTTTTTAATCAAATCCCCTTAATACTTTGATCAAATTTCTATCAAAATTTAATCAAGTCTTTTTCGAATTTAGTTAAGTCTTCACTAATTTTCATCATGATTAAAATCTGGACCGCATGATCCTCTGATCTCGACCAACTCTGGGCTATGTAATCTGATCTGCGCCAATTCTGTGATCCTCTGATCTTGGCCAACACTGGATCATGATACTTTAATCTGGACCATTGATCTTTTAATCTGGACATTTATCCTCTAATCTGGATCATATCTGGATCAAATCTGGATCAAGTTTGACTTATGTTTCCTTCTGGTCTTGACCAAGTTTCCCTCTGACAAGCTTCCTTCTGGTCTGGACCAGGTATCCTTCCGAACTCTGCTTCCTTTTGATCTGGACCAAGAAAGATATCCTTTAATGATGTTATTTGTCCTTTGATGTTTTGCCTTTGATGACATCTTCTGATATCTTATGGAGGTATATCCTCTGGTGTCATTCTATGATTTTATCCTCTGGTGTCCTCATCTTCTGCTTCTGATTTTATCTTCTGGTGACGTCGTCTTCTGCCTCTGGTGACGTAATCTTCTGGTGGCATTTTTCATTATTATTCTAAGTCAAAAATAAGATTACATAAAAGTACTTTTGTAAACATCAAAATCTAAGTGTAGAACCAACTTGGTTCCATCATTGTTGGCCCTGCTGATCATTGATGGCCATAGACTCAATTATATCAATGGCTTATGTTGAAGATTTAGCTATCAAAGATCCTCCAGTTGTGGCATCTAGGATCAACTTTTGTTGCTGAGGCAAGCCATTTCTAAAAATATGGATTTGTGTCTTTGCATCAAATCCATGGTTTGGACACTTCCTCAACATTGATTTGTACCTCTCCCAGGTTTCACATAAACTTTCACCTACAATATGAGAGAAAGTAGAAATAGCAGTTTTAAAATCCATAAATTTTGATTGAGGAAAATACCTAGCCATGAATTTCTGCTCTAGTTGATTCCAATCAGATAAAATTTGTTGAGGTTGGTCGAGAAACCACTCCTTAGCTTTTCCAATGAGGGTCAAAGGGAAGAGCCTAAGAAATACAACTTTTTCCTCAGTCTCTGTTACACCAGCAGTACCACAAAGTTCATAGAACTTTGTAAGATGTGTGTAGGGATCCTCACAATCCAAACCTGCGAAAGGAATGGCGTACATCAATTGTACCAATCCAGTCTTCATTTCAGGTGACCTTTGATTTCTTGTAGGTCTGCCAATTCTGATTATATTCCTTGTGTGAAATTATCAAAGCCTGCATCATTGCAACCATTGGTTGGTGCTCCATTTCCTGGTTCTTCTGCAGCCATTGTTGTATCTTGGTTGGTAGATGAACTTGAGATAAAAGTTGCTTCTTGCTCCCTTCTTTGCTTAGCCAGTTGTTTTCTCTTCCTTGCTTTGCTGTTATTTTTCCTAGCTATTTTCTCTATTTTTGGGTCGAACAAAAGTTGATCAGCTGGAATCCTACCTCGCATAATCAGAAAGATAACACAAATCTAGCAAAGAGGATTAGTTAACAAGATAATCAAAATGTAAATAAAACTATGTACTATATTTACGATTGCTCAAGATAACTAAAGCAATGCTTTTGTATTTAGACGCAATTCCCCGACAACGGCGCCATTTTGATGAAAGTATTTTTACCAATCTACTTCCAAATCCCTTATGATTCAATTATTGTATAGCAAAAGGGTTGTATCGTATCCACAGTGAATTGAAAATACAATGCCGTTCTTTAATGAATCACTCGAGCAATAAGTTTTCAAGTATTTGGATGATTGTTTTGGTAACCAGATTGAAATGTAAAATAAGCAATAATAAAAAAAAATTAAAACACTATGAGAAAACTGTTGGAATTGGGTTTCATCTATTAACTCTTCAGTATCCTATTGATTCAACATACAAATCATGTTCTAAGCTTAATTTCATCACATTAGTTCTTATCTATCTCATTAATCTGTTACATGAGAAGATTAACAATTTCCTAATCTAATTACCGATCTCTCGCATAATTAAAAAGGATAACCGTAATGAGTTCAGATGTAAATTGACTAACAGACTTAATTCTATTTCTAGCAATCAAGCTTGTTAGATGAGATAATCTAAGTCCAACTTAAATATGTAGTTCTCACTCACATATCAAATCTAAATTCATGCCTTAGGTGATCAAGCCATAACATGTATGAAGAATAAGATTAAATCATTGAAATCATCGCATAGAAACAGGTATATGTATAATAGAAATCAAAATAGATACATCCAAGTTAAAGAGTTACATCCAATCCCAACAAAAGAAAATTAGCAATCCATAGCCATGGATGTTTTCAAGCTCAAAGTGAAGATCTCAGAAGAAATGACGACTCTGTGATGTCTCGGGAACAATTCCAGCTCTTCGGTTGATCCCCAATCAAGCAACCAATTCTTTTCTCTGTCTTCTCTCTTGATTCCTCTTTTTAACTCAGTAATCGCCCTTTTGGAAGTCTGTCTGTGCATTTTTAAAGGAAATGAGTTGATGGTCTCGCTTAAGCTAGGCCAATTTGGTTTAAGCCAACAGGTTTCTTCATGCTTAGGAAAGGTTGTCTGCTTAAGCTAGAAAATATACGGCTTAAGCCAACTGGGTTCTTCAAAATCCATGTCTCTGCCTCATTTTCGCTTAAGCCAGCTAAGCTTTGGCTTAAGCGGTCCTTCTGGTTTTGCTTTCAGCATCCTTTTGGATTAAGCCAACCTGTTTTGGCTTAAGCCAAGTTCTTCAACTTTGGCTTTTTGCTTTTCCTTTGCTTTGACCACTTTGATATTTCTCCTACAATTAAACACAAAGTAATTAATACTTATATTTAACATATTTACCATAATATTTATATAGAAACTAACTACTTGCTAAAATAACCTATTGAGGGATAATTTAACATATATCTTAAACATTTCAAACGTATAAGTGCCCAAAAGATCATGGAAAATTAGATAAATTTGGCACTTATCAGATATGCACATTACTGATTTAATTCTAGAAACGTCATTGTTTAACTCTATGGATGAGGTTAAGAGAATTTGTGGTAAGTGTCCCATATTAGATGAGATAAGGTCTACCAAAGTGTTTATAAGTAATGGGTAGTCCTCACCCTACAAGCTTGTTTTGTGGGGTTGTATACGGATCAATCCTAATTCTAAAATGGTATTAGAGTCTATCTAAGATTCATTGGACTACCTACTATCAAGTGATGCCCATATGTTCAGTCCTTAGCGTGAGGGGTGTGTTAAAAGTCCAACATTGGATGAGATAATGTCTACCAAAGTATTTATAAGTGATGCATAGTCCTCCCCCTACATGCCTATTTTGTGAGGGTTGTGTAGGGCCCAACCGAAATTCTAAGAATTGGGAAACCTGAGTAATTGGGTTATTTTTGGTGAAGAGTGCATACCATTTTTTCTTAAGAAATTTGATTGATAAAAGCGATTTTTGGGTGGCTAGTTGCTGTCACGATAGGGAGTATATGGTACTCTAGAAATTAGCAAGTGTGGGAAAAAAACACGAGTCACCATTCCAGAGTGTTATGAGAGGTAAAATGGTCCTTGATAATTAGAGGAAAGCACCGTCATTCGCAACTACCATTTTAATCAGGTTGAGGCAGCAACTCGATCCTCTTGGTGTAAACCCACTATTAGCTGCTACAAATGTAACATTGATGCGTCGTTTTATATCCAACATAACTGAGTTGGACTTGGCATGTGTATTAGAGACGATAATGAAGGTGCAAAAACAAGAAGGGGGGTTGAATTGTGTTTGCAAAACTTGAATTCTTTTACTGTTATGTTGAATTAGTACAAATTATTTGATGAATAAATAATCAGATTTAGCAGCGGATAATCACAACATAAGAACACATCAATTTATCCTGGTTCACCGTTAACTAGGTTACGTCCAATCCCTTCCTTCAGAAGGCCTTTTTCACTAATTCAAACTCCTTTGAATTACAACACCACTGACCCTTCAAGCCAGTCTTCCGAAACAGATTGACAACCCCAGACTTTTGAGGAACAACAACACCTTGACTATACCAGCCAAGTCTTCTCAAACAGTCTAACAACCCCAGACTTTTGAGAACCTTCACAACCTTAAACCTACAAGCTAAGTCTTTATCTAACAAACTGACAACCCCAGATTTTAGAAGAAACTTCAACACTATAGGATTTTATATAAGGGATCAAAATTAGAACTGAGTAACTACTTCTGGAAAGTTGATACTCACAATAATCTTAAAGTGAACTAGAATGTTTGCTTATGAATAATTTATGATGACGATCAGCTTCACACTCTATGAAAAGAACACTTAGAAAATATTTATCTTTTAAGCAAATGTTTCTCTCCTTTGAACTCTCTGAATACTTATGAATTTTTTCTTGAGTTCTTCTATTTTTCGATGCATTATTCTTCAGCATTAAGCCTCTATTTATAGTTGAAATTAGGGCTTCAGTGATGCTATACTTGTAGAGTGTATTTCGATTAATCTGTTTTGAGAATATTCTAGAGTAGTTTGCTCAGATTCTGTTTTGAGTCTTTTGCTCACTAACGCTTTACTTCTGGAGTGTATTTCAATTAATCTGTTTTGAGAATATTCTGGAGTAGTTTGCTCAGATTCTGTTTTGAGTCTTTTGCTTCGATTATGTTTTGAGCATTTTGCTCCGCTTCTGTTTTGAGCATACTTTCAGCTAGATTCTATTTCTCGAGTCTTTTGCTCCAATTCTGTTTTGAGCATTTTTCTCAGATTCTGTTTTGAGCATATTTTTAGCTAGATTATGTTTCTCGAGTCTTTTGCTCCAATTCTGTTTTGAGCGTTTTTCTCTAACAGATTCCTCTGATGAAATCCTCTGATGAAATCCTCTGATGATATCCTCTGATGATATCCTCTGGTAATATCCTCTGATGATATCCTCTAGTGATATTCTATGATGAAATCCTCTGGTGACCATCGTCTGGTGAGCATCCTCTGATAACATCCTCTAGTGACGTCATCCTCTGATTTCTGCTTCTGGTGACGTCATCTTCTGGTGACAACCTCTGGTGAAATCATCCTATGATTTCGGCTTTTGGTGACGTCATCTTCTGGTGACATCCTCTGGTGACGTCATCCTCTGATTTCTGCTTCTGGTGACGTCATCTTCTGGTTTATGCTTCTGATGACATCTTTTGATTTTTCATTCTTCTTCTAAGTCAAAATACGATTTTCATAAAATACATTTGTTAACATCAAAACTTTAATTGCAAGAACCAACTTGGTTCCAACAGATAGGGGCAACATTGTGTTAGCAAGAACATAATGGTTCTCTTCGCTATGCTCAATTGATGAGGGCGAGGCTTGTGCCCGCATATCTACACTTAAGTGGGTCAAAAAGCTTCATCTCCCAAATACATATTTTGAATTTGATTCTAAATGCATGATGGATAATTTTCACAACCAAGATAAGGACATATCAAAGTTTGGAGCCATAATCAACTAAGTCGATAAATATTTTTCTCTTATTTTAATAACTTTGGCATTGGGTTCGTTAGGAGACAAACTAATAAAGTCGTTCATAGTTTAGCAAGGACGACTACGTCTTTAGCTAATTTTCATGTTCATCATAATGTACCAACATGTACCAAACACATTATTATAAAAGAAATGACTTAAGCCTCTTTTCCAAAAAAAAAAAAAAAGTAAAATAAGTATAAAAGTGCATAAAAAATTGAATAAGTGTATAATATAATAAAATATTCTACAATTTTAGTCTTTTATGTATAATATAATATATTATTATAGATCCTAAAATTATATATAGTATAATATATTATTATAGATCCTAAACAAGTATACATTGAATACTTTTTGTTCAAAAAGTAAAAAATTAAATCTAATGTAAAAAAACACTATTCAAATGTATATCATTTTTTTAAAATATATTTTTTAACAAATTGATTCAAAGCAGCTGCAGCCCCTTGTGGTCGTAATCTTTCTTTTGTTCCATTTTCTTTTCTTCATCTAAGAGAGGTTTTTGATTCAAAATCACTCATCTAAATTGTTTTTCATTCTCTTTTTATTTAAATATGTAATTTTCACACATATATTGTTTTTTTCGTGTTTTTTTTTGTTTGTTGTGATTTTCTCGTGGTAGAGTGATATTCTTTTGATTTCCCGTCTTAGTGTTATGTTCATTTGATTCAGTTTGATATAGCAGATTTGATCTAGTGAAGATTCAATGAATAATTTTGATATTTTCAACGTTGCAGTTCCAAAGACATAAGTAATTCAAATACTTCATTTTTGTCTATGAATGCATTGTTCACATATCTATCATTTTTTTTTTTAACAACTTTAAATTGTTTTATTTAATGATATAATTTCTATCAATTTAAATGAATAACTTTGATTTTTATAAATATAAAATGTTATTTTAAGGAATACAAATGTATACTCTACTACAATTAAAATCACGACAACTTCTTTATGAAATATAAATTCTTTTACTAAAAGACTTAAAAAATAATTAATCATGATATAAATTAATTTGTACACTAGTATAATTATCTTTTAATGACTATAATTCCTTTTAATATATAAAATTTATTTTGATTTGATCATTTACTATTTATTCAAAAAAACATCGATTACTATCCTTTATTTATCTATTAAAATTACCTTTTAAAATATTTTACTGTCCAAATTAACTCATCTAATTAGTGATTAGTTTCATCTTCTCAATAGCCTAAATTCAAAGAAAAATGTCTATAAAAATCCTAAAAAAGTAAACTTTAAATAGTTTTCATTCAAGTAAAAAATTAAATCTTATGTACAATAAAACACAATTCAAATGTATATAGTCTACTACAACTAAATTCACAAGCAATTTTTTCATGAAAAAAAGTCATAACAGTTTATTACCTAAAAACGATTGAACAAACACTAAAAAAATTTGATAACAATATAAATTACATTAATACAATTCTCTTATAGAACTATGTTAGTTTGAAGGATAATGACTCTTTTAATTGTTTTGATGATAACAAAATTATTGTAAGAACTATTTTTGTTTTAATGAATTTATTTAAGTGTGCAGACACTCTAATGTATGTTTTGAAAGACTCTACGTTGAACCCTTTGCTTTACAAAGAAAGAAAATCATCAAATAAAAGGCAATGCCCTATGACTCTAATAAATAGAGCTATTCGTCTAATTCTAATCAACGGACCTCTGTTGAATCTAGTTAATGCAAGCTTACTCTAAAGACTAACAAATCTAGCAACTCAGTTGATCATCAAGTCAACATTCTCTAAAGTCAACGCTCTTATTAAAGTCAACGATCTGCAAGTCAATCTCCTAAGACCAAAACATTGAAGAAGTCAACAACTCAACATCCTTTGCTCATCAAAGTTAAACGTATCCTCTCATGGGATCATCCTCTAGTATTCCTTCCATTTTCATCAAGATACACTAAATCAATTCAGAAGACAAATATTGAATGTTGATTCAAGATTTTTGAAGAATGATGTGATCCATTTTTTACATAAGAAATTTATGCAAATCACTACAATAGTCAGAAACCCTAATTTCTTTGGAGTTTTTATTTATATAAAAGCTTGTGATCAACAATGCTATATACACAAGAAAATAGACTACAAACACACACACAACAACCTTGATAAGTTATGTACTTTACATTGTCACTGAAAAACATGTTTACCTTCTGAGTGCATACTTGTGTAGTATTCTCATGTGAGAGCTTTTCAGAAACCTAAAATAACTTTCGTGTAACCAAGCCCAGTAGTGGTTGTTGTCCTCAATAACTTGATTATACTAAGCTAGAAGGTTGAGAATAATTAAACACAGTCAGCTTGACTAGTAGGTGATCTAGTGGACTTATGATAAATAAATAGATTTAATGAATTAAATCCTTCAAAGTGAAGGGACTGAACGTGGTTACCTTGTTGGTGGTGAACTAGGATAAATTGGTTTTGTGTTTCTCTTATGTATCTCTTTACTTTCCATTGCTTTATCTTGATTTTCAATCAATATATACTTTTGAGAAAAGATTTTTACATTAACAAAACACAATTCAACTCTCTTGTGTTTTTCACTCTTCAATTGGGATTAGAGAGAGATATGAATAATGTAAGGACATGTTCAGATGTTTCTACATCTCACATGATCATGAACTCTGGGACTTAGTCAAAGATGGCTATGTGGCTTCCATGGATGATGTTGATGTTTAAATACCAAGAAAAGAGCTCAACGCAAAACAAAATAAACAGTTCAAGATGCATCATAAAACCATAAACATTATAATGAACACAATCACCTTCAAAGAGTTTGAAAAATGCAAAAAGTTTTGGAACCAAGTTGGTCTCATGAAAAATTCCTATGTGTGGTTTTGATGTTAACAAAGGTATTTTGTAAGAACAATTTATTGCACTAATGATTTCATTAAGTGTGCAGGAATTAAAACAGGAAATAAAAAGAAGATATCAGAAGCTAGAAATAAGAAGAAAATTATCACAGGAAGTCACTAGATGAAGTAAATAGGTCAAACAAAACAAAATCAAATCAGTCAACGAAATCCTCAGAATCGGACAAATGCACACTTTGGAAAATTACGCGCATCAACCTCTAATAGCGTGCTTTTGGTTGTTCAGCGTGTTTCTGGTAGTTCAACATGCTTCTGGAAGCTCAGAAGTTTCCATACGTTTGATGAAAATTTACTGTAGCATGCCTCTAATGAACAATAATTTTTCCATGCCTCTTAAGTCTATTATTTTCAAGCCTACCTCTAAAGCTCATGTTATGCTGGCTCAAATAATTGAAACATGTTCCGGAATGCTGTTGTTGATAAGCAACCTCTGATGTGAAGGTGCAAATACGAGAAAGGGGTTGAATTGTGTTTGCTAAAGTTGATAAATTTTTGATAATTTATAAATAAATAAATTAAAAACTAGTTTAGTTTTTAGTGACTTACTTGGAGTAGAAGCAATCGGATTCAGAGAAAGCAAGCAATGAAAGCATAATTAATTTGACACATAGATTTATCTTGGTTCACCACTAATTTGGCTACATCCAGTCCCCTTATTCAGAAAGCTTTAATCCACAAATTCAAATACCTTGAATTACAAAACACTTGACCCTCCAAGCGAGTATTCCCAAATAGCCTGACAACCCCAAACTTTTGAGGAACAGCACCACCTTGAAGAAGGAACTAAACCAAGTCTTCTCCTAACAACCTGACAACTCCAGATTGAAGTAGGAACTAAACCACTATCGTGTTGGATACAAGAGATTGGAACTTGAGTAGTTGCTTCTGAAACGCTAATAATAATAATAATAACTCTCACACTTTCAGAAAAGAACACTCAGAAAATATTTCTGACTTGAAACAAGTATTTCTCTCTTTGAACTCGAAGAATACTTTTTTCTTCTTTTCGATGCTTTTCTTCTTCAGCCTTGAGTATCAATTTGTAGTTGAATTGGGCATCAATTTGGTCCTTGTTTGATTCTAAATTGTATTTTTTTTTCCAGATTACATTTGTAAATTCTTCAAATTGATTTTGTTCCTTTTTTGTTTAGATTGAGATTGTAAATTCTTCAGATTGATTCTATGTGTAATTTGTTGTAGATAAGTCTTGATCAAATCTTCTTCAAATTTTGATCAAATCTTCTTCAAATCTTAATCAAATCTTCTTCAAATCTTTATCAAATCTTCTTCAAATATTAATCAAATCTTCTTCAAATCTTCTACAAATCTTGACCATATCTCTTTCATACTCTTTAAAGTCAAATATATTGTTCCCATAAAATACTTTCGTTAACATAAAAACTCTAAATGTAAAACTTGGTTCCAACAATCTCCCTCTTTTTGATGATCACAAAAATACATATTTATAACAATTGTTCTTTGTATTTTTTTGACTTTATCAAATACCTTTCTCCGCCTTTTTTTATCAGACAAAAAACATGAAAGTGAGAATTTTCTTTTTTTTTTGTAAATAACATGAATATAACATATTACAAGAAAATATAAAAACTAATTTAAAACTAAACTAATTTGAAGTGATTACAATATCAGTAAGATATGAAGGTAAAATTTAGGTTTTTCTTGATGAAGTCAAACCTATTTCCAGGTAGTGGTTTGGTGAATATGTCAACCCGTTGGTGTTCAGTGTCTACAAACTGAATGTTTAGTACCCCTTTTTGAACAAAGTCCTTAATGAAGTGGTGTTTGATTTCTATGTGTTCAACTCTAGAATATAGTATAGGGGTTTTGGTTAGACAAATGGCAGAAGTGTTATCACAATAGATTGGAATGTTGGTCTCTAGGATTTTGTAGTCTTCTAGTTGATGTTTCATGCAAAGTAGTTGAGAACTGCCGCCAGCTGCTGAAATGTACTCAGCCTCTATTGTTGACATTGCAATAGTGTTTTGTCTCTTAATTTACCAGGATATTAAGTTGTCACCTAAGAAGGTGCAGTTTCCACTAGTGCTCTTTCTCTCAAGTTTATCTCCAGCATAGTCAGAATCACAACATCCACTAAGTTTGTACTTAAGAGATTTCTTGTAGAACAAGGTAAGGTGTGTAGTGCTTTTTAGGTATCTAAGGATTCTCTTAACAACAGTTAAATGTGATTCTCTAGGGTCAACTTGAAATCTTGCACATACACTAAACATGATGTTAGGTCTAGAAGCGGTAAGGTAAAGTAGGGTGCATTGGTGTAGCCATAGGTTTGAAGTCACTCATCTTAAACTTCTTGAGAAGCTCTTTTGTATATTTAGTTTGATGAATGTATATACCTTTTTGACTTTTCTGAATTTGTATCCCTATGAAGAACTTAAGGTCTCCCATCATACTCATTTGAAATTCATGTTGCATTATTTTAGTAAATTTGTGGCAAAGAGTGCCATTAGTAGATCCAAGAATAATGTCATCAACATAAGTTTGAATCATAAGAGGACTCGGCTTAACTTCACTCGGGTTCGGTTTACCTTGTTACTATTGGAATGATGGAAGTCGCTCTTCTTCCTCTTGGTGTTAGCAACTCTAAGCTCATCGGGAGCTGGGAATTTGCTTGGTTAGCTGGAGAAGGGATTGAGTTGAAAGATCGGATTTAATTAGCTTCAGCCTGTCCTTTCCTGACTCTATCGATGGTATGCCTGAGATGGCAGTCTTTCTCCTTGGCTTGTACTGGAGATTGCCTTTTTGTTCAAAATCGATATCTTCCTATTGCCTTTGATAAAGGGAACGAAGGAATTCCATCTGTTGTCAAGAGAATTGTTCAAGTTGAATGTGAATAATCGATTGAATCCGATCTTTGAAGACTTGGAGGACTAGTGTCCAATCCCGGCCGATGTAGAGTAGTCCCTTTTTGGCGGCACTTCCTCGTAGGGAACTACCAATTGTCCTTTTTTCTTGTGGTGGAACTTGGGATTAACCTTCCCAGAAGTTATTCTCGCCAAAACAAATAAAGACATCTTGAATTTCCCACAAGAGTTCAACTATAATTGTATCCGACTCCTATGGCGGCGGGGGCTGTGTTCCCCTCTCTTTCTGCTGTATGGGGAATGTATCGGTTGGCTATGTCCCTAGACCTCCTGGCTTCCCTGTGACGTCCGAACGTAATCAGAGAAGACCTGCTCAAGCACCACCTTGTGATCATAAAGAAGAATATCCAATACAATCATAGGAAAGAGTACCCGAAAAAAACCGTAACATATCTGGGTCGTACGCCTGGAACAATCGTACAATTTCGGCGATTTAAAAAGGAGTATATCCCTCTCCCTTAGTGTCTTTCCACTTCCCTCATTCATGAAAAACCCTTCACCTAATTCTTTTGAGTCCCGACTTGGTTTTTCTCCACTAACCAATTACGTTACTACCACTGAACAAACTTGGTTGACGAACATGGTTTATGCGCCACTAATGTAGCGGCTTCGAGCATTTGACAAACTCACACCATCCATCTCAAATAGGACTTGTCTCGCGGACACACGAGCAATCCAACTCGTAGGATTTCCTTTTCCTCTCCCCATTCTGACTTCTGTAGGTTTCCCGGTAATAGGGATATCTGCGAAAATCTTACCCATATCTTACCATTTTTTCGGAATTGTCCGCTCATAGCACGATGGAAGTGTCCGATTATAGCCCGACGCGCTGCTTCAATGGCTCGATATGAAATACGACCAGCTCTACAACTTTTAGTGCCATATCTTCCAAAACCTAGTTTTGTTCCGTCTGGTTTGCAACCTCTACTACATCTGCCTTTATGATATTTACTAAATTTCGTACGTTTCAGATATAACACGTCCCCTTTTGTTTTTTACTATATGAAATCCACACTTTGACACCTGTGATTCCGTAATGAGTAGATACTTCCGCAGAAGCATAATCAATTTTCTGGTTAAATACATTACGTGATGTTTTTCCATACTTTCTACATTCAGTTCTAGCTATTTCTGCGCCTTCTGATCAAACTGAACAACATATACGGATCCCCTCAACCCCTTTTTTCATTACGAATTGAATATCCTTCACTATTCTACTAAAAATGGAACGAAATGATCTTGTTTTCTTTCTCAGTTGAAAAGAGATGTCTTGAGCAATCGGAGAAGCACTTTGATAAACAGATTTGATCTTGACCAACTCAATTAAGGTATTAGTGTTTGTTCTATTAGACAACAAAGATCGCATTTTTTTGACATCGTTCAAATAAGAGTTGTACCCGTACGGAATTTTTCTGTTTCTCAGTATAATCTCTATCACCATCTCTATTCCCTTTATCCACTCTCCTATCCTACTTAGGGCTATTAATTTCTCTATCAATTCCATTATGTTATCCTTACCCATGAGGTTCCAACATTTGATCCTTAATTGACCTAGGAGTGGTTCCCGAGCATCCTAAAAAAAAAGTTTCTTATAAATCCCAAATCTATCCCTTGGAAAGAAAAAGGTAGCACAGAAGAAAGGAAAGAACGAGATGATGGTTTTTGTTGTTCCCGCGAAGCAAAGATCATTCACCAAGCAAATGAAGTGGGTGAACCTCTTTTAGGCTTCGGCCAAACATTTTTTCTCGGTGGTCGAGCTTTCTACAAAAAAAGTGATGCGAGAACGTATTCTCTTATATAAGCTTCTTCCCTGCGCATTCGCTCCCCCCATCGTAGATGGTTCAGCCACGCCCAGTGCCACGAAATGATTGAGAACTACAACAGGGTTGAAATGCATTTGGTTCTTTCTACAAAAAAAGTATTGCATGACCGAATAATTCAAGGAGGGGCACACTACAGGGAGGGTTCTTTTAAATAGATGACTCGTTGGGCCGTCGGAGCGGGACTTCTTGGGGAAAAATAACTTAAAAAACTTTGTTTTTATGAAGGAGTCGTAATTTTCTATAAGGAACGCTATGTCATTTACAGCCCCGGCGTATTTCGGATGCTTGAAGGCCCCACTGACCCTAAGTGATTTAGAAAGATTCTTCTTTATCGATGGTGATCGGTCATGGTATCCATAACGTTGCTTCTTTTATGGCCAAATCCTAATTTCGTTTTGCTTATCCCGGTCGTCGAGCCTGATCGACTCAACTCTTTTCCCTGCCCTCTAGCATCTCACCTCGTTTTGTTCTTCTTTTTTATTGTTGCTGGAATGAAGACACCCAATCGGCCCAACTTTCCCAAATGCCCACCATCGGCCCTTCTCCTTTCTAGGTCTGGATTTTTCGAGTCGTTTCGGTCGTCGTGGTCGACGGGGAAGAAAGAAATGAATGAATGTTCTTTTGGGAAAATGTATAAGAATACACCTACCGAGACGAAAGCCAATGGTTAGTCTCGTAGGTGGACGTATCGAACCGAAATAAGATCTCAAATTGATATCTTGATAAACTAATTTACTATAATAATAAATAGAGTCAATGGTGACTCCGCTGTGGGAATAGCCGTTTCTTTCTTGCTTGATAGAGGGGCTTCCATTCACCAATGCTGACAAAAAGTGCTCTCCAAACCGTGCTGGATAGTCACCCATCACAAAGCTCTCAAACCCAAGTTGTGGTGAATCCCGAGAGACTAAGTCAAAGCGCTTGATCCTTTTCCCGATACTTTGAGATGCTTCTCCCCGCCGATCATGCAGCGACGCTTCTCGTGATAGGCTTAGCTTTAAGCCGCTATCATTCGGTTCAAATAAGTCAAGTCCCCTTCCCCTCGGTCGGTTCACTCAGGTGGTCTTCCCTTATCTTCTCTAACGTTCAGAGTTGTTTTGGTTTAAAAAATGAGCACTGACCGAGCGCCCTGAATGAATAAGAAATAGACCGCAAAGGGAATCAATGATTCTTCTTCAACCGAGTTGAAGTTAGCAAAATGTCGATTACACAACGGAGGTTGGTAAAAACTGAGCGACAAAGCCCCCTAACCTAAATGGGCATACCTGGGAAACAACTGGTACTGGATCGGGGGTGGGGGGTTTGTTTCGTGCAAGGCCTTCGCAGCTGGAAAAGGTTGTTGTCATTTGAAGGGAAAGGCCCTTTGTATAGGGTTCTTGTGCACCCTGATTCAGCATTTCTATGTTCTTAGTCAAGCCTAAACTTATTGAAATCTAAAGCGCTAAAGCTATAATAATTATAAAAAAAAGCAACCTTTCACCTTAAGTTTACTTTCTAGAAGTCAACAAGCACCTTCTTTCTCAAAGTCAACTTTCTCACTTCTTGCTTTAGAAAGATTGCAGCGTTAGCGCTTCTTGACTAAGAACATCATAGAAAGTCAAGGCTCATCTCCTTTTCTATGAATGTACAACTATCTTTACTGAGCGAGACTTCATCCATATCACTACTAGTGGTTATATTTTAAATTTTCCATTTTATCATTTGTTTGACAGCCTAAACTAGCCTCCATTTTAGATAGGTTTTCGATCTAAATAAAAAAAACCGGTCAAGTCAGGGGTGCATCGTAACGGTTGGTGGCTGCTTAGTCTCATTCGAGAGTCTAATCTCTTTTTACTTATTTATTTTAAATTAATAAAATAAATAAGGGGGTCGATTTAGGCTCCTTCCCTTCAACTGCATAGCTGCGCTAGCAGGAACTATGAGCCCTCTGTCCCACGCATCTAACTAGCTCGTGTGGTTCACTGGTTCCACCGAAAACTCTCATTTGTTGAAGCGGAACATAGTGCACTTTAGGCGCCGAGCGAGAAAGTGTTGGAACCAAGTTGGTTCTAAGCACTTAGGATTTTGATCTTTACAAAAGCACTCCATGTAATCTTATTTTGTACCTTGAATTACTATATTAAATGCCACCAGAAGATGAAGTTATCTGAGGCAGAAGATGAAGTCACCAGAGGCAGAAGATGAGTAATCAGAAGTTAAAATCAGACTAGAGGATACACATCTAGAAGTCACCAGATAATGCATCCTGAAGGTACCAGAGGATGCATCCTGAAAGCACCAGAGGATACACCAGGATGTCAAAACACCATCAGAGGATATCTTTCTTGGCCCAGATCAGAATGAAGCTAATCCAGAAGGAAACCAAAGGGAGACTTATTCCATATCAGAAGGAATCAAAAGTCAGATTTGGTCCAGAAGTTATTCTGACCAGAAAATAGCTTGGCAGTGAAATGTTAATCAGTCCAGACTTAACCAAAGCTTCAGTTAATTGGTCTAGAACAAGAGATTTAATCCAGATTTGGCCTAGACCAGAAGATAGCATGATTTAGAGTATGAAACTAAGTCCAGACCAGAAGAAATGATGTCCAGATTTAATCCAGACCTGATCTAGATCAAGAGGTAAATGTCCATAATTAAATATCGTTTGTCCAGAGTTAATTTCAGTTCAATCCAGACCAAGTCCATAATTGGTCCAGATCAGAGGGAGAAGGTTCAGATCAATGGTCAAGATTTAAGTATTGGCCCAGTGTTGGCCGAGATCAGAAGATCAGACCATGGCCCAATGTTGGCCGAGATCAGAAGATCAGAACGTGTGGTCCAGCATTGGCCGAGATCAGAGGATCATAGCAGATCAGATTGCAAGTCTAGAGTGGTGGAGATCAGAAGATCAAAAAGTGTGTTCCAGGGTTGGCCGAGATCAGAGGATCACAGCAGATCAAATTGTATGGTCCAGATTTGGACGAGATTAGAAGATCAAACGATCAAGATTTAATCATGATGATAATCAGTGGAGAATCGATTAAAATTGATCAAAGTATTAAAAGGATTTGATACAAAAATAAATTGAAGTCTTGTGTTCAGAAGCTATTGGCAGGAAGATTTGATCCTGAATTAATTAAGAACAAGATTGGCCAAAGTTATTTAAGAGAAACCCTTTTGGCCAAGATATTTTTGCAAGAGAATCCAGCAAGATACAGCTCGAATTTAAGCTTGGAAGAGACCCTAATTCATATCTATAAAAGGAGTCTCAAGACTGAAGACTTAGCATCAAAAATAATTGAGAGTCATACACTTCAAAAAGCAAAATACTTGAGTTTTCAGTGTAGTCAATTGTGAGTATCCGCTTTTCAGAAGCAAGTACTCTAAGTGTTCGTTCCCTTGTGTTAGATCTAAGTTGTTGAAGTAGAGTCTACAATCTGAGGGAGTCAGAAGGGGTAGCAGATTACTTAGCAATTAGATTCAAGGTGTTGTAATTCCTTCTACAATCTGGGGTTGTCAGATTGGTAGGAGAAGACTTGACTTGAGAAGTCAAGGTGCTGTATTCCTCAAAAGTCTAGGATTGTTAGACTGTTTGAGAAGACTGGCTTGGAGGGTCAATGGTATTGTTGTAATTCAAGGTTTTTGAATTAGTGAAATCCTTCAAAGTGAAGGGACTGGACGTAGCCTCGTTAACGGTGAACCAGTATAAAATTATGTGTCTTATTTTTATTTTATATCCGTTGCTAACTCCGTTTGATTCATACGTCAGGTTTTGTTATAAAACTGCAAAAACAGAAAAAGTAATCAAGTTAGTCAAACACAATTCAACCCCCATTCTTGTGTTTGCACCTTCAGAAAGGTCTTTTTCGTCTTTCGTTTTGGTTTATTCACTGATCTGAAACTTAGCACTTGTTTTATTATTGATTCAAAGGGCGGCAGCGTTCTTGAATGAAGTCTATCCAGACCGAATTAGCACTTCTCAGATCAGGCTAGGCCTCTCCAATTTCCCTGGATGCGCTAGCGATCGGCACATATGGGGTGATTGCTCGGGTTTCTCGGCATGGTATCATGCACCTCGCGTTCATGATATCTAAATTCAAGTGTTTTCTAGAGACACGGTCGGAGCACGCCTGCCCAGTGTGCTTCTTTCACAACATGCTCTGGTCTCGGGCCTCTTCGAGTGGTCTTCTAGCGTTACAAGAAGTCGTGTCCGTCCCAGACATCTCACTACGCCAAAAATTTCCTTTTACAGCGCTTCTTTAAGCCCTTTACAACGCTTTTAAGCGCCCTAGTATCTAGTGCTGTAAAAGAATACAATAGCGCTATTGGAAATACAAAAAAGCACTGTAATAGGTCCATATATAAAGCGCGCTTCTTATATTGGATTTACAGCGCTTTTTCAAACAAGCGTTGTAATAGGTCCATATATAAAGCGCGCTTCTTATATTGGATTTATAGCGCTTTTCCAAACAAGTTCTGTAATAGGTCCATATATAAAGCGCGCTTCTTATATTGGATTTACAGCGCTTTTTCAAACAAGCGCTGTAATAGGTCCATATATAAAGCGCGCTTCTTATATTGGATTTACAACGCGTTTTCAAACAAGCGATGTAATAGGTCCATATATAAAGCGCGCTTCTTATACTAGTTTTACAGCGCTTTTTTGAAAAAGTGCTGTAATAGGCCCCATATATAGCGCGCTTCTTATATTAGATTAACAGCGCTTGCTTTTTCAAAAAAGCGCTGTAATAGGTCCCATATATTGTTATTTAACTTAGATTTACAGCGCTTTTTCAAAAACGTGCTGTAAAAGGACTTAAAAAAAGCGTTGTAAAACGTATAAAAAATCTCTGTAAAAGAATATTTTATGGCATTTTTTAAAGAAGCACTGTCTTTTTTATTACATATTATGAACATCAAATATCACATTTAGATTCTTCTTTTCAACATTAAAATTCACATCACAGCAACAAATTCATATTCACATTCAACAATATCAATTACAAGTGTTTCACAACAACAAATTACAATAAATTACATTATGAATTACATATATTATCAGAACAAATTACATTCAAAATATTCACAGTATGAATTACATATTCACATAACAAATTACATCATGACAATAGCAATATATTGACAATATGAATTACATATTCACAGAACAAATTACATCATGACATTATATCAACAAATTAATTACAAATTATATAATGTTCATTTTGAGGACAAACTCGCACCATTCTTCTTTCATTTCTTTGAGATCATTTTCAGAGTAAGTTGGGTTGAAGTTTTCGAAATACTGAAGCAAAATAAGTTAGAATCAAATATATATAAACATATATATAGTTTATATATGAAAATCAAAATATAATGAAAATAACATACCGTTTCTGGAATTATATGTTTATTCAGATCAACAATCTCCTTCATGAACCTCATTATATAGTATCTGCAGTCTATGTTGTTAGTTTGACATGGACACTATAAAATAAAACATGTACGCCAATAAATATTTATGCATTGATATTGTAAATGAAAATTTAAAGGCATATAATTAAGTTTTATAACCTTTACTGGAAGCCATGTGATGTTGTTTGACTTATTCTTCGACACTGAAGCACCCCTTTGAGCGCGAAAAACTTGCAGAGCACTATCAAATAAATGTGATTATTATTCAATGACCAAAAACATTATTTATATATGTAAAAAATAAATGAATATTACTTACATGTTGAAGATGTTCTTTATATCAGGGTGATTGTTGAAATGATCGTACAATGGGTCTAAATAATATACAATTTCAGAAGTCGCATTTATGGAAAACAAAACCCAATGTTGCCTACAACAACACAAATTTAGTTGGCAAATTTGTTTACACAACTCATAATATCATAAATTTAAAAATATATAGATAAAGTATCTAATTACGTACCCTGAGTTGTATGGTGCCAGAAACATCTTGTCTTTTTCTTTATTTTCTATAAGTCTATCAACTACATATTTATTTACATTATCTAGATCGAGTTTAAATATGAATAATTTATGCGGAGATAAGAATGAAAATCTACTTGACAATTTCCGCTCGCATACCAACTTCTCATACAAAAACCTTCAAATGTAAAATTAGATTATAATATCAATAAATTAATGTGGCAGTGATGCAATTAAAAGGTAATATTTTATATCTTAAATAAAGTATTTATATTACATGATGTATATGCTGATTACAGTAGCACTCAGCTCTTTATGATCGAGAAGTTCGTATATTTGCTCTTTGCCAAGTAGTTCTAAATACTCTTCTCCGAATATACTTTTTTCCATGTCTAGCACACGTGTATCATTGTTGCTCTTCATATTCATCGTTGTTGCTTTGTAAAGACACTCACCAAATCGAGCAAGGCATGGTTGACTTATTTTAGGAAGAGCAACTGATGATTTTCCTCGATCTAGTTTTTGCATTTTGGAAGGTTTATTTTTACCACGGACCTGCACCTGCGGTGCAGTGGGTTTATTTTTTATTTGAATCTGAAAAAAATGAGGTTGATCAGTTTGTTAGTTATTATAGTAAGCTAATCATTTTGTATACATGAATTGATGTATATGTCAAACCTTTTCTGGCGAAGTGACAGACTCGCTGCGAGGGATCTTATCATAATTCCCTTTAGCAACAATCTAAATAAATGTGAAATTTAAAAGCGGAAAAAATCAGCAATTACATATAATCAATCATAATCATACAACTAAACATACATAGCAATTAAAACTTACCTCCTGATCAGTGCCAACAAGATGTTTCGACCATGCCACATAGCTACCTATTACTTCTCCCAAAAGTTTCATATCTCCGTCGTTGTCGAAGATAGGCAACGGTGCAAGTGGTTCTAAAGCCACCACAGGTGAAACTTTAACATGGCCGGCAGGGACATCTTTGTTGTGCAATACTTCTCCCAAAGTATTGTACAATGTTCCTTTCCCAACCATGCGAGTAGGGGAAGACAAGTAAAGGCAACAACGTGAAACACTCTAAATTAAATCAACGGTTAATACATAAGTATGTGAATCAATTAGGTTGAATGAATTTCTTATTTTGTTAAGTAATTAATTACCTTCGGTAGACTTTTACGAACAATGTTGCAACTTCCATCTTCAGTTTCTATTTGCATTTCACGTTGAAGTTGCTTTTCCTTATCTTTTTTAACCAAGTACGCAACTTGCTCCGATAGGGTTTTCAGTGCTTCTAATACTTGATCATTTGAGGGATTTGTGCGCTTCTCATGTGAAAAATAACTTTTGGGAGTCACGCCAAATCCCTTACCGCTCACACGGCAAGAATATTCAGGAACATTGAATACCTTGCCGAGAATGTCCCTGCAGCTAACTTCTTTATTTCCATCTTGATTTTCAAGACTTTGTTCCAAATTTTCCTAAAATACATGTAGTATTAAAAAGATAAGTTCAATATCATTTTTAAAAGGCAATATTAAAAAATATTAAAGTCATAGTATACTTACACATTCTTGAACAACTTGTTGAACATTTTCGTTATCCACTATTCCATCTTTATTTACGCGAGCCTCCTTCCACAAGATATGACGATCCAATGGTTGATCGGATTTCGTATCTTGCAGCTGTTCATTAAGACATAAACAAAATATTAGTTATAAACTATAGTTTATAATCTAGCTAACACAATGTATAAAAGTGATGTTTACTTAAATTTTTTTGCTCTAAACGCGCATACCCCATACGCGATCTTTTGTATGGATGCACTGGGTTTTTTGCTCGCTCCCGATTTGCTGTACTTATATTCTATATATAAATAAAAATAACGATCGTGTAAAAAATATAAGATATGAATATGAATAAAACATACTAATAAAATAAATATTACCACAAATGCGGGGTCTGAGCGTTTAGCAACAAAAGAGGTCCACTCTTCAGGTGTTATGTAGTGTTTGTAAATGTTTGGAGCTTCAACATTCACATTTCAACACTTGTCTCTCAGGTAACAATTCGACAGATGGAATCTAAATCCTCTGTGAATTTTACCAGCAACTCTAAGTACGTAATTTTTACGCACATTTTTAATGTTAAAAGCGCTCTGAAAACCAAATAAATAAAGAGTTTGAATAAAAGTATTTCAATGGAAAAAATTATAATTAAGTGACAAAAAAGTGGAGTAAAAAAGTTGATTACTTGTACATCACTCCATAGTATGTCTTTAGCATCCTTCAATGCTTTGTCTCTCCAGTCATCGATTGTTATTGGGATATTTTTGCGGACAACAAAACCGATGTAGCTTACCATCATAAATTGTTGGGTTCAATCAGCTGGCCACTTTCATTCCATCCCACCTAATAAACTCATAGCTAGAGTGTAAGTGATTGCATTCAAAAAAGAAAAAAATCTAAACAAAAGTATAGTATATATACCTCAAATTTTATTCTAGTACTTCTTTCTATAATGACTTTTTGCATTATAGTTGCCCCATGCTTCACTTCGCCTTCATAGCCTTTAGCGTTGACAGCTTCATTGTTTACAACTTCAGTGTTTACAACTTCCTCGTTTTGACGACCTAAATCGTTGTTGGAATCCATTTATCTACACATTTCACACAGTATAAGTTTGACATGAGTATAAGTTCAACATGCAGTTTAGTGACAACAACAGATGGAATAAATACAACATGCACTATAAGTTTAGTGAAAACGAGATATGAATAACAATACCTATAGTTTAGGGTTACAACGTCGCAGAAATACAAATAGAAATCTCTTGTGCAACGAGAAGATATCACTAGGGTTCCACAGAGCGCTTTAAAAAACTGAACAAAAAGCGCCTTAAAAACCTTTATGGTCGTATGGATAGAACTTAGTGAAAATGGAGAATGATGAAAACAGATAGTACGTAATGAATATGGATAGAGAGAAGGGTTCGCACTAGGGAGAAGGGTTCGTATATGGAGAATGGTTTGTATAGAGAGTATGTAATGATAAGGGTTTCACACTTCCAAGTTCGTAAGGGATGAGAATATACGTAATGAAGAAGAAAATGAAGAGGCGGTTTCTTATATTATCAGTTTACATAGTATTATAAAAAACCCTTTTACAGCGCTTTTTCTAAAGGGCGCTTTAAAAAAGTATATAAAAAGCGCCTTAAATAGTATTTTACAGTGCTTATATACACACTATATAAAAGGCACTATATGAGCATTTTACAACACTTTTTATCCATAAGCGCTGTAAATGTTTTGTACTTGTATTTTATTTTGTCTTTTACAGCACTTTTTCCCATAACCTCTGTAACTGTTTTGTCTCTTGTAATTGTAATTTATTTTTTTGAAACCATTTATAGCGCTTATTAGAAAAAGCGTTGTAAATGTTTTGTACTTATATTTTATTTTTCATTTTACAGCGCTTTTTCCCATAAGCGCTGTCAATGTTTTGTCTCTTGTAATTGTAATTTATTTTTTTGAAACCATTTACAGCGCTTAAGGTGTAAAAGCGCTGTAAATGTTTTGTACTTGTATTTTATTTTTGATTTTACAGCGCTTTTTCCCATAAGCGTTGTAAATGTTTTGTCTCTTGTAATTGTAATTTTTTTTTTAAACCATTTACAGCGCTGTGATATAATATCCATACTCATGGATACCAAATTGTTCATATCAACTTATATGATGAGTTTAGATTATAGTTAAATTTTTTATCAAATTTTCATCTCTAAAATAATTAAATAATATAATTTAAAAAATTATATGATGAATTATATAAGCATAAAATCAAATACTCAGTTCTGGCAGATCAAGTTACATGAAATTTATACAATGAGTACAAATCATTACACGACTTATATAAAACACATAAACACACTTAAGATGCCCTTCTTCTTTTCTTGCTGGGATTCACATTTGTTTTTCCATTAACGATACAAAACGATGCATTAATCCAAATTCCCTCATCATGATCATCTCTAAGATATAAACCATCATCAGTTGAATCAATTTCACATGGTTGTGATGTCGCAAATAAAATATCATTACCAACATCTTCAACGTTGTTGTTATCATCACTTATTTTATTGGTCGATAGGACAACAAACCATTTATCATCAGCAGGATCAGTGACATAAAACACTTGTTGAGCTTGCGACGCTAAAATAAAAGGTTCATCTTTGTATCCCACCCTCCTAAAATTGACAAGCAAGAACCCTGACTCATCAATCCGAACACCATTATTATTATCGACCCACTTGCAACCAAAGATGGGAACATGAAACATTGTGTAATCCAACTCCCATATATGCTCGATAACCCAAAAATATGATAGATTTGCCAACATTAGGTTTTTGTCTTTTGCACTTGAGATATGCATCCCTTCAGCTACTAGAGTGACTCCGCTATTTTGCATAGTGGTTTGCTCATCTTGTTTTGTGGTATAAAATGTATAGCCGTTAATTACATAACTGGTGTAAGAAAAGACATGTAAACTCGGGCCATTTGCTAGCCACCTCAATGTCTTTGAAATTGAAGCGACGTCTATATCAAACTTTGAGCTAATGTGATTTTTTAGCCAAGGGATAAAACTTCGATTGTGCTCTCGTGTTATCCAATTTTTATTCCTATTCATGTTCAAACTAGATAATTGTTCCATGTGTATTGTAACATACGGTTGAACCTCAGCATCATTGTGCAGAACACACAATTGTGTCTGCTCCCATTCTGTTCTTGATATAGTCATTACTCTCTTTCCAATTATCCCTTCTCCTGTTATTCTTCCCGAATGATGAGACATAGGAAGTCCTATGGATTCAACATTGGATAGATATTCAGTACCAAATTCAGCAGCTTCTTCGACAATGTACCGTTCATCAATACATCCTTCTAGTCGACTTCTACTTTTTACGTACCTTTTAATATTTTCATATATCGTTCTATCAAATACATCCATCTAATGTAAGCTGGCCCACAAAGTTGTGTCTCCTTAATAAGATGAACATTAAGGTGAACTATTATATCAAAAAACAAGGGTGGGAAATACATTTCAAGCTCACACAAAGTAGCAACAATTTCCCTCTACAATGTCGGTAACTTCTGAGGATCGATCACTTTACTAGAAATTTCCCTGAAGAAGAAACATAATTTAGTTATGGCTCGTCGAACTTTTTCTGGTAAAATGGAACATATACCTATTGGTAGCAAATGCTCCATTAGAACATGACAATCATGAGTCTTTAAACCTTTTAAGTTGAGGTCTTTCTTACAAACTAAATTTTTTATGTTTGAACTGTATCCTTCTGGAACTTTAACTTCGTGTAGAAATTAACACAAAACAATTTTTTCCTTTCTAGATAGAGTATGAGCGGCTGGAGGTAGATATATGCGATTTCCTTTCTTTACAAGACCCAATTCATTTCTTATTCCCATATCGACCAAATCCAATCTTGCATTGATGCCATCCTTAGACTTTCCAGAAACACTGAGTAACGTACCAATAACACTATCAAATACATTTTTTTCGATATGCATCACATCGAGAAAATGTCTTATATACAATGACTTCCAATATGGCAATTCAAAGAAAATTGACTTTTTCTTCCACCCAGTTTTGACAAGCTCTCCCGCAAATGGTTTGCCAAATTTATTGGTCAAACCTTGTACTTTTTCCAATATTTGATATCCAGTCAGTGCTTTTGGAGCAGTACCTTCCTCTGATTTTCCATTGAATGCATTTATCCACCCACGATAATGATGACTAAAAGGTAAAAATCTACGATGTCCAAGAAAGGCGTTCTTCTTACAACCACATCCAATTTGTACTCTCTTCACATATAGGACATGCACACTGACCTTTAATGCTATACCCTGATAATTGTGTCGAACAACATAGCCCTCAAATTGAAACATTCTTTCTTATACCCATCATAAACTTCCATACCTGACTCCCATAACTTTTTTAAATCTTCAATTAAAGGAGCCAAGTATACGTCGATATCATTCCCAATTGTTTGGGTCCAGAAATTAACAGAGACAACATCATAAACTTTCACTTCATACATAACCATGGAGGTACGTTATAAATCAACAAAATCACAGGCCACATGCCGTGTGATATGCTTTGAAGACCATGTGGATTCATTCCATCAGTAGAAAGTGCAAGTCATAGATTTCTTGACTCTTTACCGAAATTAGGATACTCGTGATCAATTTTTGCCCATTGTGGAGAATCTGTAGGGTTTCGTAACTTTCCATCTCTAATTCTTTCATCTGCATGCCATGTCAGGTGTTTTGAATCTTCTTCACTGCGATACATTAGCCTAAATCTTGGTATTATAGGAAAATACCATACGACTTTTGCTGGAGTAGATTCTTTCTTCTTATATCGAGAGACATTGCATTTCGGACACGCCTTTAGTAATTCATATTCGTTTCAAAATAAAATGCAATCGTTATGACACGCATGAATCTTTTTGTAACTCAGGCCAATAGAGCACACAATTCGTTTAGCCTCGTAGGTTCGACTAAGAAGTTCATTATCATCTGGCAACATATCTGTTAGGAGTGTTAATAATTATGTGAAGCTTTTATCAGACCATCCATTTCTCGCTTTTAAGTTGTACAACTTTAATATCGCCGAAAGTGTTATGAATTTTGTACAACCATTATATAATGGTTTCTTTGCATCACTCAACAAACTCTCAAACATTTTAGGACAATGCCGAAGATCTTCAACTGCTTTTGTATCTGTGTGGAATATCTTCAACTCGGTCCTGCTCATATGTATCTGTGTGGAAATAATCATTTGAATCATATGTCGCATCATTGTCAAAATAAGTGTTCCCTTTTTTCTCTCACCATGTTTTATCCAACATGTGTAGCTTTTATCAATTCCATGCCATACTAAATGTCCTTCCAATTCATCTGCTCTAACGCGTTTTCCAAAACAACATTTTAAACAAGGACAAGTGATTCGATTTGGGTCTTTTGCATTCTTCACTGCAAATTAAACAGACTCCTTCACTATTTTTTCATACTCTTTTGACAATCGATTGACAGACATCCATTTCCGGTCCATTTTAATTATAGGACCTACATGAATGCCGTAAGAACAAATCATTCTATAACAAATTTATCAATCTATAACATTATATATATATGCATACAAGTTATATATATTTCAAAACATAACAGATCGAACAGATTTTATATGATTTATCATGTAAGAATTTATGCATGTAGCTTATGAATGCAGTATATATGAATGCAGTGTTACACAAATTTATCAATCTATAACATCATACAAATCTATAGTATATATAGACTAATATTGGAAAATGGAAACCAAGGTCCAAGGTCATGCATACAAGTCTGATTTCAAAACAGAACAGATTGAACAAATTTCAAAACAGAACAGATTTATCATATAAAATTTTATATGGTTTATCAGGTAACAATTTATCAGTTTTAGAGACAATAACAAATTAATAAATTAATACAGTACCTGAGACAACAATCACTCAGTAAAAATGGGCGCAAAGTAGAGGAGAGGAAAGTTCGTAATATGGTTCGAAGGGATAAAACGTATTAAATATGTTTTTATTTATTTCATTATATATAACTGTTTGTCCATAAGCACCGTAAAAGACTTTTAAAAATTAAATTTCAAAACATTTACAGCATTTACAGCGCTTTTAAAAAGAGTGCTCTTAAAAGCGCTGTAAATTAGTGTGTGGGCGCGCTATATATTTACAGCGCTTTTATCCATAAGCGCTGTAAACTGCTTTTAAAAATTAAATTTTAAAACATTTATAGAGTTTACAGCACTTTTATACAAAGCGCTGTAAATGTAGCGCTCTAAACTTTATATGAGAGCGCTATATTTTACAGCGCTTTTGCGCGAAGCGCTTTTAAAGCGCTGTAAACATTATGTGAAATCGCTATGACCCTACAACAACGTTTTTTCTAAAGCGCTTGTCATTAAAGCGCTGTTGTATCCTCCGTTATTTTTAAAATATTATACAACAGCGCTTTTAGTTATTAAGCGCTTTAAAATGTGCGATGTAAAAGGCCATTTTTGGCGTAGTGTCTGCTACGTCCTCCCAAGCTTTTTTATTCAACATATATAGGACAAACTGAAGGAAAAGACTGACCCATTCGGTGACTTTCGCGGTCGCCCTCGCTGAACGGACTTGAATCCGAACTACGATTCAGATCGAGTCTTACCGAAATCAGATTTCCTTTTCATGCCATATGCACTTAGACTTTCTTTACTTTTTCCCTCCAGACAGAAAGAGAGTCTAGAGTCTTGACGAATTAATTCTATCGTGTTGTGGTTATTGACCAACAAATTATGCATGGGAGAAAGATTCACAAACGAAATTGGAGACAACTAATATATCAAGAGCCAACTACCTGCTCTAATAGAATTCCATAAACACAACACGAAGAGACTTTACTGAATGACTTGATCGATCGTACTGTACAAGAAATACCATAATCCTTTCATATGCTATTTTGGATCCAATCTCGCACTTGTTCTGATCCTCTTTCTGGATGTTCCCTCACACACCCATTATGACGTATCTTTCTTGTCTTGATTGAATACATCATTGATTGAAACAATCATGCAAGAGGTCTGCTACGCCAATTGCGTGCGTAATGAGTTAGAGCGGCACTATGTGAGATTCTCATCCCGACTCGTTCGATTAATGGCGTTGCTGTCAGCCCTGTTTCTAGAGATCAGGATGGAGGGACACAAGATAGAGAAAGAGGTTTTCGCCCTTTTGAATAGGCAACAATTACACACGGGAACTTACAAATAAGGATTCCCTTTTCTCCATAGGGCCGAAGCTTTACTAAGAAGGGCTTTTTTTAGAGAGAGCGTAAGGGGCGATATATAGTGCTTGCCACAGCTCTATTCCCGACTCTAAATTCATAAAGGACTTTAAGAGAGGATGAACATTCTCGTTCTATAGGTGGCACTGCCCCTATTAGAGAAGGGTGTGAAGGTACAAACACGAGAATGGGGGTTGAATTGTGTTTGTCAAACTTGAATTATTTTGCTGTTTGTTGAGTGTTGATGCGAGTTATTGGATGAATAATTGACCAGACTTAGCAGCAGATAATAATAACTTAAGAACACAACAATTTATCCTGATTCACCATTAACTTGGCTACATCCAGTCCCTTCATCCGGAAGGCTTTAATCCACTTATTCAAAAACTTTGAATTACAACACCTGACCCTTCAAGCCAGTCTTCTCAAACAGCCTGACAACCCCAGACTATTGAGGAACGAAAACAGCCCCTTGACTCTACAAGTCAAGTCTTCTCCTACCAATCTGACAACCCCAGATTGAAGAAGGAATCTACACCACTATCGGGTTTGATTACAAGGGTTTGGAACTCTGCAAACTTGCTTTTCGAAAGCAGATTGGTGCACTAAATTTCTCTCTCGAAAACACTTAGAAAATTTTGCTTTTGCACTCAAGTGATTCTCTCTTTTGAACTATCTGATTGTGTTGAATATGAAGCTTTAGTTCTTGTGTTTTTCGATGCTTGATGCTTCTGCCTGAAGCCTCCTTATATAGCTGTAAATTGGGCTTTGTCCAAGCTTAAATTCGAAATAGATCTTGCTCAGATTTCCTTTGAAAATAATGTTGGCCAATCCTGTTTCACTTAAATAAAAATCGTATCTTTTTAGCTTCAGATTGCATTTGAAAATTCTGTTGACCAATCTTGTTTCTTTTAATTTCAAACCATATCTTTTTGAGCTTCAAATTGCATTCGAATTTCTTCAAGTCTTCAGTAATTTTTGAATCAAATCCCCTTAATACTTTGATCAAATTTCTATCAAAATTTAATCAAGTCTTCTTCGAATTTTAATCAAGTCTTGACTGATTTCATTTAAATTCTGGACCGTATGATTTTCTGATCTCGACCAACTCTAGACTATGTAATCAGATCTTCGCAAATTCAGTGATCATCTGATCTCGGCCAACACTAGATCATATGATCTGATGATCTTCTGATTTCGGCCAACACTGGACCATGATACCTAAATCTGGATCATTTATCTGAACATTTACCCTCAAATCTGGACCAAGTCTGGATTGCATCTGAATTAAATCAGGACTTATGATATTTTAATTTGGACCATTGATCTTTTAATCTGGACATTTATCCTCTGATCTGGATCAAGTCTGGACCATGTCTGAACTAAGTCTGGATTAAATATGGACTAAGTCTTATGTTCTGGACAATCATACCTTCTGATCTAGACTGAGTTTTATGTTCTAGACCATGTTATCTTCTGGTCTGGACCAAGTCATTTGTTCTGGACCAGTTATCTTCTGGTCTGGACCAAGTCATTTTTTATGGACCAGTTATCTTCTGCTCTGGACCAGGTCTGGATTAAGTCTGGACTGATTCTTATATTCACGACCAAGCTATCTTCTGGTCAGGATTAAGTCTGGATCAAGTCTGACTTATGTTTCCTTCTGGTCTGGACCAAGTCTCCCTCTGACAGGCTTCTTTCTGGTCTGGACCAAATCTCCTTCTGCTTCCTTCTGATCTGGGGCAAGAAAGATATCCTCTGATGATGTTATTTGTCCTTTGATGTTTGCCTTTGATAACATCCTCTGATATCCTCTGGATGTGTATCCTCTGGTGTCCTCTGGATGCATCCTCTGGTACCCTATGAATGTTTCCACTAATTTGGACTTTCTGGTGACATTTCTATCCTCTGGTTGCTTCCTCTGGATGTATCCTCTGGTGGTGTCATCCTCTGATTTGGCACAGCTTCTATTTTGTTCTTCTAAGTCAAAATACTATTTACATAAAATATTTTTGTTAACATCAAAACTTTGATTGATCGAACCAACTTGGTTCCAACAATCTCCCCCTTTTTGATGATGACAAAACTTTGTATTTTTTATAACTATTTTTCTTTCTTTTGACTTTGGCTCCCCCTAGGACTAAGCTTTATTTTGAATTTTTCTCCCCCTAAGTCTAATGCCCCAGATTCTTTATCAAATACATCTTCTCCCCCTTTTCATCAGACAAAAATGTTTGAAGGAAGAAAGGAGATCCTCTATTTTTTTTATTGAAAAACAATACATGATAATAACAGTAAAATAACATACATAAAAGAAATTAAACTGAGCTATTTGTCAGGAATGAATGTAAGATTAATGTTTTTCTTGATGAAGTCAAACTTATCTTCAGGCAGTGGTTTAGTGAATATGTCAGCCCATTGATGGTTAGTGTCTACAAACTGGATGCTGAGTGTTCCTTTTTGAACATGATCTCTGATGAAGTGGTGTTTGATTTCTATGTGCTTGGCTCTAGAATGAAGGATAGGGTTTTTGGTTAGGTTGATGGTTGAAGTGTTGTCACAATGTAAAGGAATGTTGGTTTCCATGATTTTGTAGTCTTCTAGCTGATGTTTCATCCAAATAAGTTGAGAGTTGCATCCGGCTGCTGAAATGTATTCAGCTTATGTTGTTGACATGGCAATGGTGCTTTGTCTCTTGCTTGACCAGGATATTAAATTGTCTCCTAAGAATGTGCAGTTTCCACTTGTACTCTTTCTTTCGAGTTTATCTCCAGCATAATCAGAGTCACAGTATCCACTCAGTTTGTTTGTAGGAGTTTTCTTGTAGAACAAGGTGAGGTTGGTAGTGCCTTTTAGGTATCTAAGAATTCTCTTAACGACAGCTAAATGGGATTCCCTAGGGTCAGACTGAAATCTAGCACATACGCATACATTGTACATAATATCAGGTCTTGAGGCAGTGAGATAGAGTAGAGATCCTATCATACCTTTGTAGGATTTTTGATCAACTTTTTGGCCTGAGTCATCCTTTTATAGTGAGCAGGTAGGGTGCTTTGGGGTAGCCATAGGTTTGCAGTCAGTCATCTTAAACTTCTTGAGAAGTTCTTTTGTATATTTTGATTGATGAATGTATATACCTTTTTGACTTTGCTGAATTTGAATTCCTAGGAAGAACTTAAGTTCTCCCATCATGCTCATTTGAAATTCTTGCTGCATCAATTTAGAAAATTCTTGGCAGAGAGTGCCATTAGTAGATCCAAAGATAATATCATGAACATAAACTTGAATAATCAGAATATCATCTTTTATTGATTTTCTAAATAGAGTATTGTCTACTTGTCCTCTTTCAAAGTCATTTTTAAGTAAGAAGTTACTAAGTCTATCATACCATGCCCTAGGTGCTTGTTTTAAACCATACAAAGATTTTTTCAGTTTAAAAACATAGTTTGGCAATTCAGAACTTTCAAAACCTGAGGGTTGTTCAACATAGACTTCTTCACTTATATAACCATTTAAAAATGCGCTTTTAACATCCATTTGAAATAATGACATGTTATAATTAGCAGCAAAGGAAAGTATCATACGTATAGCTTCTAACCTGACCATTGGTGCAAAAGTCTCAGTGTAGTCAATTCCTTCTTGCTGATTGTAGCCTTGTGTATTAAGTCGTGCCTTGTTCCTGACAACGTCTCCTTTTTCATTCAGCTTGTTTCTGAAAACCCATTTGGTTCCAATAATGTTCTTTTCTGGTCTTGGAACTAGATCCCAAATATAATTCCTTTCAAATTCATTTAACTCCTCTTGCATGGCAAGAATCCATCCATCTTCCTTCAGTGCTTCATCAACAAAAGTAGGCTCAATGGATGAGAGTAAGCCAAACAAACTGGTTTCTCTAAGTGATGATCTTGTCCTTAAGGGATCACTTGCACTCCCAATTATTAGAGTTTCAGGATGTGAAAACTTGTACTTCCATCCATATCTTCCTTCTGACTTATCTTCATATTCATCCTTTGAAGTTTTGTCGGGTTCTTCTGTTTTGCTTTCATCCTCCACCTGTTCAAGCTCTCTTGGTTTGTCTGCATCAGCTTCTTTTGATTCTGGTAAACCTGCACTATCATCATCTTGCTTTGACTTTTCAAGGTCATGCTGCTTGTCATCAAATTTAACATGTATGGATTCTTCCACATTATTTGTTTCCCTGTTAAACACTCTATATGCTTTGGATCTTTTAGAGTAACCAATTAAGGTACACTTTTGAGATCGAGAATCAAATTTTCCAAGATTGTCTTTGGTGTTCAACATATAACAAGTATAGCCAAATTGTTTAAAATAAGAGATGTTAGGCTTTTTACCTTTCCACAGTTCATAAGGTGTTTTATTCAAAATGGATCTATAAAGATTCTATTTTGAATATAACATGCGGTATTAATTGCTTCTGCCCAAAAGTGTTTTGCAACATTCATATCATTTAGCATTGTTCTGGCCATTTCTTGGAGTGATCTATTTTTTCTTTCGACAACTCCATTTTGCTGGGGTGTTCTAGGAGAAGAAAAGTTGTGAGTGATTTCAAAGAATTTGTTCTCAAATTCTCCTCCATGATAACTTCTAATTGTTATAATTTTAAGATCTTTTTCATTCATTATTAGTTCGCAAAAAGTGATAAACACTTTGTGGGATTCATCCTTACTTATTAAAATTTTTACCCATGTCCACCAAGTGTAGTCATCTACAATAACAAACCTATATTTCTTACCACTCAGAGATGCTGTTTTTACTGGCCCAAATAGATCTATGTGTAATAGCTCAACGGTCTTTGAGGTAGATATTGAGTTTTTAGAATTGAAAGAATTTTTTGTTTGTTTTCCCTTTTGACAAGCTTCACACATAATTTTAGTTTTGTAGCTTAGCTTAGGTAGACCTCTCACCAGTTGAAGTTTATTTAGTTTTGAAACTAATCTAAGGTTAGCATGACCTAATCTCTTGTGCCAAATTAATTTTTCCTCATTTACTGACACTAAACACTTAACCTGTTGTTTCTCTAGACTAGACAGATTTATCTTGTAAATATTGTTTTGCCTGTAACCTGTGAAGAGTACTGATCCATCCTTCTGACTAATAGCTTTGCATGTTTTTTGATTAAAAATAATATCGTAATTATTATCACTTAATTGACTAATACTTAATAAATTGTGCCTAAGACCTTTGACTAGTAGTACATCTTTAATAGAGGAAGAAGTACCATTACCAACCGTGCCTCGACCAATGATTTGGCCTTTTTGCTTTCCTCCAAAAGCCACTGTCCCTCCTTTGCTCAAAGTTAGTTCTTGGAACATAGACTTTTCTCCTGTCATATGTCGCGAGCATCCATTGTCCAGGTACCATTCAACTTGATTGTTGAGGACATCTGCAATAAAGATAATTTTGTTTTTAGGTACCCAAATCTTGTTGGGTCTAGGTTTGTTAGTCTTGAAAGGTTTCTTGTCTTTCCTTGATTTTATCATAGGACAAGACACTTTGGAGTGACCTTTCTTAGCACAAACAGCACATAAAACATCAAATGAAATAGGTTAAGTTACAGTTACAGTTTCATCAAATCCTATGCCTCTTTTACCATTGTTACTAACTCCATAGATCATATAAGCATATTTGCTTCTTTCCATACCATTAACAATAAAGTCTTGTAACACTTGTTGATGCATATCAGAATTACATGCAGTATTTGATGTTGAACAAATATTACTTTTTAGAGTTAGGTTTTCAGATTTAAGCTCGACAATTTCAGTTTTAAGAGTTGCATTTTCTGTTTTACATTGTGCATTTTGATTCTTTAAAACATCAATTTCTTTGGTTAGAGTCTTATTTTCCTCCCTAAGTTTTTTCAGTTTTAAAGACTGTTTGTTATTGATAGTTAAAATATCATTCATTGCAGTAATTAAATCAGATCGAGTGAGTTCAGAAAATACCTCTTTTTCATCTTCTGATGATTCACTTTCAGAATCAGATTCTGTATCGGATCCAGAGGTAGTGTCTGTGTGAGCCATCAAAGCCAGTTCTATTTCTGATTCACTTCCAAAATCAGAGTCTGGGTTGGATCTAGAGGCAGAATGAGTATGAGCCATCTGTCCTAATTTTGCTTCTTCTGATTTACTTTCAGAGTTGGTTCCAGAGGCAGAAAACATGTGAGCTATCATGGCTAATTCTGCTTCTTCATCTTCAGAGGATTCATCAGAGTCATCCCATGTTGCCATTAGATTCTTCTTCTTGGTTCTGGAGTCTTTCTTCTTATTTTTTCCTTTCTCCAGATTTTTACATTCTGACTTGATGTGCCCAGGTTCATTGCATCTATAGCATATGATGCTCTTCTTGTCTTGTTCATCCTTTCCTCTATTGGATTGCTTGAAATTCCTCAGGGGATACTTCTTCCTTCTGCCTTGCCATATTTTCAGAATCTTTTTGGTTATGAAGGCAATGTCTTCTACTTCTGATTAATGATTCTGGTCCTCAGAATCACTATCTTCTGATTCTGTTTCTACTTCTGCTTTGAGAACTTTCTTTCGTTTGGACTTTAAGACTAGGGTTTTATTTTTCTTCTTGGGTTCATCTTCTTCCATCTCTATTTCATGTGACTTGAGGGAGCTGATTAATTCTTCCAGCTTCAGAGTGTTCAAGTCCTTTGCTTCCTGAATGGCAGTGACTTTGGTCTCAACTTCGTTGGCAGACTTCTAAGGAGTTTCTTGTTAGGGCACTTGTCAAACTCCTTGAATGTGATTGCATTGATCATGAACGTTCTGGATTTGTGATGTAACTTAAACATCTTCCGGTCAGCATCAAAATCTTTCATGGGAATTTTAACACCATCAGCATCTCTTGGAGCAGTATAGCCATTTTGCACAATGTCCCAAAGTTCGGGATCCTGTGAGAAAAAGAAACTCTTCAGCCTGTCCTTCCAGTACTCGTACCTTTCCCCATCAAACATAGGTGGTCTGTTGATGTTTCCTCCAATAGCTTCTTCATTGATTCCAGACATGTTGAACCTGTGGATCTTTCCTCAAACAATGTAAAGTGCTCATTCTTGAGACCGAGCTCTGATGCCAATTGAAGGTGCAAACACGAGAAAGGGGGGTTGAATTGTGTTTGTCAAACTTGAATTCTTTTGTTGTTTGTTGAGTGTTGATGCGAGTTATTGGATGAATAATTGATCAGACTTAGCAGCGGATAATAACAACTTAGGAACACAACAATTTATCCTGGTTCACCATTAACTTGGCTACATCCAGTCCCTTCATCCCGAACGCTTTAATTCACTAATTCAAAAACATAAAATTACAACACCTGACCCTCCAAGCCAGTTTTCTCAAATAGCCTGACAACTCCAGACTTTTGAGGAACGAAAACAGTACCTTGACTCTACAAGTCAAGTCTTCTCCTACCAATCTAACAACCCCATATTGAAGAAGGAATTTACACAACTATCGGGTTTGATTACAACGGTTTGGAACTCTGCAAAGTTGCTTCTGGAAAGCTTATTGCTGCACTAAATGTCCCTCTCGAAAACACTTAGAAAATTTGCTTTTGCACTCAAGTGATTCTCTCTTATGAACTCTCTGATTGTGTTGAATATGAAGCTTGAGTTCTTGTATTTTTTGATGCTTGATGCTGCTGCATGAAGCCTCCTTATATGGCTGCAAATTGGGCTTTGTCCAAGCTTAAGTTCGAAATAGATCTTGCTCAGATTTCCTTTGAAAATAATGTTGGCCAATCCTGTTTCACTTAAATAAAAATCATATCTTTTTAGCTTCAGATTGCATTTGAAAATTCTGTTGACCAATCTTGTTTCTTTTAATTTCAAACCATATCTTTTTAAGCTTCAAATTACATTCGAATTTCTTCAAGTCTTCAGTAATTTTTGAATCAAACCCCCTTAATACTTAGATCAAATTTCTATCAAAATTTAATCAAGTCTTTTCTTCGACTTTTAATCAAGTCTTCACTGATTTGCATCATGATTTAAATTCTGGACCGTATGATATTCTGATCTCGACCAACTCTGGACTATGTAATCTGATCTGCGCCAATTTTGTGATCCTCTGATCTCGGCCAACACTGGATCATATGATCTAATGATCTTCTGATTTCGGCCAACACTGGACCATGATACTTAAATCTGGACCATTGATCTGAACATTTACCCTCTAATCTAGACCTTGTCAGGACTGAGTCTGGATTGAATCTGAATTAAATATGGACTTATGATATTTTAATTTGGACCATTGATCTTTTAATCTGGACATTTATCCTCTGATTTGGATCAAGTCTGGATTAATTTTGGACCAAGTCTGAACTATGTCTGGATTAACTCTGGACTAAGTCTTATGTTCTAGACAATCATACCTTCTGATCTGGACTGAGTTTTATGTTCTGGACCATGCTTTCTTCTGGTCTGGACCAAGAAAGATATCCTCTAATGATGTTATTTGTCCTTTGATGTTTAACTTTGATAACATCCTCTGATATCCTCTGGAGGTGTATCCTCTGGTGTCCTTTGGATGCATCATCTGGTACCTTCTAGATGTTTCCTTTGATCTGGACTTTCTGGTGACATTTCTATCCTCTGGTTGCTTCCTCTGGATGTATCCTCTGGTGGTGTCATCCTCTGATTTTGCACAGCTTCTAATTTGTTCTTCTAAGTCAAAATACTATTTAAATAAAATACTTTTGTTAACATCAAAACTTTATCGAACCAACTTGGTTCCAACAGGGTGAAGGCCTACTAATTCTCTGCTAGCATTGTTAGTTACCTTAGACCTACGCAATAGGAACGATATGGAGCACCTACTCTACTGGTCTTCTGCTCTCTCGAGGTCGTCCTTCTCTAGGTACAAAAAGGACATTACGGGATATCTCAAAATTCGATGTACTTCTTTAAGTGTGGGACACATCTCATGTTTGCCAAATCGAAAAACTATCGCCTTTGCATCCTTACTGCGGCTATGATCAGATCCCAGTATTGGTTCTTTTTAGACTTTATCCTCCACCAAATCTTCTGATCTCCTGTTCTCAATTATGTTAATCAGCTCCTGATTGCAGCAATCATGCCTTCGAAGATACGCTTTTTATAGGGGGGGCCATGCCTCTTGAATGAGCTTGTTCAATAATGTGCGCTCCTTCTTCCTATTAAGTATAAGGAAGGGCGAGTACCCCTTGAAGGACCTTTTGTAAAGGACAATCCCCAAGATCACAAATCGTCGGGCAAGTTATCCTCCAGGCTCTCCTCTGACCACGAGTGGCGTACTCTGATATGAACCCGTCCTTGAGGTAATTGTAGAAATCATAATACCAAGGTTCCCATCGTCCTCGTAATGTTAACTGGTGATAGTTCATCATGTTCCAACTCTCGATAGTCTTTATCCAAGAAGATTAATAAGTCCCGTTCGACGGAAAGGCTCTTTGTGGTTGGGATGTCCAATCTCTCGATGACAAGCGACTCTGTGCTTCAGTGTACAAGCATGTGTACTAGAGCAGCTGAGTATTTAATCCATAAGGGCTAGCGAGTCAGCCAAGCAATTATAGATTCTCGGAACATGGGTGAAGGTGATCTCCCTAAAGCGCTTGATCGGGTCAATGGCAAGTTCTTGGTACGATATGAGTTGGGGCTCTTTGTATAGGTTGGGTTTGCTGGGCTTTGATGCTTACCTTATTACTATGAAAAGGGGATGGTTTGATAAAGGAGCTTTTAAGCCCTTTTGCTGGATTATTGGTCTGCAGCCCCGCCCTATAGAATGAATCAAATAAGGAGAGGCGACCGAGCCACTCTTATACTACTCCTTACCTCACCCCTTCTCACTCACTTAAAGGGCGAATTTGCTGAAGCGAGTCGAGTCTAAAGGCCAAAGAGTTATCTTTGAACGTTACTACGCATCCTTATTAATTCATAGGTATAGTGTAAGGTAGGTTTGTTTTGGTATACCAGGACTTGAACTAGTGACCATTAGGTTAAAAGCCCAATGCTCTACCAACTAAGCTATACACCCCAAATATATAAATATAGTCATAAATAAAGTTTGGTGCAGAAAATAGAGCGGCCCCTCTTCTCCTCATCATATTAAAAGGGCTGTGTATGAGGCTCGTACTGCGGAGCAAGCGAAGAATAAGGGCGCACGTTAGCACTCCTGCAAGAAAACGACCTTACTCAACAAGCGCACCTTTATTAGTAAGTTGTTTACACTCATTGAAGATTCTATCTACAAAAGAAGATCAATGGGGGATACTCAAGTTTCTCTCACTGACACCATCTACAAGAAAGTGAGGTCGTCTTTCTTTCCAACTGCCATACGGTTCGCCTTAAAGCCGGAGAAAGGGAGGAGCTGTTATCTATGTAATTACGGTCTTTGTTGGCCATTGTTCCAGTTGAGCACTCTCTTTTCTTTGCTTTGTTCAATAGAGTCTTACCAAACAAGACTTACTTCTGACCAACCCACGAAGGGTTGTGAAGTTGGACTAGGTACGAAGAATGAATCTATATCTGTGTACGGTACATAAGTTGCTGGCCGGCGGCCGCTCAACTGTTCGAGCGCAATACAGTGGTGGTTGGTTCCGATTCAACAAGGGTAGATGCCTGGTCGAAGGTCCTGAACAATAGGTAGAAGGTGTGTTCGTTTTGGCTCCCGAGCAAGAACGATAAATAGGCGCTGCACCATTCTTGCTGCTATGTACGTGAATCTTGACTTGAGAGATTCATCCAATGGAACCCACACTCAAAGGAGGACCACAAGCTCAGGGCTCAACGAAACAGAAAATATCAGCATTAAGAAACTTCTTGGGGTTAGCAGTGAAAAAAAGAGCCCAACATTCATTCATATTCATAGCTTAGTCTACTAAAATAAAAGAGGGACCAGCCTCATCGTGGTAATAATCGGACATCTCTGATCGTTCACCTCTAATGTGACACATTCCCTCCCAGTTATGTGATCAACGAGATCAGTCGGCTAAAGAGCGAGACTATTCTTCTTCCGGGGAGGCTAAGTCGTCCCCTTTACTGACCGAACCCTCAGTTCGGGGGTCTTTGTCAACATGTTATGAAGCTCCAGTCTTCGGCGGGTCACCATTACTTGACTTAGAAAGGCGAACATCTAGGCAAGGGAAAGCGTTGTGCGCATGGTGCAAATGGCTTTCTTTTTTCATGATATACCAATTAGAATTGAGGAACCTACCTACGTACATGATTGATAGAAGAACTACTTAGGGGGTCGGTGAACTTGATGCGGGAGAGGCATGAGTGCGGTTCGAACTTGTGGTGTATTCGTTTGTAGTGAGAAGGGCCTCATTCTCGTTGATGAGTTCGCCTCCGCTCTATTGAAAGGTCTCCATTCCCACGGCGGTTTTGTCAACGAACGTGTCTCGGGTCGGGTTGACTAACCTTACCCTTAATTAAGGGGGCCTTGCCGTAGTTGGGTGCTCTGCTTTAGTCTGATTAACGAAGGCTAGGCTAGTAATACCCAAAAGAAATGAAAAGAGATCAGGGTCGATAGTTGGCAAGGAACTTGATCCCCCTAAAACAAAAAAGGGGCAGCTGCAGTCGAACTCTAATTCTGGAAATCAAATAAGTCGGGGCCCTTTTACCTTTCCAAGTCTACCAGATATAAATTTGCAGATCAGGTTCAAATAGATACGGGAAAGACTTTCTCCCTAAGTGGAATCGGTGGAATGCCCTGCTTCCGGCTAAGTATACAGAGTTGGGTCTACTGTTCATTCAACCATTACCTCTATTCTATTTCTGATCTTTCTTTTCTCCTTTGCTTCCTTGTCTCGTCTATCCTTCTCAACCTTCAGTCTGTCTTGGAGCTCTATCCCGTCCTTCCTTTGGCTTCCCCTGAGGATTGACTCTCCAAAGTAGATTTGATCACTACGAGTACGGTTCAAGTCTTCATCGATCGGGTGGATCTTTGAGGGGGATGGAAAGGTGGGTGAGTCATGGATGTGGACAGAGAGAAATCAAGCGGAGGTCTCTCATCTTGGGATATCTTGATCACCGAAAGGATAGAGATCTTAAGTAGACATGCTTTAGGCATCGATCATCTTCCTAACTACATGGTACTCCCTCTCCACGGAGGGTGGAAAAAATGAGGAAGTGTCCCTTAGAGAAAGAGAGTCCGCTCTCTCATTGTTTGATTGCATCGTAGAGCGTATGCACCAATTGCTTGGTTGCAGTAGCAGCCCCCTTTCTCCTTCTTTCATATGAAAAATAAAAATATAATTAATATAGTAAGTGTAAGAGCAACTTCAATCTTTATTCGCTAAAAAGAGAAGCTGGGTTCCGATAAAAGTAGTTTCATCTGGATTGGGTTAGTGTTAAGTGTACCTATGCTTCTTTCGATCTACTTTCTAGTTTTGAATAAGACTCGTCTTCAAGTTCAAATTAATATCATAGATAAAGATCAGAAGTGAAGAAAGACAGAACGAATCTCTTATTGCCATCTTTATCTTTCTAGCAGTGCTCTCATTATCTATAAATAATATTAATATAATAATAATTTTTATTATTATATTATGCTATTTGCTATCATAACCACTTCTACATTAAACTTGCAACCTTAATCCTAATAAGACGGGATAGGACTGGAGTCTGACGGATCTCTTTTGAATGTCGTGTACCCTTGGCCAGGGCCATTATACCAAAATAAGGATAGAAAGTGGTAGCTCTACAAAGGTTCCATCTACAGAGCAAGTGGAGAAGGTCGGCGGGCCTCATCCAAGTCCCTATCGGAGGTTTCATAAGGTAAATTAACTTTCTTTGTTGGGAGGCGTAGACGTTTAAGCTGGGAACAGCAGTAGGCGGAGGTTTGAGCGATGCATGATGGTCGGGAAAAGACGTAGCGCTTTAGAGACATCGGGATTACACCCTTTTTTATATCCCTGTCACAAAGTTTGGCCAGAAAAAAGGTCACGCTTTGGCCTATCATGAGATAATGATTTTATGCACGTGGTGGAGCGAGCAGTCTTATGCCCTAGTAATCAAAGAAATGAGTAAAACGGCCCAAATAGCCAAATCGGTAAAAATGAGAGAAAGAGGCTTTTTATAAGTCCATTATGACGGTTCAGGAGGCTGAAACCGTTGACCTTGAGGATGAAGCATGTACTGCTTAAGGAAGAGTTCGCTTTTCTTTTGCCGTAGGAGTTGCAGGCAGGTCTACCCTCTCGGAGACGGGTAGATCATCAGTCTGACTACTAATCAAGCGGAAAGCAAGGCCTTTTCTCATCTATTGTAGCAAAGAAAAAGGAAAGGGGCGAACACTAGCTTGAATTGAAGTAGAGGAGATGCCATACGGTAGGAGGCAATAATTAAGCCGGAATGGAGCCTTATTTATTAGGCTAGATCGATGTGATGTATATTTCTTGGCTCTAATCCTTAGGGCACCATATGGCATATCCTCTTTATAAAGAAGGTTGAATTAGCACACTGAAAATGGCTTCGTGTAATATGGCAACTGCTTATTTCAAAGTTATTTTCAAGCAGGAAGTTACTAAGTCTATCATACCACGCCCTAGGTGTTTGCTTTAGACCAAATAGAGATTATCTAAGTTTAAAAACATGATTTCGAAATTCGTAAATTTCAAAAACCTGGGGGTTGTTTAACATAGACTTCTTCACTTATATAACCATTTTGAAAAGCACTTTTAACATCCATTTGAAATCATGTAATGTTATTATTTGCAGCAAAAGAAAGTAGAATACGAATAGCTTCTAACCTGGCCACTAGAGCAAATGTCTCAATGTAATCGATGCCGTCTTGCTGACTGTATCCTTGTGAGACAAGTCTTGCCTTGTTTTTGACCACTTCACCTTTTTCATTTAGCTTGTTTCTGAAAACCCAATTGGTTCCAATTATGTTTTTCAGATGGAAGAGGATGAAGACATTGAGAAAATGTTCCCTAGATTTCAAACATCAGTCTATGGGCTAAAGGTTCCTCAAAAGATTTACGCTACAACTGATCAAGGTAATAAACTCCTTAGAAGTTTACCTAACAAGTGGAGACCAAAAGTAATAACCATTCAACAAACTAAAGATGTTAACAAAAAGAAAGCAAACATGGCCCAAAAGAAAAAAAATTATAGGAAAGAAGAAACATCTAATGGCTACATGGGATGACTCTAACGAGTCATCTGATCAAGATGAAGAGCGTGCAAACCTGGCTCTTATGACAGACGTCCATGCTAACTCTGACAAGGAATCTGTTGATGAGAAAATTGAGATGTGGGTACCTAAGGACAAAATAATTTACATTGCAGATATTCTTGGCGACAAAGTTGAAACACCAATCATGGTAGCTGGACAATGGATGCTCACAACACATGACAGGAGAAAAGTCTATGTTCCAAGACTTGACATGAAAGGAAGGATGATATGTAAGATTTGGAGGAAATTAGAAAGGTAAGATCATGTGCATTGGTACAATAGGTAATTGATATGTACCCTTTATTAAAAATGTTCTACATGTAAAAGGACTAAGGAATAAACTAATGAGCATAAGTCAATTAGGTGACAATGGTTATGATGTTGTCTTCAATCAAAGTCATGTAAGGCAAATAGTCAAACAAATGGATCCATACTATTTATTGGTCAAAGGAAAAGTACATTGATAAAATAATTTTATCAAATTGAGAAAAACAATAATTAAAGTGTCTCATGTTAGTGAATGAAGAACAATTGATCTAACACCAAAGATTGGGACATGCCAACTTAAGAATAATCTCTTAGTTGAAAAGACTCAATCTAGAAATATAAATCAGATGTTCTTTGTGAGGCATTGCAAAAAGGGAAGCAGACAAAATCATCATTTGCTTTAAAAATGTTGTTTCACTACTAGACCATTTAAACTTTTACACATTGATTTCTTTGGTCTTGTAAGGACAACCACTATAGCTAGTAAAAATTATGGACTTGTTTTGGTTGACTACTATTCCAGATAGACATGGGTAAAAAAATTTAAACATAATGATGAGTCACTTAAAGTGTTTACTACTTTATGCAAAATGAAAAAGGTTTTTTGTATCTCAACAATTTGTTGTTAACATGGTGGTGAACTGAATGATTCATGAACTAAATTTGGTAAAACACTTTTGGATAGACGCAATAAATACCGCATGTTAGATTCATAGTAAAACATATATAAGTCTTATTCAAAATAAGACTCCTTATGAACTGTGGGAAGGAATAAAGCCCAACATTTCTTATTTTAATCAATTTGGCTATACATGTTATATTCTCAATACTAAATAAAATTTTGGCAAGTTTGATTCACGGTTTCAAAATTGAATCTTTTTGGAATACTCTTAAAGATCTAAAGCCTATAAAGTATACAATAAAGAGACTCTAATTGTTGCAGAAGCAATCCATGTCAAGTTTGATGGCCATAAAAAATAATGCTAGATGAAGATTTTGCAGATTTACAGATTTAAGAGGAATAATAGAGTAGAGGAATCAATAATGATGAACTATCTACCAGTCAAGGTCAACATGAACCTAGACTTGGATCGAAATGCAAATCATCACATCCCAACACTCTAATCATAGGAAATGTGGAGGATTCTCTAAAACCGATGCATGCTTTCAAAGAAACATTATTGTTTGGACTTTTGTATGAAATTGAACCTAAACCAACATATGAAGCCTTATCATATGATGGATGGATAATGCCTATGCAAGAAGAAGAAAATTGGTTCAAAAGGAATGAGGTATGGGATCTGGTACCTAAACCCAAAGAAAAGAAATCTATTGGAACTAAGTGGGTTTTCAAAAACAAGTTCAATGAAAAAGGTGAAGTGGTAAGAAACAAAGCTAGACTTGTAACTGAAGGATATAGTCAACAAGAAGGTACTGATTACACTGAAGCCTTTGCTCTTGTGGGAATGTTAGAGGCAATATGAATTTTAGTTTCATTTGGAGCTTTTAATAATACTATTTTATATCAAATGGATGTGAAAAGTTTATATCTAAATGGTTATAAATGAAGAAGTGTATGTGAAACAACCTCTTGGCTTTGAATATAAGGAATTTCCAAACTACGTTTTTAAACATGCTCCAAGAGTTTGATATGATAAACTAAGCAGTTTTCTTTTGAAAAATAATTTTGAAAGAGGTCATGTAGACACTACTTTGTTTAGAAAGTCTTCTAAAAATGAAATTCTCATTGTTCAAGCATATGTTGATAATATAATTTTTTGTTGTACTAATGCTATGTTGTGTCAAGTGTTTTTTCAATTAATGCATAATGAATTTGAAATAAGTATGATGTCATAACTTAAATTCTTCCTTGGAATTCAAATTTATCAAAGCAAAAAAGGTGTATTCATTCATCATAAAAAATATACAAAAGAACTTCTTAAGGAATTTAAGATGGATGAATGCAAACCCATGCTCACCTCTATGCACCTAGACACTCTCTTGATAATAATAAATTATGTAAAAAGGTAGATCAAAATATATACAGAGGAATGATTGGTTATCTCTTTTATCTAACTATATCCAGACCTCATATTTTGTTTATAGTGTGTGTGTGCAAAATTTCACTCTGATCCTAGAGAATCTCATTTAACTGCTATTAAAAGAATCTTTAGATATTTGAAAGGTACGACTAATTTTGGTTAGTTCCATAAGAAATCTTCTAAGTACAAATTAGTTGTGATGTTGACTATGCTTAAGATAATCTAGAAATAAAAATAACCAATGGAAGTTACACTTCCCCTGGTGAGATTCTGATCTCCTGGTCAAGTAAAAGACAAGGAAGAATTTCTCTATCTAATGTAGAAGTAGAGTATATTTCAGCAGCTAGCAGCACCACTCAGCAATTGTGAATGAATCATCAAATAGAAGATTGCAAAGTAAATTAGAGTAGCATTCCCATCTTTTGTGATAATACTACTACTATTTTTTTAACCAAAAATCCTATTTTACATTCGACGAAAAAATTGTATAGAGATTGAACATCACTTTACCAGGGACTATGTTCAAAAGGGCATTTTAGACATTAAATTTTTGGACACTGATCATCTATGGACAAATATTTTTACAAAACCTCTGGTTGAAGATAGATTCAATTTTACAAAACCTCTGGCAAGGAGAAACTTTGTTTGTCCTCTGAAAGCAAGTGTAGTCTACCTCTGTAAAATTGTTTGTTTTTGTTAAACATGTATGTTCTGCCTCTGATAAATTGAGTTTTTCATCTCTGCCTCTAGATGATTCATAGTCAATTTATTATTTGATCATTATTCTTGAAAACTATGTGATTACTTAGTATCCTGACACACGATGTCTTGTGTTTTATACATATGCGTATTAGTTATGGCCCCTTTAGTTTTTAGAAACGTAAATATTTTATCAAAAACACTAACACTCATTATTCACTCACTACCTTCACATTATGTCCCACACTTTAGCAACCTAGAAATTGTTTCAAACTTCTCTCTAAATTTTTTTTCCTAATTAAACAACGGCTTCAAGTTCCCTTCTTCCTACTCCTACCATCGGTTACAACGTGAACTAACTTGACATTCTCATTGAACTTCAAGTTGACTTCACCAACCTTGCAGAGAATGGGTTCGACTTAATTGAAGATTTGGCTAACATTGGGTGGTTTGATTGTTTCAACCTAGAACAACTAAACGTCTTTGATGTTTTAGTTAAAGAATTATGTAGGTTTGTTAATGCAAACAAAAATGATGAAGTCTCAAGCGTTGTTCTAGGGTTCCCTGTCAAGGTTACTCAACATACCATTATTGCCATCACAAAATGCATGGATGAAGGAATGGTCATGGAAAAAGAGTATGAGAAAAGAGTTGGCATGACCAAAATCAACAATGAATTATTTGAAGACCCTAAGGTTAAAACTAAGGCCATTCATTTTTAACCTAGATACGTGTGAAGTAGAAATGTTGCTTTACAAGGAATGGGGGTTTGAATTGGAAAGTTATCTTTTATAAAATTTTCCTGTTAACACTTTAAAAATAACTCAAGAATGATCTTGGTTAAAAAAAATAGAGAACGTTCTTAATTCTGGAAACAGAAAAAGAAGAACGTTCTTGGTTAGTTTTAAAAGGCAGAATGACCTTAATAGTAAAGGCAGAAAACGGAGAACGTTCTGGAAAACGCAGAATGTTCTGGTTTGCTTTTAAAACAGAAAATTGTTTTTCCAATGTAAGTAAATAAAGAGCTGAATGTAAATAGAGTTAAGAAAGAGATAGTACACAGAGAGTTATCCTGGTTCACCCTAACTTGGGCTACGTCCAGTCCTCACACCAGTGAGTTTTTCCACTAAGTGTTTAAAACAAAGTACCCTCTTGGTTTTACAACTCCTAGTTCATATCAACCTTGATCTGTTACAGTTTGTCAATCCTTTCCACCCAGAAAGAAATACAATCGGATCACCTATCAACCCTTGATAGGATTTTACAACTTCACATTTTAACCTTAAAAGGATTTTTCTAACAATGACTCACTCAAGCTATAAACAAGCCTTATAATCTTGAGTGTTGTATGACAATGATAGGAATTCGAAACAGAAGGTTACTCAAGCTATAAACAAGCCTTATAATCTTTACAAATGGTTTCAGTAAACTAAAGATAGAGAATTTGAAACAGAAGGTTACTGATTTCTTGAGAAGCTTTCATGTGTTAATGTGAATGATTGATGATTTTCTTTGCACTTGAATGTCTTGAATTTCTCTTGATCAGTGAGGTTCCTTTTATAGATATTCAAGAAGTCCTTGAAGGCTTAATATTACCGTTTGAGGAGGTTCCCTTGGTCAAGGGGCAAAATAAAATAATCAGCTCTTATTTTAATGCTTTTGACTGAACTTTCCTGCTTTTTTTGATTTCTTGACTTATATTTGTTTAATGTTTTGCCATCTGATCTGTGCACACTATAGGATTAGTTTGATTAAAATAATACGTGTCAGAATGTGATGCTGTACATTAAATCAAAATCGTTCTTGGACAGGTTCAGAACTTGGAGAATGTTCTGGTGCAGAAAAACAGAAGCTGGAGCATGATCGTTTTTAGCTGTTTCATCTGTTTTGCCTTGCTCTAAATCTTTTCTCCTTAGATCTTTTAGAGTGTTTCTTTTGCTATCTTTAAAGCTTCATATCTCATGATGATGTACTGGAAATCCGTTTAAAATAAGCATGATTTTTCCTTGCATAAAAATCAAGTTCCAACAGTCTTGATGAAGTGAATAGAGTCCTGGAGAATGTTCTTGGTTTTTCCAGAAAACGTCCAGAACGTTCTTGGTTCTTGGCAGTCCATTTTTTGCTTTGTTCTTTCAATTGATTCTGCTTAGTACCTATCTTGGATTAATATACTCAAAAGCACATGTTAAATAACAATTAACTTAGAATCATAATTAGAGTCTTTAATTAATCTTTGTTTGTTTTCATCAAAACACTTTAATTGAGATTGTGTCTTAACAACATGGTCCTGTTCAAAATCATTATTGAGTGTGTGGTGCCCATTGATGGTTATATGGACCACATGAGTTAGGACCACAAGGGTTTGATGTGGAACATCTCCCAGAAAATCAAGACCAAACTCCCTAATCTAATTTTGGAACACATGAGGTCATGTGTTATCAATTCTAGGTCTGGTAAATTTAAAACCATTCTCTATTCCAGACTTATAATTGTAATGTTGAAGAGGACACCACTTATCAAGACATTGGAAGAAGTTGGAGGGCCAACAAAGGATGAACTAATGGTTTTCTCCACTGCTTATCTCTTCAACATCAACATCGTCATCAAAATGAAAATTGCGGCAAATGACAACATTAAACCAGATTATGAGATCAAGAAACTCACTGGTTACACTAGTGGGTAAGAGGAAACTCCATTCATTGTTGGAGACTCTTATGCTCGTATCCTTGAAGAGGACAACAAAATGGTCATCCAAGAGTACATCAAGATGTACTAATCCAATCAAGAAATTGTAGAACGAGAAACACAAGAAATGGGGGGTTGAATTGTGTTACATTTTAAAATTATTTTAACAAGGTTAAAATTATTTTAACCAATTTATCCTAGTTCACCCCCAACACAACTAAGCAAAATCTTTAAGTTTTACATTTATATGAATTACCCACTGAATCATGTTTTATGCATAAACAACGATAAGTGGATATGGCACAGACGAGCTGCGCATGTCAGCATAAAAACAATTTCAAAATTATCCAATCTTGATCTTGTTAGAGGTCAGCATGCCAAAGATTAGTTTTGACAAAGATAAAATATGTGAAGCATGGCTAAAGAAAAACAAGTCAAGAGTAGTTTTTATTCAAATGATTTTGTTTCAACTCAACAACCTCTTGAGCTACTTCACATTGATCTCTTTGGTCATATCAAAACTACAAGTCTAGGAGGAATGAAATATGGTTTTGTAATTGTTCATGATTTTTCAAGATTCACATGGGTCTTATTCTTAAAATAGAAAGATGATTCCTTTGAAGCATTTCCAATATTTTGTAAAACCGTCCAAAATAAAAAAGCTCTAACATCATCTCTGTAAGAAGTGATCATGGAGGAGAGTTCATAATTGCTTTCTTTAAAAAAAATTGATCAAAATGGTATTTCCCACAATCTTTCTTGTTCAAGAACTCCCCAACAAAATGGAGTTGTTGAAAGAAAGAATAGAACTTTACAAGAAATGGCTAGAACTAATTTGAAAGAATCGAAAGTTGAGAAATTTTTCTGGGCTGAAGCAATCAACACTTCTTGTTTCATCTTAAATCGTGTCTTAGTAAGAAAAATTCTCAACAAAACACCTTATGAATTATGGTAAAACAGAAAGGCAAATATTTCATACTTTCATGTCTTTGGTTGATGCTGCTATATCTTAAATAACAATGAAAATTTAGGAAAGTTTGATGCAAAATCAGATAAAGCCAATTTTTTAGGATACTCCACTGATTCCGAAGATTATAGAATATATAATACGAGAACAAAAGCAGTGGATGTAATAATGCATGTGTTATTTGAGGAATTTGATGATCTTGATATACAAAACATAGATGATGAGGAAGAAGAACAATCTCAGCAGCAGCAACAACAACAACAACAACATCATATCATTCCTCATAAAAACGAGATTGGTCATCAATCTCCAATTCAAACTCATCCATGAAGCTAGAGAATTGTAGGGGATCATCCACAAGATTAAATCATTGGAAACACATCTAATGGCATTAGAACAAGAATGTTATCAAAAACGACAACAACACTAACATGGCAATGATCTTTCAAATGGAACCAAAATCTATCAGTGAAGCCATAGTTGATAACTCATTGGTTGATGCAATTCAAGAAGAACTTCTTCAATTTTAGAAAGTCTGAACTCTTATTCCAAATATTTAAACTCAAACTATTAATGGCACAAGATAGGTGTTTAGAAATAAATTTGATGAAAAAGGAAAAGTAATTAGAAATAAAGCAATACTTGTTGCTCAAGGTTATAATCAACAAGAAGATATTGATTATGATGAAATATTTTCTCCACTTTCAAGGTTAGAAGCAATAAGAATCCTTCTTGCATATGCATCCCATAAACTTATTAAACTTTTTCAAATGGATTTTAAACGTGCCTTCTTAAATGGCATTCTAAATGAACAAGTATATGTTAATCAACCTCCTGATTTTGAAGATAAAAAGAAACTAAACCATGTCTTTAAACTTGCTAAAGCTCAATACAGACTTAAACAAGCTCTTAGAGCCTAGTATGAAAGACTAAGTTCATTTTTGGTAAAAAAGGTTTCTCTAAAAGCAAAATTGATATTACCCTTTTTAGAAAATTTCATAAATTTGATTTATTAATAGTTCAAGTGTATGTTGACAATATAATATATGGATCAACAAATTAAAAAAATGTGTGAAGAATTTTCAAGTCTCATGCAAAGGGAATTTGAAATGAGCGTGATGGGAGAATTAAGATATTTTCTTGGCTTGCAAATCAAACAATATGAAAATGGAATCTTTATTTGCAAGAAAAATATATTAAAGATCTTCTAAAAAAATACAAAAATGAATGAAGCCAAAGTAATGGCAACTCCCATGCATCCATCTTCAAACTTGGACAAAGATTTACAAGAAAATACCATTTCTACAAAAGAATATAGAGGAATGATAGGTTCATTATTATATCTAAATGCCAATATACCATGTATTGTCTTTGCAGTAGGATTATGTGCTAGATTTCAATCTTTACATAAAGAATCTCATATAACTGCTGTAAAAAGAATTTTTCGATATCTTGTTGGTACTACTAATCTTGGCCTTTGCTATAGCAAAGGGAACACATTTTGATCTGGTCGCCTATTGTGATGCTCATTATGCTAAGGATAAAATTGAAAGAAAAAGCACAAAAGGCACATATCAATTTCTTGGAGAAGCCTTCATAAGTTGGTCATGCAGAAAATAGAACACAATTGTTTTGTCATCAACTAAAGTTAAATATGTCTTAACTGCAACTTGTTGTTCTCAAATCTTATGGATCAAAAATCAACTTGAAGACCTTTCTGTAAGTTACACGAATGTTCCAATTTATGGTGATAATACAAGTGCAAAAAGTTTCCCAAGAAAACCCCATTCAACACTCAAGATCAAAACATATTCAAATAAAATACCATTTCATTATGGATCATGTTAATAAGAAAGATGCTGAATTAATTTATGTTGACACTAGAAATCGACTTGCTGATATCTTTAGAAAATCCCCAGTGGAAGATCATTTTGATTTTATTAAAGAAAAACAGAAAATGATAAAAAGTCCAAATAATTTATTCATAAAATCTTATCAGAACGTTCTGGTCAATACGGATAACGTTCTCAGTTTTCTCCTCATCCGTATCCTTCTTCTTACTTCAAATTATCATTTTCAAAAAATAAAAATAAAAAGAGGAAGAAACGACTAATTTACGGCTCCCTCACTCCTTCTCTTTTAAAAAAAATGGCTACTTTTAGCCTCATCATACCCTATTTTCATCTTTCCCCATATCATAAGTCATTTCTCAACCACCCACATATACAACTTCCCACATGTTTCACCTTTTCTCTTCTTCAAAAAAAATTGCTCTATCTCGCCACTATCTTCTTCTTTCTCAAACTCCTTCTCATTCCAACCTTTACCTTCAAAACTTTCAAAATAAAATTCTCAAACTCCATGACTCGCACAAAATCTTCTGGAAAGAAGAACCCAAATCCCAAAACTCCAACACCATCACCATCTCAATCACCGTCTCCTCCACCTCTTCCACACTTCCAAAAACAATCCCAATAAACTCAATTAGACAATCCTCCATCCAAACAACGATCCATGTGAATCATGGCTGGTGTCGGAACCTCCAAGAAATCAAAAAGTGTTTACACAACCATCTACACCATCTACACCATCTCAGACAATGAATCTTTTCCTCCATCTCCGCCCAAACATTCCGATCTTCACTCTTAATCACCACCCAAATCTTCTAAACCCTCCACTCTACCATCAAACCCATCAAACGTTTTCCTACCACTTCCAAATCACCTTCAAAATAACAAAAATTCATTCCTCAAAAAATACCTACATAATCATCACCCCCTATCTCATTTCTTAACCAAACAAAAATTAAAAATAAAAAAACTCTCAGAACAATTTTCTCAAAAACAGAATTTGTATAACGTTCTCCATCAAGAACCATCCTTTCAAAACGTTCTCCTCAAAAAACCCACTTAAGAAAGTAACTTCTAAAATCCTCATACCATTGTTTCTCTCATACAAATATCAAAAGACCTACCAAGACAAATGGGCTGAGAGACCAGTAGAGTTTGGATGAGTTTTTGTGTTTGACAATCTTCATCTTGAAGGAACTTCTGTCAAACAATAAACGGATGCTCTAGGTTGGTCAAAGTTTCTGGAAATATCATATTCATACTATCCAGACATGATTCATGCCTTCTATTGCAAATCCCAAACCGTTGCTGACAAAGCCTTGATAGTCACAACTCTCAAAGGGGTGGAAATATGTCTAACCTTCGACATTCTGGCTGAAATTCTGCATCTCCCCACTGAAGGACCAACCATCTTTGGAAATGATTGGTATGCAGCTCTAAATGTCCAAAAAGATGCAATTTTCAATGAACTATTCATTCAGGGTTCAACCAATTTTGTCTATGCTCACTTAAAACCTCTCCCCAAAATTTTCAATAATATCTGTCAACACTCCATTGTCCCTCACTTTCCCAATCATGAGTTTTTCTGACAATGATGGCTTGATCATCAATCACCTTCTTCACTGCCAAAAGTTCAATTTTCCCTATGGCAACATTCAAAACATGATAACATCCACTACTCATGACTACGAAAGAAATATCATCCCCTATGGTATAGTTCGTACAACAAAATTTAAATACTTCAATGTTCCTCTCAAAAATGAACAATCCTTTATAAATATCTCTAAGTTCACTTTAAAGAACATTTCTCATATGAAGAAAGATCCATTTCTTCCCCACACTGTGAATGTCCCTCATTTTCCATTCCCAAAAGATCAATCTCTAACTACTCCTTCCTAGCAAAAGGAAACAATATGAGAGAAAAACCTTTTTAAACCCCAACACTCAAAACCTTATCTAAACATTCCTCAAGAATGTTCTCCTATTTAGGGCAACATTCTTCTCTCAACTCGTCATCAATCTGAATACACTTTGTTTCATCACACATATGCTTGTGGTACCACAACTTCACACACTTTGTAGACATTCGTCCTTCAAAGTCATTCATCCACTTATATCCATTTTGAAAGGGTCTCAAATATGTCTCCTGCTTTTGACGCTCCTCAAAATACTATGTCCTCTCTTTTTGGTATCAACAAGTACCTTGCATCTCCTACTTTCAACTCCTCTGGCCCAACGATTCCTAAACAACATACTCAGTCTAGCACTCTCCCTACCAATAGCTCTGCTTTAGCCACTCTTGCCTTTTATTGCACTACTTTGTTGGAACCGAGTTGATTTGAAGAAATAAGCCCCTCACTTTTTTTTATGATAGAAAATTATTTGTAGGAACAATTCAATGCTCTAATATTGAATTTAAGTGCGCAGGTTCAAATCCATATGTTCGGTCAATAGAATCTCAGCATATCCTCTAATAACTGGACAAAGAAAAAGATACAACACGACTTGTCCTCTCTTCGCTAAGTCTAATATTCGAATCAGCGTTGTGTTCCAGTGCCTCTGTTAGTACAAAGCAATGCCACAACTAATCTGCCTCTAATAAACATGACAAGAATTCTTCTGCGTCTGCCTCTACCTCTACCTCTGATAAACAAACCAAGTGTCTGACTCTAAACCTTTATCCTCTAATAAAGTCAACGCTATAAAAAAGTCAATGTCATAACAAAGTCAATGCTCTTAAGACAAAGCAATTGTGCATCCTCTGATACATATCCTGAATCGGCTATTTGTCTGAAGACATTCTCTGATCATCATTCCCTCTATTTCCCAACTGTTTCAAACACATACGCTGAATCAGCACAAGATCATTCTTTAATGGAAAATATCTCTATCAAATCAATTCCACAAAGATATGATGCGAAACTTCATGGATTATCCTGATTTTCTGCAATCAATACAATGGCCTTTTTGTTATAACCTAGCCCAGTAGCGGCTTCCTTTCTCAACAACTTGATTGTACTAAGCTAGGAGATTTAACATAATCAGTGTGGCAAGTAAGTGTTCAAGTGTAATTCTGAATTAGTGATAATTTAGTGGATTAAACCCTTTAGGTTAAAGCGACTGGACATAGCTATTGTGTTGGTGGTGAACCAAGATAAATTGTTGTGTCTATCTACTTCGTTTTCATTCACTTGCATTACCATATTTTCTTTAAGTATAACCACATAAAAAGTTTTTAAAACCACTATTCAAACCCCCATTTCTTGTGTTCTTTTAATTCTACATACTTTTGTTCCATCTACCAATCAACCATCTCCAGCCTATTAAAATGTTCCTGAAGATGTACGACCACTAAAGCGCACAAAGATTAAGAGAGATACATCTAAGACAAGGAAGGATATCCCAGAGATATTTATTGCTCTTTAAACTATCATTGATCAAAAAATTCTTCAAGATAAGGATAACACTATTCTAAGGGATTGGATTGTTACACAAGCTACTCCAAAACTAGGTCTTGATCCACCTCTTTTGAATCCCCTTTTGTCCTTTGCTAATCTTCCCAGGCCCTCAATCTCCTTATCCTCTTATGGTTCTTCTCCACCTCTTTTTGTTGTGACAAAGGGGGAGAACAAAAATTAGATTTAAGCTTTAAAAGGTATTTTTGAAAGAACTCCTTATGTACTTCTTCATTTTATATTTTTGCATTTTTTTTCTTCTCGAACCATATGTATGGATTCTTTTGATATCTGATTAATGAAGAAAAAATATTTTGATTTAAAAATACTTGACAATGGATCCAAAATTAAGGGGGAGCTTTTAACAAACACACTTTGTATTATATCATAATTAAATCACAATCAAAATAAAATCTAATTAACGTGTTGGTCGTCATCAAAAAGGGGGCGATAGTTGAGGTAAAATCCCAAAATCAAGTGTTTTGAAGATAATCAAACAGTTAACACTAATTATGATTTTGATTATATTACTATTTAAATTGTATTTCGAATGATTTATTCAAATATAGATGATCAAATATATTCATGCAAACATCACATGTCTCTCTACGAAAGAAATCAAGAACATCATTGTCCTTATCATGTCATACATATTACTTAAAGTTGTTCTTGAAAGAATCCTCAAAATCAATATCAAAATGAACTAGAAAATGACCAGAAGAACATTCTGGATGTTCCATATTAAAGAAAAAGTCAAGACAGATCATTTTCTATAGTCCAAACTACAAGTTAAGAGTATCAAAACTGCTCAAATAAGTATTCAAGCCCATAACTCGAGTTGAACTCCCAAAGGAGGAAAACAAGCTCCAAATTGATCTTTAGATTGATGAGTTGTGAGCAACGACAACAAGGACGCAAGTACATTATTGTTACATCTTTTTGCATAAAGCTCTGCATGCTTCTGATCTAAAAACTAACATATCATAGCCCACTCACTCACTCATTCATGTTCTCCATCAAAATCAAAAAGAAGAACATTATGGGTTTATCAAAGAACAATTTGGACAAAATAGAACATGTGCTTAATAGCCAACTAAGGTTTTCTAAGGACTATATTCAATTTGATATGAGTATTTCAAACCTCTTTTCATTTATAAAAGGAAAATCAAGGAGAAGACAAAGGCGACAGTTTCAAAGGCAATCAATTTACACTTGATCATTCGTACTCAAGTAACAAAACTCTTCTCTCAAGCAAAACTCCAGTTCTCTCTCATTATATTCAAGTGTTGAGAAGATTTTAGATGTTAAACACTTTTATTATACACATCATTTGTGACTCAAGTGTATCTCTTAAGTTAGTTTGAGTGTGTTGAAAAAAAAATCTTTTAGTTATTGAAAGGTTCTTCTAAAAATCCTTTCAAGGTTGAAAGGTGAAAGTTGTAATTGATCAAGGGTGATCAAGAAATATAGTGCAAAAGCATAACGTTCTGGTGCTAAGCACATTAGTGGAAAATCTGACAAATTGTGAGGACTAGACGTAGCCCACATTGGGTGAAGTTCAGTGGAAGTGTGATTTAATTGGTGAATTGCAAGATTAAATACTTCATTTTAAAGGAACTGGACGTAGCTACTGTATTAGTGGTGAACTAGGATAAATTGGTTTTTTTTTTGTGTTTATTGTGTTACCCGCTCTATTTTCATCACTATATTTTAATTATGTTAAAAACGGTTTTAAAGTGAAACACAATTCAAACACCCATTTCTTGTGTTTCTCATTCTACAATTGACATCATAGCTCGATCTCAAAAATAAACACTTAACCGTGTTTGAGAAAATATATGAGTTATTATGACTAACTCTAGTGATGAAGTTATAGGTGGAATGTTAACATGCCTCCCTTATTTGAAGGAGAAAGATTCGCGTATTGAAAAGGCATGCTCAAAAATTTATACATCTCACATGATCTTGAACTTTGGGACATAGTCGAAGATGGCTATAAGGCTCCAAAAGACGCTACTGGTGTTGAAATATCTAGAAATAATTACAATGTTGACCAAAAGAAACAGTACTAGATGCATCATAAAGCAAGAACCTTCATGGTGAATGCAATCACTTTTAAAGAGTTCTAAAAATTTAGCATCAAAGAAACAACAAAGAGTATCTTTGATGCTCTAATTGTCAACTATGAAGGAAATAAGCAAGTGCATGAAACTAAGGAAAATTTACTTGTCAGGAAGTATGAACTTTTCTAGATGGAAGATGATGAAGACACTGAGAAATTTTTTTCTACATTCCAAACTTTGGTCTCTAGATTGAAGGTTCACCAAAAGAGTAACATTATCTATGACCACGTCAAAAAGATCCTCAAAAGTCATTCCAACAAGTGGAGCCTAAAGGTAACGGCAATTAAAGAGACTAATGATCTAAAAAAAACTGTCTCTGGAAGAGTTGATGAGTTCACTCAGATCCCATGAGATTGAATTGGTTGAAGATCATCCCATGAAGATGTCAAAGTCCCTGGCTCTTCAGTCCCAAGGAAAGAAAGCAAACTCTAAAGTCGTAAAGCAACAAAAGACTTAGAGGAAAGTGAATAATAACATTAGACTGAAAACTCATATGATGAAGAGTTGTCCTTTATCTCAAAGAAAATACAACACATGTGGAACAATAGGAGGAAATATTCTCCCAAAAGAGATTTCAAACGATCCTAAAATAGTAGAGAAATAGGTGAAAAATCATATAAGAAAAAAATCATCTGCTACTTGTTTTGATGATAACTTGATGTTAGAACCAAATTAGTTTGAAGAATTATGACTCTTACTTGTTTTGATGAGAACAAAAATTATTTTGTGGGAACAATTTAAAGCACTAATGTTCTGAATAAGTGTGCAGTTGCAAGATCTAGTTTATTTTGAATGAATTTACACTGCATCCTTTGATGATTGGACTAAGTTAAAGGAACACCTAGACTCCGATTTTATTTTCATATTCTAAGTCTGACGAACACACTCTAAAGTGCGCCTCTAGTGATTCTGGTAATACATACAAGGCTCTTATTAGTCTAACACTGATGACTACAACAAGCATTTGATTTCTTTGTCTTTGAAAAAACAAGTCATTGTCTGCCTCTCACAATCACATTAATCGTTTGACTCTGTTTAAAAGTCAATGCCCCAATGAAAATTCAACGTTATTAAAAGTCAATGATATGATTACAAGTCAACACCCTAAAAAATCAACGTCCAAAAAACTCAACATTTTGAAAGTCTATGTAACACACTTTGATTATGATATCATCTTCTCTCTCTCTCTCTCTATCTCCATATCAAGATACACATAATCAATTACAAGGACTATTTCTAGACAAGATTTAATCGTGAATTAATCTCTGAAGATTTGATATGTAACTTCATGATACATGTAGATTTCTTGCAATCATAGAAACCCTAAAGTTTCTTTATAAAAAGACAAGCAACCCTCTTTGATAGACATAAAAACAACATACCACAATAAGCATAATACAATCGTCTCTACACTCTTGCTCTCTATCCTTTGTTTTGTCTATGTGCTAATAAACAGTTTCTGAGAATAAAACTTGTAAACGCCCTCTTGTGAGAGGATTCAGAAAACCCTTAAACTTACTATTTTGTAACCTATTCTACTAGTGGTTGCATTCCTCAACAACTTGACAATACTAAGCTAGAAGGTTGAGAATACTTGAACACATTCAGTTTGACTAGCGAGTGTTCAGTGGAACTGTGATTCAATTGGTAAATTAGTGGATTAAAATCCTCCAGTTTGAAGGGACTAGACGTAGCTACCATGTTAATGGTGAACCATAATAAATTGGTTGTGTTATTCTATGTATCTATTTTATCTTTTCTATTTTCATCACTTGGTTTCAATATTGCTAAAAAGTTTTTAAACCTAAACACAAATCAAATCCCCCATTTATGTTAGAACCAAGTAGCTTTGAAGAAGTATTACCCTCACTTGTTTTGATGATAACAAAATAGTTTGTGGGAATAATTTAATTCACTAATTTTATGATTAAGTGTACAAGTCATAGATCGAGTGAATTTTATGTATTCTCTTGTCGTATTCTCTGATAAATGGATGAAGAAAAAGGTACAAAAGCACTTTGCTTCAGTTTGTCTCTCTATGTTTGATACACAAGCAACGTTGTGTCCCAATTGCCTCTAGAAATGCAAGCAATGTCATAGTTCAGTTACCTCTGATGAATGCATATGTGTTTTGGATCTTCTGTCTCAAATGACTACAATCTACACCCAGTCATATGCCTATGATGAATTCACCAAGTGCCTCTTCGTCTGCCTACGATGAATTCAGCAAGCATCTGTTCATCTTCCTCTGAAGTGTGCAAGCAAGTAATTGCCTCTACCTCTGATAATCACATCAAGCATCTGATTGTATAACTCTAAGTAATTATGTATCTATTTTATCTTTTCTATTTTCATCACTTGGTTTCAATATTGCTAAAAAGTTTTTAAACCTAAACACAAATCAAATCCCCCATTTATGTTAGAACCAAGTAGCTTTGAAGAAGTATTACCCTCACTTGTTTTGATGATAACAAAATAGTTTGTGGGAATAATTTAATTCACTAATTTTATGATTAAGTGTACAAGTCATAGATCGAGTGAATTTTATGTATTCTCTTGTCGTATTCTCTGATAAATGGATGAAGAAAAAGGTACAAAAGCACTTTGCTTCAGTTTGTCTCTCTATGTTTGATACACAAGCAACGTTGTGTCCCAATTGCCTCTAGAAATGCAAGCAATGTCATAGTTCAGTTACCTCTGATGAATGCAAATGTGTTTTGGATCTTCTGTCTCAAATGACTACAATCTACACCCAGTCATATTATGCCTATGATGAATTCACCAAGTGCCTCTTCGTCTGCCTACGATGAATTCAGCAAGCATCTGTTCATCTTCCTCTGAAGTGTGCAAGCAAGTAATTGCCTCTACCTCTGATAATCACATCAAGCATCTGATCGTATAACTCTAAGTAATTATGTATCATCTAATTAAATTCGACGCTCTAACAAAGTCAATACTCTGAAGACGTCAAAACTCTAATGAAAGTTAACGCACCAAAGAAGACAAAGCATATGCGCATCCTCTGATGAACATCTTGAATATGCTACTTGTCTGAAGATCTTAAGACATGTTATGACTATCGTATCCTCTACTTCCCAACTGTTTTAAACCTGATACGCTAAATCAATTACAAGATTAGTCTTGGAAAGTTTCTATGGAAAATCAATTTCAAAATATACGATACGGAACTTTATGAATTATGTTGATTTCTTGCAATAAGAACAACGGTCAGGAACCTTAATCATTCTATATAAAAGGACGTGAGTTCCTTAAAGGAAGAGATGAAAAAACATATAAGCTATAAGCACATATGCACTCTTGCTCATTATCATTATGATTCACTTTAGTGTTGAGAGAATTTATGAAGTAACAAATTTGTAAATAGTCTCTGCGATAGCAAATTCAGAAAAGCCCAAAACCTTTTTGTTTGTAACCTAGTGCAGTAGCGGTTTCCTTCCTCAACAACTTGATTGTACTACGTGATAGCATTTCAGCAAGTGTACTGAATCGTTGCAAGTAATAATAAAAACGGTAATACCGAGTGTCGAACTCAAGGATTGCGTTTTACTATCGAATTATCTTTAATTACTGAAATTGAACAAAAAGTTTCCGAATTGATTTAGGTAATATTTAAAATAACAATAGTAATGAAATTGAACTTTTATGATGAGAAAAATGTCAGGGATGAGTTTCACTTTGAGTCCAACCTTGGTTTCTAATTTGATCTTAGTTACTGAATTCCTTTATTGAATTATTACCGAATTCTCTTTAGTATTCTTGCCCTAATGTCTTAGTGACAGAACCTTTAATTCTAAAATAACCCCTATTTCCTTAGTGGGTTTAAAATTAGGATTAAGCTTTACAGTACAAAAATTTTCTTTTAAATTGTTGTCTCTGCAACTACTTCAATTGGTTTCATGACCTGCATCTATCCCAAGACTACAATCTCATGAATTTATCATCTCAAGCATTCGTAAAGTCCACTTCCGTTTCAAATTACGAATCATAGAACATTTTAAAGTTGATCAGGCAATAAAAAGCATTAACCACATAGATGATAAATATAATTCAATAAATTTATTCATATAACCAGAAGTCAATTCAGACAAATAAAGGTTTCATCTTGTTCCACTCATCCCTAACAAATAGGGTTTAGTTACTCATTACAGAGATTAAAGAGATAGAGATTAAAGAAGAATTAAAAGAAGGATTCATGAATGATTCTTGATAAAACTCCTTCAATGGTGTAGAACAGCCGTCTTTGAGCTTCTCTGCTAGGGCACAAGTCTCTCAGCTTCTCAATTGACCAAAAGATCCCTAAACAATCAGAAAAACTCAATTTTATGTATTTTGCAGTGCGCCACGCGCTCCAGGCGTTGGCCTTGCGCTTCATGCACAATTAAACAGAATCAACAGTGCAAAAATGCGCTTCAGGCGCATGTTTTGCGCTTCAGCGCACAACATCTTCTATCTGACGTATACTGCATATTTCTACTATTGTGATTCCGAATTCGGTTCCGATGTCTTCATGAAAGTTGTAGATATGGAGTTTAGCATTTATTTGCACTTGATTTGACTCCAATTGGACACCTACAACTCTAGATATCACTGAAATACTCCACATATGTTATGTTGATTTCTCACCAGAATTCAGCACTGCACTATAAACAAAGAAACGACGCAAAACTCCGAAAAATATCTACTTAATTTACGAAATAAGAACATAAGCATTTTATTAAACCCAAGAACTAGAATCAACAAAATATATCAAATAAATCATTAAATTAACTAATGATTGAAGATAAATAAGACTAAAAACAATGAAAAATATGCATATGATGAAGAGTCATCACTAAGCTAGAAGGTTGAGAAGATTGAACACAGTCAGTGTGATTAGTAGGTGTTCAAGTGTAAATATGATTCCGCGATGAACTAGTGGATTAAATCCTTCAGGTTGAAGGAACTTGACATAGTTACCGTGTTGGTGGTAAACTAGGATAAATCTTTGTATCTCTCTAGACTACTTTCTTTACTTTAGTATAGACACGAAAAAAAAATTTAATCAGAAAACACAATTCAAACCCCATTTCTTGTGTTTTTTCGTTCTACACTTTCTAGTGTTTTTCGTTGTACACTTTCTTGTGTTTCTCGTTCTACAATTGGCATTAGAGCACAGTGTCAAAGTTGAGCACTTAACCGTGTTTGATAAAAGATATGTGTTATTATGACAAACTTTGGTAATAAAGTTACAAGTGGAAACAATAATAGGCCTCCCCTATCAGACGGAGAAAGATTTGCACACTTAAAAGACAAGCTCAGAAGTTTCTATATCTCACATGATCTTGAACTTTGGGATATAGACGAAGATGACTATGAGGCTCCAAAAGACAATGTTGGTGTTGAAATATCCATAAAGGATCTCTACGTTAACCAAAAGAAACAATACATGATGCATCATAAAGCCATAACTTTCATGATGAATGATATCACCTTCAAGAAGTTTGAAAAATGCAGCAACAAAGAGTATCTTTGATTCTCTAGTTCTCAACTATGAAGGAAATAAATAGGTACATGAAGTATCAACTCTTCTAGATATAAGAAGATGAAGACATTGAGAAAATGATTTCTTGATTCCAAACTCTGGTCTCTTGATTTGAGGTTCTCCAAAAGAGTTACACTACCTCTGACCACGTCAAAAAGGTCCTAAAAAGTCTTCCCAGCAAGTGCAGACCAAAGGTAATAGTAGTTCAATATCTTAATAATCTACACAAATTGCCTTTGGAAGGGCCGATGAGTTCACTCAGATCCCATGAGATTGAACTAGTTGAGAAAGAGCCCAAGAAGAAGTCCAAATCCTTAGCTCTCAAGTCCCAATGAAACAAGGTTAACTTCAAGGCTCTGCAAGCTACTGAAGACTCTGAGGAAAGCGAATCGGATAATACGAGTGAAGAATCAGCTGATGAAAAGTTATCTTTCATCTCAAGGAAAATCCAATGCATGTGAAATAACAAGAAGAAATCTATTATTAAAAGTGATTTCAGACAATCCCAAACTAACAGAGAAAGAGGTGAACAATCAAGAAAGAAAAGAATAATTTGCTATGAATACAAAGAGCTAGGACATTTCAAATTAAAATTTTCTAAACTTGAGAAGGGAAATTCCCAAAGAAATGACTTCAAGGGAAAGAAGAAAGGTGCTATGGCTACATGGATGACTTTGATGAATCATTTGATGAGGATGAATAGCATGCAAACATGGCTCTAATGGCATATACAAACTCTGACTTTGATTTTGAGGATGAGTATGTTGATGAAGAAATTGATGTATTATCAGACCTATCTGCTAATGAACTTTTAGAAATGCTCACGAAATTTAACAAATAAATATAGTTCTCTTGAAAAGACATTGAAAACCAAAAAAAGAGAAAATCTAACTTTGAAAGAAAACGTTCCGAATATTTCAGTTGAAACTCTTTTATGTTTGAAAAATCCTTTCAAGAATTTCTTGCAAACAATAAATTTGATATTGGTAATGAAGAACTATAGAAAATTATTGAGGATAACTTACTTGATATTGCTTAAAGAAAGGTCACAATAAAAGAACGTATCTTTGCAAAAAAAAATGGAAAGACAAAACACCTTTTAGAACTAACAAACTAGGATCCAACCAAATGTGGGTTCCTAAGAATAAAATAATTTATCTTGCATATATCCTTAGCAATAAAGTTAAAACACCAGTCATGGTACCTAGACAATGGATGCTCACAACACATGACGGGAAAAAAGTCTAAATTCCAAGACTTGACCCTTAAGAATGGAGTATTTGTAGACTTTAGAGGTGATCAGAATGGTAAGATCATCGAGCACGACACAGTAGGTAATGGTTCCCTTCCCCTTATTAAAAATGTTTTATTTGTAAAAGGACTAATGCACAACCTATTGAGCATAAGTCAATTAAGCAACAGTGGTTATGATATGGTCTTCGATCAAAAGTCATGTAAGGTAATAAGTTAACATATGGATCCATACTATTTACTATCCAAAGGAATAACAATATTAACATAATAAACTTATCTGATTTGGATAAACAAGTAGTAAAGTGTCTTATGTCTATGAATGAAGAACAACTTATTTGACACAAAAGATTAGGACATGCCAATTTGAGGTTAATCTCAAAATTGAAAAGACGTGATTTAGTCAAAGGCTGACCAAATCTTAAATACAAATTAGATGTTCTTTGTGAGGCATGTTAGAAAGGGAAACAAACAAAATTATTTTTTCCTCTAAAAATGTTGTTTCTACTTCTAGACAACTAGAACTTTTACATCTTTATTTATTTGGCCTTGTAAAGACTGTCACTGTTAGTGGTAAATGATATGGACTCATTATAATTGATGATTATTCCAGATGGACATGGATAAGGTTTCTCAAACACAAGGATTAGTCACGTAAAGTTTCCACTACCTTCTACAAACAAATGCAAAATAAAAAAGGTTTGTATATTGCAATAATTCATAATGATCATGATATTGAATTTGAAAATAAACCTTTTGAAAACTTATGTGAAGAGATTACTATCTTACATAACTTTTCCTCTCCTCGAACACCTCAACAAAATGGTGTTGTAGAAAGAAAGAATATATCTCTTCAAGAAATGGCACGCACCATGATTCATGAAATGAATTTTGCCTTGTACTTCTAGGAAGAAGCAGTGAACAGTGCATGTTATATTCAATATAGAATCTATATTAGACCTATTCTTAATAAGACTCCTTATGAACTGTGGAAAGGAATAACACCCAACATTTCATACTTTCATCAATTTGGTTGCATATGCTTCATTTGGAATACCAAAGAGAATTTTAAAATGTTTGATTCACGATCTCAAAAGTGCACCTTTTTAGGATATATACTCTGAAAGGTCTAAAGCCTATAGCGTATACAACAAATAAACATTTATTGTTAAAGAATCAATTCATGTCAAATTTGATGACAAAAAACCTGAAAATAAAAATTCAAAGGCAGGTGTAGAGTTTGCATATTTATAGATATTAGAGGAACTAGAAATATCAAAGGAACCAACAAAACAAACTTCTAATTCATCAAAACATGTGCCTAAAAATTCAAGGAAAATCAACCATGAATCTCCCACAAGTCAAGATCACTAGGAACCCAAACCTGGATGGAAATACAAATCTTCACATCAAGACTCTCTAACCATATGAGGCGTAAATCATCCTCTGAAGACCACATCCGCATTTAAAGAGACATTCATGTTTGGACTGTTATATGAAATGATGCCTACAACTATAGACGAAGCTCTATCAGATGATGGATGGATAATGGCTATGCAAGAAGATTTGAATCAACTCAAAAGAAATGATATATGGGATCTTGTACCCAAGCCTAAAGAAAAAAGTCAAATGGAACCAAGTAGATTTTTAGAAACAAATTGAATGAGAGAGTTGAAGTGATTAGAAACAAGGCTAGGCTTGTAGTGTAGCTCAAGGATACAATCAATGAGAAGATTGCATTGAAGCTTTTGCCCCTGTTGCAAGTGTAGAGGCAATTAGATTTTTACTTTCATTTGCATTATTTAATAGAATCATTTTATATCAAATGGATGTGAAAAGTGCTTTCTTAAATGGTTACATAAATGAAGTGTATGTCAAACAATCTTCTAACATTGAAGATAATGAATTTCCATACTATAATTTCAAATTAAAGAAATCTTTGCATGGTTCGAAACAGGCTTCCAGAGCATGGTATGATAGATTAAGAAATTTTTTTATTAAAGAATGATTTTGAAAGAAGCCACGTTGATTAATTTGAAATAATATTGAGGCCGACATTTAATTTGTGCGCGTGTTACTTACTAATTGTAATTGACACCCTCAAGGAAATGTACTATAGTGCTTGTCCTCATAACAGAGTTTGAAAAAAAACGTTTGTACCTGAGTTGGTCCCTACGTGGATAGAAACTTAAATGCCTGTCCTCATACCCTCTACACACCTAAGTGCTCGTACCTGCATTTGTTACTTGCAATTTGACTATTAAGACAATAAATAACAACAAAAAAACCAAACTCAATTAGAATACGATCTAAAAATCCTTCCAATCAATTCATAAAATATTATCAATGATAGTAGTTAGCCAAATTATAACATCCACAATATAAAAAACAAGTATATTACAAGGCATTTCCTGTATGTCGATGCTAACCTTTATGGTTTGAAACCTTTATATTATATTGGCATCGCCAATGGTCATATCTTAGACTTGGACTTGGTCTTCTTGCATGCGTTTCCAACCTCCTACCTTCATTCCTTCCTCATCCTTCTAGCCTCTGCGTTTCGATCGCTGTTGTTGTTGTTATTTGCAATTGGATCAATGTTCTTCTTTCTTCTTCGTTTTTTGGTCGTTTCCATCCTCCTTTGATCAAGTTTTTTATCATGATTAGGTTTGGTCATGATCTAGCTTTGGTTACAATCTGATTCATCATGATTGAGTTTTGATTCTTATTCGTCACGATTTGATTTGTTCCTAATTTAGCGTTTCGTGTTTGGCTTTAAGTTGTATCGGTTGCTGCTCCCATGTTGCAAGGTTTTAGACAATGGCGATCATTCACAAAGCCTTCCAATGGTCTATTCTTAGTGATTCAAGACTGACAAAGATAGTTCCTCCAACAAACACATGTTTGTCGGTTAACACTCAGCACTCCTATTCAAGTCTTTTGAAAAAGTTATCAAGATTAATGAACCACAACCCTAAGCCATTTACCAAAATCTTGTATTAAAAGGTCAACCTTTTCTATCAAAATACCAAAATATGGATATCAATTATGTGTGGTGAGTTGCAAGAATAATCGAATAACCTTCGAGGTTGAGTCACCATGTCTAAAGGTGACTCACCGATTACTTTGTCAGTTTTATGTGAAAAGCTATAAAAAATTTGGAAAATGGTTGGTTCATGGAAATTTGTTCCCCCTTTAGAAAGGATTTTATGAGTTTTCCTTTGCATCCCTCGATGACTTGCAAAGTTTTCGAGCAATTAAACCATGGAATTTGAAATTTGGTCTTCTTCGCGTTTTCTCTTGGACGAAAGATTTCAATCTGAGATTTGGTAAGAAACACAAAGGTCCAATGTTGAATTTGCATATTTAATCTCGTGGAATGTTGGATGCCAAAAATTATTTTTACAATTGCTTCATGTATTGGCACCCCTTTATCTATTGATGAAGTAACCAACTAAAAAACATTGGGACATTTTCTCGAGTATTGATGGATTTTGACATGATACAAGATATGAGAGATCATGTTCTTGTTGAACGTGAAGGGTATGCTTTTTTTGGTTGCATTGATTATGAAAAACTACCATTGTTTTGTGAATCTTGTAACGTTGTTGGACATTCTATAGATAAATGTCAGCAAAACTCTAATGGTCATGCAATACCTCACTCTCTTGAAGACGTTGTAGTGGTAAAGAAATATGTCCCTATAAAAACATTGTTATTTCAACATTGAAACTTAAGGTACAAATAAAGATATTTAGGGTTATAGTACTCATCATGTTGTTAACTCTCCTTTTATTGTTTATATCCACAATGTTGAACTAGGAGGCACCACTATTATTCAAAAAAATTATCCCTCTTATTATAAAAAAATTGATAAAAATTGAGATGAAGCATCACACTCAGATTTAGTTGATTTTGGGGAATCAGAAACCATTCCAAAGACGCTTCAAGAATCTAAAGTCCAAGCTACACATGATCCAAAATATATATTCATGCGGTTTTTGGTTCCATCTTATTTAATTTAGCTACCACAGATCATCTACAAGACGATCATTAATATTCAAATATGTGTATTGTTGGTTCTTCGAGTGATGCAATGTTCGAGGAGAACAACCATCAATTCTCTTTCGATTTGGATGTCAGCTCAAATGCTATTGTTACCTATGATAATTTACATCCTAGGATTTCTCATGACTTGAAGATATTGCAAGAATTATTTTAAAATAGAGATGAAGAGAACACAACTTCAATTGGCGATTTGAAAAATCATTACAATGTCAGTGAAAAACCTTCTACGGAGGTAATTGTTACTCACGAAATATCTTGCAACAAACTATAGAAAAGGGTTAAATTGAGTTCAATCGTTTCAAAAGCGAGTATAAAAAAATTTTCGAGTCGCATAACGGTAAATCAAAATTTTAAATGTGTTTGACTCGTGTATATAGAGTATTGTAATTCGTACTCAAAACATTGATAGTATAAAAATCAAACAACTCAAAGTAAATGGTAATTTATGCAAGAAAACAAAAAAAAATTGATTGAAGAGTTATGAATGGTTTTAAAGCTTCAATCAAATCCACAAAGATCTCTTATCAATACTTAATGAATCACAATTAATAGAAACACTTAGAAAATAGAATTTTCAATTTTAATCACTATGTAAACACTATGTAAAATTAGAATTTTATGTAACACTTAGAAGACAAGATTCAAAACAAAAAATTCTAATAACATAATCTTTATAATAATTTTGCACAAAATAGAAATTCGCCACCAAACACCAATTCTAACTTTTGTATTTGACTTTGAAAGTTTACAATATCCTTCTGTGAATGTTACATATACATGCACACAAACCCTGCTTCCTAGATGCCTTTGACACAAAATCTTGAAACAATCCTCCATTTGAAACCTGGCAAGATAGAACACTAGATAACCCTATCTAGAATCCTTGAAGATCTCCCTCTTCAGTCCATCAACACATAATCCATTGATATCCCCTTAATAATTCGTATCAAGAATAGATGCTCCAACAATCTATATACCCTCATTGTTGTTTCTCTCTTTAAAATTCGACCGCACACACGACTTGAACAAGAAAGGGTTTCAATCAATGTTATGATCTCCAATGCATGAGTTTAAGGAATGAGTGAAAGTATTCTTAGGTTCAAAAAGTTTAGGAAAACTTACATATAATGCATGAAAAAGATTGGCCAATGACAAACGTTTTCTATCAGAAATAACAACTTCATAACGATCATAACTGCCTCAAAATTGTCAACAATCAAGTTTGCAGGTCTGGAAAATTAATTTAACATCTTGTGAATCGATTTACACGTGTTTGGAAAACCCATTTTGAATTCTGATGTAGCGTGAATCGATCCACGAATGTGTAGCTCGAGTGACATAACTCACTAACTTGATGGTGAATCGATTCTTAGCCATATGAATGTATGTAAGTCGATTCATAAGTTGGTATGTCGATTTACAAAGTTAATAATTACTTAGATTTTTTTTTTAGGTGTTTCAAAGTTATTTATTGTTTATATAAACAATTTTATGATTATTTTTTATAAAATCATAAAGTTATTTATATAAATAATAAAGATATATATTTTTTGTTATTGAAATACATGAGATGGAATGTAGGCTCATAAAGATAAATATATAAATAAATATACTTATATTTACATGTGGGTGTAGGGATGAGTGGACACTAAAGTGTCCATACCTACACTTATATCCGCTCAATTTTGTGGTTAGTTACCCAATTATATGTCTGTAGCTATTATGCAAATATTTATCTTATCTATTGTTTTTTTTTTTAATAGAGTCTGAGTTCAATTGTCATATCTAGTGTTGCTACTATATGTGATTATTCCTAAAGAGAGAACATAGAATCTATAATTATGGTATGTTTCTGATGTGTTAGATTAGTTGGTAAGAATTCCACCATATAATCTCAAAAAATATAGTTCAAATTTTGTATGGAATTTTTTTAAATTGTCCATTGTCTCTCTTATACATCGTTTTACTCTCTCATAAAAACCCGAGCGAGTACTGCAATAGGTGAAAATGATTATTCAAGTTTGATCGTGCAGTAGAAGATGTCAATAAGTAAAGGCGGGTGGCCCTTTTGGTGCGAATAAAACGCAAAAACAATTCAATTTTTAGTATCACATTGATTAGGATACATGCCCAAACCGGCGATTAAGGAAAAATTGAGATTTTATTCCTAAACAATAGAAAGTATTAATTTGATCACTTAAAATCTACAAATATCACTCAAAATAGTCACGATTACAACTAAATTATTCATAAAAATTATTCTGATTAATTTGGTCGCCCTTTTGATATTTTGGAAAACTAAATTAGCATATTTTTATTGATTTAATTGCAATTTTAATTTCTTTATTTTTATTGTTTTACGAAATTAGTCATCCTATTTTAAAAGTCGACAGTTTTGATATCTTCATCTGATTTTGTAATTGAAAAATGATGACATGTGATGCTTTAAATAACGTGACATATAATATGATAATATAGAATAATTAACACATATGAAATTGGAATAAAACGTCGGAAAAACTTAGATTTAAACTTTGAATTTTTTTCATTTTTTTAATTTAATTAATGACATATGAATAATTAATGCATCTAGTTTGTTATATAACATAGAATTGTATGTCAAATTATTAAAAATATATTAAATCATCATTTTTTTAGTTCAAAAATCTGAAAGAGAGATCAATACTGTCGATTTTTAAAATAGAATGATCAATTTTCGTGAATTAATAATAATAGAGGGATCAAAACTGCAATTAAACTATTTTTATTTCTCAAAACTCAATTAAGTCTATTTTTTATAGAGGATCGTTTTGAACTATTATTTTTATTTTAAAAAATATCTCAAATTCCATTAATAGTTAATAGTTCAATTAGTCTTATTATTTGTTTTAGTCTGTACATAGAGTATTATTATTTGGTAAATAGTAATAGCGTTGCTGACTTGTGTGTATAAAAAAGTTGGGGAAAAACACAGTAGTGGCCCCTGTAGCAAGTAACATATAGTTCTGCTCCTATAGGGACCACTTTCTTTTTCTTCTCTCTAGAACTAATTTTGATTTTATACATCAAAATCGCTTTAAATTGACACCCACACATGGCTTTAGGTAAGAGAGTACAAAACAAATTAATAACAATAAATAAAAAAAGCCAAACTAGAAATCCAAATGAATGTTTGTACCTGTTTGTTTTCAAGGTGAATGCAAATTGTACCTCGGTAGCACCGATGCTAGTAATGCATGTTCGGTAGTGCTTGTTGGTTGTGGTATTGGAGAGGCCTCAAGAAAACATATTAAAAAAAAAGTCAGTAATTAAATTTATATGATACAAATATTTTAAAATACATCTAATATAATATCATTGAATGATTAATGTTTATGAAATTGTAATTTTTTTAAATAACAAATGTTAATATATAACGTTAGTTTCTCTAAAAGCTTCGATTTCAACTCCATAAATTCTTCATTTTTGTAAATCAATTAATAAAATATGAATATTTAGTTGATTTAGAAAGTTTTATATCATAAGATCGTCTGTCATGTTATTTATAATATATTAAATTACAATTTTTTAATTAAAAAATATGAAAAAATAATTAATAATATCAAATTTTAAAATAAAAAAACTAATTATACAAATTGATAAAAATAGGAGATTAAACCTGCATTTAAAACTTAAATTTAATATCAATTTATTGTTTACATCTCACAAGTTACACCACAATTTTATAATATATTGTAATAAATGTTCTACTCTCTACACAAGAATAATCCTTACGTTTCTTATATTTTGCGATCAAATCCTTACTCTCTACACAAGAATTAAGAGCATATACAATACACTGATGTTGTTATTAATAATGAATTTACAATTGAAATAAAACTATAATAAATATGAAAAATGGAATAATAATTCATCATTTTTAATTTGTTTATCATTATTTTCTTTTAGCTTCCTTTCTTTCTTATCCTGAGCAAAAATTTCAAAACATGCTACAAATAACAATTTTTTTTACAATATAACCTTATATCACATATACAAATATGTCTATTATGATATATAAATAAAACATTTGGTGATGATACTTTAATTGTACAGTAAAATGTTATTGAACATTTTAAAAGATATAATATTATAATTTTATTTACTATGAATGAATATTTTAACAAAAATAACATATTAATGTTTTTTATTTAGAAAATATCAATTTTCTTTAAGTGTATTAATATTTATAATTTAAGAAAATGGAGATGAACAACTAAAAAGTAAATACATATGAAAAAGTTATACTAATTAAACATATTTTAAACATTGAAAATAACTAAATAAATTCACATAAAATTTGTATAATTTACTTGCTACGTTGCAGTGATGTGACTCGTTCATTAAATCTCAATCTTTTAATTTTGGTCATTATTTTTCATATTTATATCAATATATAGAATGTTACATCATTATAAAAATAATAATATTTATTTTTGAGTTAACATTAATCCGTGTCAAACAAGGGTTAATTACACTATTTAAGAAAATATATTAAAATAAAAAATCGGCTAATTCCTCGGACCTTCCTACTTAAAACTGTTTAACGTTCTTCAACTCGCCATTGAAGCAGTAACTTCGCATGACCTTTACATGTCAAATGAAAGCTATCTCCTCCCTCCCTGCTCCTCTGAAGAGGCTGGCGATACTTATCAAATAAATATTTATATATAAACTATTTTTATAAAAAAAAGTAAAATAATTAAATTATTTTTATATAAACTACAAGCAGTTTTTATAAGTTTTCTATGAGAGATCCGAAAAATAAACAATCTTACAAACACTTCTTATGCAAATATATAAGTACATAAAAGTCAATTCAAATCTAACGATATTTATCTTGTGACATGTTCGATGAAAGAATCCATTTCCATACGAGAAACTCCACCTTCATCCATTGACGTGTGAATATCATTTTTAAGGTTCAGTGCTTTTTCTCGCATCTCATCACCTTCCTTTGTTTCCATTAACCTTCTCACAACATTTTCAATATCTAAAGAAGTTACCAACTCATGTCTTTTATCCCACTCCTTCACAACCAACCCAACCTTCAAAACTTGTGTTATCAAAACACTATTTCTTGGTTGGTCAGAATGCATAGGCCATGCGGCTATTGGCACCCCCATGGAAATGCTCTCTAAGCAAGAGTTCCATCCACAATGACTCATAAACCCTCCTGTTGAAGGGTGGTTTAGAATTTCTAATTGTGGTGCCCAATCCCTCACAATTAACCCCATTTCTTTAACACTATCTTCAAACCCTTTTGGAAGCTCGTGTTTTTTCACTTCATTTCCATCAAAGATGTCTCCTTTATCAGCATCTCTTAACACCCAAATGAAATTTTTCTTGCTGCGTTCCAATCCAATTGCAATCTGTTGAATTTGTTCTTCTATCAAGGTTGTTGTTGTTCCAAAAGATACATATATAACTGAATTTGGCTCTTTTTTATCAAGCCATTCAATGCATGAGTGCCTACCCTTTGAATCATTCTTCTTAATGGTTAAAGGGTTGAAGGGCCCCACTGCCCAATGCTTCTTACTACAAGTGATTTTTTCTATCAACTCTATGTAAGGACTTTCAATTGCTCTGCTTGTATTATAGATGTTCCCATCATTGAATTTAAGGAATTCCTTTTGTGCATCAATGAAATCATTGATTTGGGGTGTGAAGCATCCTTCCAAAGAAGGAAATTGTAGGATATGTGAGGTTTCTAGTGGAGGTTTTCCCATTTTCTCCCAAATGAATGAGAAAACTGTAAAAGCACAAATACTTTGAAATGTGTAATTCTCAACATTTTCTATGTTTGCAGCATCTTGTACAACTGATGCCATTAAAGAGTCGTGGATCACAACGACCCTTTTGAAAACAGATGAAAATGATTGCATAAGTTCTTTCACATGCTCACGAAGATGTGAAGAGGCTTCAAAAGAAGGAAGCAAATGAGAAGGGAATTTGGTTTCTGCATTTGGATTGGGAGGAGGGGAATGAAAGAGAGGAACATTGAAGTGATGGAAATGGATATTTGAAATGGAGTTTTGATCCCAACCTTGGACACGAACTGTGGCTTGACGGTTGTGTGAGGAAGTGCTTACATAATGGACAGGTATGTTGTGTGATAAGATTTGGCATGACATATGTAGAAGTTGGTTCAAATGGCCTTGTGCTAGGAAAGGTACCATTATCACCACAACTTGGTTTTCATGGAAATTGTTGTTGCTGCTATGACTTTTTGAGTTGCTTTGACGATTGGAAGCCATTAATTGTTGAACTTTGGTAGTTTGAAACAATTGTTGAACTTTGAAACTAGATATGTAACTATGAGGGTCTTGGATATATATTGACAAAAATTAATATAAGAAACTAGAGATAAGTACTATGAGTCTATTGGAGTATAATATATATTTACAAACAAAAATGTTAAATGTTACCATCAAAAATAATAAAGAAAGACTAAGTGTTACCTTGAAAAACAATAACAAAAGACAACAAAAGACAAAAAGTTAGATATCACAATCATTAGTGTATTATTAATATTCTCAACTTAAAATTTTAATATTTGTGATTTATTATTGAAAAAGCTTACCATACTATATAACATGATTTCTAAATAATGGCAAACTTCCATACTTATCTAAATGACAGACTTATTTATTATTATTATTATTATTATTATTATTATTATTATTATTATTATTATTATTATTATTATTATTATTATTATTATTATTATTATTATAAAATGAAATCTACACATCATTACAAAATTATTTTCATTTTAAAAGCTACTACATTTGTCTCATATACAACGCTCTCTTGTAAAAAAAAAACTGCCCTATTCATTTTACAGATGTAATAATGAAAAACAGTAACGAAAGACAAAATATATATATATATATATATATATATATATATATATATA
>JBBPBO010000001.1:44668752-44801818 GCA_037974295.1 Cicer cuneatum
AAAAAAAAAATATATATATATATATATATATATATATATATATATATATATATATATATATATATATATATATATCATTCTTTAATGGATTTAGTTATTACAACTCACTAGTGTATTATTAATTTTCTCAACTTAAAATTTTAACATTCATGATTTATTACTGAAAAAGCTTATCGTATTATATAATATTGGTTATTTATAAAGAATGAAAAACTTTCATACTTATCTAAATAGCGGACTTACTTTTTTATTATTATTATTATTGTCGTCGTCATCATCTTATAAAAATAAAATCTAGAGATCATTACAAAAATTGATATTAAATTATTTTTATTTAAAAAATTACTACATTTGTCTCATATATAAGGCTCTCTTGTAAAAAAAAATTCCCTATTCAATTTACAAGATATGAGTTTATTGGAGTATAATATATATTTACAAAGAAAAATGTTAAATGTTACAATGAAAAATAGTAATGAAGGGCTAATTGCCAATGAAAAACAGTAAAAACAAAAAATTATATATCATTCTTTAATTTATTTAGCTATTGCAACTCGCTAATATATTATTAATTTTCTCAACTTAAAATTTTAACATTCGTAATTTATTATTGAAAAAGTTTCCGGTACTATATAGCATTGTTCATTTACGAAGAAGAATGGCAAACTTCCGTACTTACTTTATTATTATTATAATAATAATAATAATAATAATAATAATAATTATTATTATTATTATTATTATTATTATTATAATTTTAATTATTATTATTATTATTATTATTATTATTATTATTATTATTATTATTATTATCTTATGAAAATGAAATCCAGAGACCATTACAAAAATTGATATTAAATTATTTTCATTTTTAAAATACTACATTTGTCTCATACATAAGGCTCTCTTGTAAAAAAACAATTGCCCTATTCAATTTACAAAATGCATTAATTATTTTTTCACTAAAATATTCATAATTAAATGAAAAAAACTAAGAGATCATTGAGATTTCTCTTGTGCTTTCATCTCAACATTCTGTTTTCGACAAATAACTTAAAATTTGTTTAGACGTAAATAGTACCATAATTTTAAACCTAATTTCATGTATTAAAACATGTGTTTAGGTTAAATGTTTTTTTCTTTTTGAGGTAAATTTAGTTAATTGAAAATGGAATGATAAGCAATTTTTTATATATTATTTTGGATAAATATTTTTAAATTATTAATGAAATATGTTGATCGACTCGCATAATTCAAAGCCTGCATAGAATTGGCTTTGTACTCTAATTTTGTAGTTCCTGTTTCATATTAATTGGTCTTTTAACCTGACCCAAAATATCTCCTTAGTCGATGGAGCTAGTCCGATGCTGGTCGGGTAACCTATTTTAACTTCTGTCATTATAATATGAGAGACAATGAACTAGTTGGACTAGTTGAACTTGCCATGAAATATAAAAGAATAGAGAAGGAAATATAAAGTTGGTATAGTAGGAAATAGAGTAATTTAATCATCACCCTTCACATAATAGTAACAAATTACTAAAATTATCAACGTTCACCGTTAAAAAATAAATAAAGGGGATGTGAGGGTGATGGTTTAGTAACTTTTGTTGTCAATTTGGGTGGGATGATGTAATGTAACATTTTGGATTCACGGGTGGAAGACATGGAACGATGAATACATGAGGTCTAGTACCCCATGCATGTGCATTTCCTTTCCATAAAGTAACAGTTAATATGAATTCTGAAGTATCAGTCACTCTCTTAAAAAGTTGTTTGGCCATTTATTGCTAAAAAGTGGTGTAATTTTTGGACTCAAGCACTTTTTTTTTTAGGGGTGGTGTAATCAGCACTCCCAAGCGTTCACCGTTTAAAATTAATGATTAGTTCGGAATTATCTTTTTCTTTGATACACTATACGATAATCTTATTCAAAGTTTATTTTGGATTAATTTAATTAATTTTATACTAAAAGTTTCTATTCAAAATAAATTAATCAAAAGTATTCAAAGTAAAATTTGACACTCAACTTGATACCTCTATTTTTTTTTTTTAAAAATGAGTTTAAAGTTAATGTTTTTTAATGGAAGTAAAGTATATTTTTTTATTGAAAAAAAATTGGTGGATATCTATCCACCCAATATACATTTGGTATGAATCGACGAGCAAAACACATAGCTTTTAGAGTCGATTGACAATTTTGTGAATCAATTTGCACAACGTTAGATTTCGTAATTATTTTTTCAAATAGTGTGAGTCGACTCACTTGTTTTATGAATTGACTCAGGACCTACGGATTTAAAATTTGATAGTTTTAATGTTATTACTGTAGTTACAAAGTGGTTATTTCTATTAGAACTCATTTTTCAGTGGCCTAGCCTATCCATGCATCATATAAAAGGTTTTCTCTTCATGAATCATTTCTAAATATACAAGAATCATTTCACTTATTCCTCATACCCGTGCATTGAAGATCATATCGTAGATTAAAAACTCTTTTTTTTATCAAGTTAGGTGTGCAATCGACTTTGAAGCGAGAAACAACAAACAAGGAGATATGATTGTTGGAGTATATATTCTAGATACGAATCATCGAGGGGATATCAGTAGATTGCGTATCGATCGTTAAAGAAGAATTCTTCAGAAAATTACTAGATAGGTGTGTCTAGGTGGCTATCTTGCAAGAGGAGGCGTGATTTCATCTTAAAGATAAATTTGTGTTTAGAATTTAGACGGTGTTCCAAGATTCTATGTAGGAGAGTGTTTAAGAAAGAAAGGTTTGTCTGCATTGTTCCGGTGAAGGATTCTTGTAAACACTCATAATCAATAATAAAAGAAAGACAATTCTCGTTCATTTGAATGAGAATGTGATACTCTACAAGCGAAAATAAAATAGAGGAACCTGTATAAATAGCCATGTCAATCTCTTAATTCCTTATTCTTTAATTTTCTGAAATTTACATTGTTCTTTAATTTTTATTTCATTTGCAGTTTGATGACATTTTCTGTTTTGGTGCAAAATTGAATGAAATATTATTATTAGAATTTTTTGATTTAAAATCTTGTCTTGATTTTCACTACTAGAAAAACAGGATTTAGCGTCGGCCAAAAGCCGACGCTAACGCCGTTTTAACGTCGGAGTCGGGCCTAGGTTAAACGGTCGAAGCTATTGCATAGCGTCGGTCATATAGCGTCGGATGATATATTAGCGTCGGATGATATATTAGGTCTGGCCGACGCTAATCAGACACTAGTAAATAAAAACGCATCCGACGCTAAAAAAACTTTTGCCATGCCATTTTTTTTAAAAAATTAGCGTCGGATGGCCGACGCTACCGTCAACAAAAAGTCAATAAACTATTAGTGTCGGCTAGGCCGACGCTAAAGTCAAATAAAAGTCAATTTTTTTGTTTTGTTTTGTTTTTGTTTTGTTGCGTCAGACCAACTTAAGAGCATTCCTTTGCCAATATGTAGTCCACAGCTTCTTCCACAGTGTCAACAACCTGCAAAAGTGAAGTTGTATTATAATCACCCATAGGTAAACACTGGCAACATTACCCAAGCTGTGTTATAACCACGGCCACATATCCTTTAAAAACAGGCCAAGAGTGTAGTAATCATGGGTTCTCTATCAAAACGAAACAAAAAATAATCAAATAAAAATGTTGTTTATCATAGATCAATAGTGTATGATTTTGCTAATGCGTTTCAGTTTTTATCAGGCAACCATTAGTTCCCATCGTAGCACTAACAATGGAAGAAAAAAGAAGCATTTCTATATCTTACATCTCCAACTATCCATGACAGCAACATTCCAAAGATTTATTTCTTAAAAGAAATGGAGAGGAAAAAAGGAATTACCAGATCTGCTGGGAATTTGTCATGATTTTCCTTCCCCTTGAAAACACCAGTTCTTGTGAGGATAGAAAACCAAGGATGCCCGGTCTGAAATGCAATATTTTCATAAGTAGCATTTGTCAGCAAATAATTGTATTGATCATACTCTTGAATTTCAACTCCAATAGACATACCTGTCTTGCACCTCTAATGTCAACTGCAGGATTATCTCCAATCATGTAAAGTGTTTGAAAATGTTGATCGCTTTTATGATTTATGTCATAGAAATCTTCACCGAGTCTTGGCACAAATTGCTGTAACACAGTTGCTGCATTATTGAATACGGATGGATGTGGTTTGCCAAAGCATGTGTACTCTAGGGAATGAGGATGAATCCTGCAGATACAGTATTTCTCGGTTATAGATGAATGTTTGTGGAAGACTAAATATGAATTAAATCAGCAACATCCTACTAAAAATTTATCTGCATTTTTTCATCCGGTTGGGTTCATTCACCCCTTGACTTGTTTGGTTCATTGCAAACTTGCAGCAATGGATTTGTTAATGTTCTAGTTTGTAGCTTTGTTATGTTGGGAGCTACGGGGTTGAGAGTTGAGACTCAATATCGTTCACCTCCTTTGCAGATGGATTTACATTGTTCTATTAGATGCATCTGAGGAGTTGGGTGCTATATCCACGAGGCTAATATTTTGTGCACTATGGAGCCCTTATCCTTCAGCTGTTGCCTTTTGGATTTCATAAAAACACTAAACTTTTATGTTGGGCATGTCTAGTGAAAAATAACCATTATGTTGTAGACTCGCTCAGTTGTGCTCAAACTCATAATTCTATGTGAGTTTATGCAAAAACGGTTTTGTAAGTGACTTAGCTTGATTTTGATACCTAGAGTTGTAAACTTATGGTGTTATGAAAGTTTGACAACCATGCATACAAAAAAGCCATAAAATCTTTGATATGGAACAGTCATAAGATCATTGCAATCCGTTACCTGTATGTCTCTGCTCCAATCAACAGGATCACTGACTATGAATGCTGCTTGAACCCTTTTAGAGAAGACATCAACTCGTGGACCACTCTCATCAAATTTTGGATTCTGAGTATCAGCCAGCTTGGTTGTCCATTTCTTGTATGGTGCCAATGGATCAATGTTCTCAAAGCACGATGCATATTCGTCAATTGAGATAACATTTCTGAAGATAAAAAACAAGAATGAAATATTAAGACATTGCAGATGTTTTTAAATTGATTGTTCAATAAAATCATGAAATATCAGATAAACCAATTATCTTAAAACCTTACTTAAAACCATATTCAGACATCACAGAAGCTGGTTCTCCTTTTCCCACAGCAACAACGAGTTTATCCTCAAATCTGTAAACTAAAGTATGATAAATAAAATGCAACGGAATAGGCCTGTGCATATTAACCTTGCTGGTTTCAGCATGTAATCATATACAGCCAGATCAGATAAGAAGCACACATATACCTATTAACCAATTGTCTAAATCGTGAATGGCCCTGCAAAACCTGCACATCATGATCATGTTCCATTAAGGGCAGAACCTCAGTAAATCACTTATGATAGGTATGCATGCTTGCGCGGCAAGGGTGAAGTCATGTAGGTTACTCGTTCCTTTAACCCTGGATTGATAGTATCTCCAAATGGTCAAATATAGGACACTAGTAGTAGTTTCTGTATCAGGTGATAGACGAATAAACAATATAATATAATGCCCATGAGCTATATATTAACAAAAACTCTTTAAAAGGTATATCATTGAAGAATGCCTCTCGAGCTCCAGCAACCGTGCCTGAGTAAACACTGCATAAAAGTGAACCTAATCAATAATGTTATGAACATAAAAATGCTCTGGAGTAATAGCTCCTAATATTGAGCTATACTACTAATCTTTTAGTTAAAGAAAGGGGCTTAAAATCCTGTCTCCTTCTTTCCTGTCTAGTGACAAACATGCTCTTTTTAAGTCGTAAAGGAATAATTTGCAGTTTGAACTAGAAAAGTATTAAGATGACTAAAGATGTGGAGAAAAAGACATTACTTACATGTTGTAACCGCAGTTGTTACCCATGTTTATGCCACTTACTACTTGTGAATATGCATGACACATTAGCTACCAGCGGGACAAAATAAAGATCTTATATGTGAGGAATTTCTCAGAAAAATAACATCTCAAAACAAAATATAGAATATAAAGAACCAGAAGTAGCTCAAATAAGGGACAAAATCCGAATGTGGTATAAGTTTTACAAACACCTTTCAAAGACTACCTAAATAAATAAGATGACTGGCATTCAGTGATAAAGAAAAATAGCCAAGCAGATAGAGTAAGTTGCATCCCAAAGTGTGTCTAACATGAAATTACAGAAGCTACAAAATGTACCAGTGGCCTAAACGTGAGTTTGCTATGTTTTCAATGTGAAAACAAACAGAAGCTAAGGAAAAGAGTGCTTTGGAAAACAATGTAATTACTCAGAATGCAAAACTAAAAACCCAAACGACAGGGGTACCATACCAGATCAGTAGCATATTTAACTTTAATAGCTTACCTTGACGGCGACGGTTGACAGTGGGTTCGAGAGCTAGCTAGGGTTCAGATTGGCTGAGCTTCACGGCGGCGAGAGGCTGAGCTTCGCCGGCGAGGGTTCACGGGTTCGATAGCTTCAACGGCGAGGGTTCACACGGCTCGACAGCTTCGACGGCGAGGGTTCACTACAGAGTTGAGAGGGTTTGAGTATTACTTGAGATTTGAGAGTTCGATAGGGTTTGGTGCAAAGAGATTTTTGAGATGTTCGATCGCGTTTGCTGAGAGCAAATGTAACTTTGATATCTGTTTTGTTTTATTTTCAGTTCACAGATAAACAGCTATTAAAAATTTTAATTTTAAACAATTTACAATTTAGCGTCGGCTTATCCGACGCTAACTATCCAAATAAAAATAAAAAATTTTAAAAAATAAACTAGCGTCTGTTTTATTTTATGTAGCGTCGGCCTAGCCGACGCTAATAATCAAAGAAATCAAAAAAATAATTTTTTCTGTTAGCGTCGGCTTGGCCGACGCTATACCTACACTAACTAGCGTCAGAATCGGGGCCGACGCTAAATATGGCAGCTAAAATGAGTTTTTCTAGTAGTGTTTGTACGTTGAATGAAAATATGTTTTTAAAATTGAAATTCAACATCTTAAATTTGATTCAAATTGAAGAAACTAATATCTCATTATTTTTATTAATTGTGATTCATAGTATCCTTGTTTATGATATATCTTTTCCAAATTTAATTGAAGGATTATAAATCCTTTTCAAAACAACGTCTATCATATTTTTTTATTTTTTTATAAGTTTCTATTTGATTTGTGTTGTTTAGTTCCGATACCGTCAACAAATCGATATGAATATCTTATACGCTAAATATTTGAGTCAGTTGCATTAATAGTTTTTCATTTTTCATTGTGCAACTCAAACAATTTTCAAATGATTTTTTCAGTGTTTTTAATTAATTTTTATAAGCATTTTAAAATAGTTTATTAAAACAACTTATAGCATAATTTGAAAACAATTTTATTTTATTTTATTTTTTATTATGAAAGTAATATATTCTTAAACACTTATATGATAAATATTTATGATATATAAACACTTAATTAAGTTGTCTAATATAAATGTATAAGTTTAAATTTATATATTATTTATTTTGTTATTTTTGAAATAATTCCAATTTAATAATAATTGGTCCCTGTTTATTTTGTAATTTTTCCAATGTCTTCTCTTCTGCTGTGCTTTTTCAGTTTTTCTTAAGAGACCAGTGGTGGACCACAATAAATTACAATGACTTGCTACAGCCACTCTTATTTCGGGGCTTGCGTTGTAAAAACAAAGATTTTGGTATTTTTTAGTTTCAATTATTTGTACGTGTTGGGAAAAAATCATCTGCCCTGCAATTGAACTCATCTCAATCACTTTTCACTTTTTTCTCGTCCGTCCCAAAATGTCTTCATCCGTTTCAACTGTGACTAAACCACCACCTAATACAAAGGTTTTTATTGTGTTTCTCGGTTTGTATATATTTATGTGAATGGTTTGTTATTGGTTTATGGTGATCCTCCATGAGTTAATACACCTATATATTATTGATTATTGATGGGGATGCAGTAACCATGCTTTTTATTACTAGTGTAGTCGTGGAAACAAAGCTAAATAAAAAAAAAACAAAAACACTCGAATACAAATGAAAGTTTCACACACGTGTTGATTACAGATTGGGAGAGACAGAGGATGAGACAAACTATTGGAGGGAGGACAAGAGAGACCCAATCAGTGAGGGAAATAACAGAATGGACTTCGTTATCATAAAGGGAGGACTTGAGAGTTTGATATGTGAGCAGCAATAGATGATGAGCTCAATTGTAAATTTGATTATACAACAATGATACACACATACTTTATACCAGTATGTAGCCCGTATTGCGAGATATATTATCGTCTTGTATTTTTTTTTTAAATGTAAAAATTTAATCTATAATTATAAAAATTAAGTAAACTAAATTCAATTAATTTCTAATGATAAATAATGTAAATCAAACAAAATTAATAATAATTCAGGTAGTTTTTAATATGTATGACTTACAATTGAACTAAATATAACATTATAAAAATATAATTTATGATGAATTTGGTGATTGCTCATTTTAAAAATACAAAAATAACCTATAACCGAAGCACTAAATACCCTCTTATTTGATCGTAAGAAAAATACACAAATTCAATATATTTAATCAATCAAGTATGACATTTATTACACATCTATCTACTCGTGCAAAATTGTTCAATTAAAATAATTCTAAATAACTCATTGCAGATTATCTTCATTTTTATGCCGATAATATTTAAAAAATATATTAATTTTAATTAATTCTTTAATGACAATTATTTGGTGACAAATATTTATCTCATAAGTATTTACCATACACTCATCAAAAAAATTTATGAGCCAAAATATAAAAACTTAAAAAAAAAAGAAACTTTAGATACTTAGTTTGAATACCGATGATGATCTTAATGCGGTGCTCGTCAGCGAACCTTCAAAATTAGGTATATGAACCAAATATAAGAATAAGAAAATTGATTAAAGAAATAAAAAAATAGTTCACAAAAATAGAGAGAAAAAGATTCATGTAGAAGAAAAAAATGTTTAATGAATGGAAAATCTAAAAGGAAGAAATTTGTTTTAAAAGAATATGTTAATTATTTCTCATTATATTTACAATTACTTTTTTGAAACATGCAATTTTTTTAATCACATTTTGTAAAAAAGAAATTTTTATCACACGATTTACATGACTTTTATATGGTTATGTGATTGGTGATTTTATTTGGATGCATTTAGGCCACAAAAATCTATTTCATTTATGTCTTTTAATGCACATTAACAACACTAATTTGTTAGAGCATGCATTTTTTTTTCCATGAGAAAATTTTCAATGTTTTTTTTTTTTAATACAAACTATTCAAATTAAGAGTTTATTTGAAAAAAAGTAGAATATGCTTGAAAGATGCTAGTTCAAATTATCAATCTATTTGAAAAAAATGTAGAACATGCTTGAAAGATGCTATTTTTATTTATTGCATTTGAAAATAAATGTTTTAGGTACGAGGTTAGTATCTTAATAAATGAATAATTTGCTAGATGTGTCATATGTATTATTTTATTTGAAGTAAGACAATTATTTTTAGTGTATATGTAGATACACACTACGATATCTAATAATAATTATCAAGTATCAATCTCAAAAAAATTGGATTAATATAAAATAAAATTGTTGTTCAATTTTCTAATAGTATTACAACTATATTTTTTTGTAAGGATTGAGTTAGACTATAAAATTGTTGCTCAATTTTCTAGTAATATTACAATTATATATGTATCACACTACAAAATTAAATTGATTTTTCGATATCTAATAGTTACCAATTAAAATTATTAGTAACTTTATGACCTAATTGAAAATTTAAATGAGAGTAATTTGCTTTTAAATGAACATACAAACTAATTAGTAATTTTATGATCTAATAGAGTAACATATATGATTTAGCTAATTAAATGACATAAATACCGTTTCTAAAAAAATTATGCCAATATAAATGGAAACTGTTCAAAAATCTGCTGTTTAGAATCTAAAATACTGATGTTAGACAATTGTAGGTTCTAATAGAGGAAAATAAGTTTAGACAAATAAATTAATATAGAAAAATAAGTGTCATTTAGAGATAATATATGTTTATATTATGTTTTCCATAACATTTTTTTTACTAATACCAAAACATATATCGTATAGTTGATAACATCTCTTAAGTTTTAACAATCATTTATGATACTTTCTTTTAATAGATATGTTATCAATACTAATTATAACTATTTATTAGTCTTAATATGTTTTAATTATAATAATAACTTTTTTCATAATTATGACTTTATTTGTATTTTTTTGTTAACATCCCACAATATGATCGTTAAATGAAATCATTAAATGTAGTAAATCATTAAATATTAAGTGCCTAGTAGTAGATGTAGATTCTCCGATACTTATTCAACATCTCATTTTATCTTTATCTCTCTTCATATCACATCATCAGTGGAATCGGCTATTGGCATGTACTAGCATACCAACAACACAGGACCCAAATTTTTTTTTAAGACTATTATAGAACCCAAAAAATAATATTAACAAATACATTTAACCTTGAACTATAAGGCCTAGAAACAAAAAATACTCGTGATCTTGAGTTTAGGCAAAAAAGGTCAACAAATAAAATCTAATTTTAGGAAAAAAAAAGGTCTTGAGTTTTTTTTTAAAAAAAAAAGGAGAAAAAAAATAGAATCATATTTTCAATGTTATTGATTTTATTTATCAATTTTTTTTTACGTTATTGATGTTATTTACAATTTAAATGAAGGTCGAGCTAAAGATCTAAACCTTATAGAACCACTGTCTTTTTCTTTTATCCTTAACCCTCCTTTATTTTTTGTACATTGGAGAGGCATGGTTTAAAGTCATTTTTTGGCCCAAAACCATCACTCCAACGCATTTTTTCTCTAATTTGATTGAAATAATCGCACGTATATTTTGTTTTTGTTTTCCTCATTTTGTTTTGCGACTTTATTTTGTTCTCATCTTATTGCGGCGTTTTTGTTTCTAGTTTTGTTGCGGTGATTTAGTTTATTTTAGGTTTGCACTTGTGTTTGTTGAAATGTCTACAAATGATACATTTAGTCGATACCTTATTTCAAGTAAGGGGTTTATAGAGGTTGTCACCAATTTAACACTTGCCAACATGTGGTTGAACCGATCAAGTAAAAAATCACCTACAGTCTATATGAGCGAATACCAGCAAATATTTTTTTTCTTCTAAAGATGGATGAAATTAAATATTGTGGATTTTGCATTATTATTGATGTATGTGTATGAAAGTAGTTTGGTTGTTAGGATTAAATTTTTGGTTAGGTAATTTTTTATTTTCATTTGAAATATTTATATGTGTTGTCAATGTTTTTTACTTTCTTATTGATTCCAATATATGGATGGAGAATAACGGTCCTAATCTTCAACATATTACATTTATCATATCACTTTCTTTTATCTCTATTTCTCTCAATGTATATACAAGTCTTAAACTCTTAAGGTGTACACCAAACATTTTTCTTGATTATATTGTACATGTGTTTGGAGGTGGAAGAGAGACTCAAAATTCAAACTCAAAATACCAAATATCTCTCTTACTTACCCAAGAGGCCCCAAAAAATATTGAATTTGGATCCTTTACTTGAGTTCCCTATTTTTTGGTGACTTTAGACAAAAACAGGGAAGATGATGGGGAAAATATGGAGGGAATATGGAGTAAAAGAATAAGAGAGAAGTAGAAGTGACAAGAGTAATAAAGACTAATTTAGGATAACTTTTCCACAAAGGTAGGTCATCCTTGTCCAAAAACATTATTCCCTCGTCACAAAATTTGAAAAAGTATTAAAAATTTGGTGAGGTGCAAATATTTAATTTTAAATAATGTGGAAATATAGAAAATGTATATTTTCATAATTACTTAAGTAGCCCTTTTTTTTTTTGGACAGATTTGTCTTAAGTTACCTTTTATTTATTTATTTATTGAGGTTATTACTTAAGTAACCTCACCATCAAGTAGTCATTTTACAAGTATTTTAAATAACAACAATATATAACTTTATTTTTTATAGTTAATATTTCATAATATACTGTGAACTTTTTTTACTAATTTTATTCTAAAAAGAAAATAAATATGCTTGACTAATAATTTAAGATTTTAATTATAAAACTTTCTCAGGTTTTATTTGCATTACTTTAAAACAATATCATAAATATTTTTATTAATATTTAAATAAATATATTTTCATTATATATTCAAAAAATTTAGAATAATAAATATGTAATTTATTATTATTATTTTGTATTATTATTATTATTTATTAACATATAGTGGTCTTTATTATTTTTTGTACAAATATTTTTTAAAATAGGTGATAGTGGTGGGTGCCATCTTAATACTAATTATAATAAAATGATATTTATATTATAATGTATTTAATATGTATTATGGTATTTATTTATTTTTGTCGAGATGAAATAGTAAAAAAATTGTAAAGGTCGCTAGTTTAAAATTGCAATGTCGCTAGTTTAAAATCAGGACATGGTATCTGTAAATGTCATTACAAATAAGGAGAATAGAAGCTTCAAGAATACGGATGAGTCAGCACATGCAAAGGGAATCCAAGATAACAAACTCCCTGAAAGTCAGGAAGTTGGGCGTGGAAAGAGAGAAATAATACCCAGTTGCAAGCTCAAGGATTTAGAATGAGGCTTCAGCTATATGAATTACGATGATTATTCCCTCTGAACTTTCTGTTATTCTCCGGGGTATCTGACTCATTCTTCTGAATATATCTTCCTCATACTGATTCACATTGAATGTTACGAGTGATTCTTTTGTAATAATTTGAAATTAGATAAGTCTAAAATTAAGTTTAATTTATATGAAAGAATTTAGAAGTGCTTTACTTATAGAAAAATGTGAAAAATATCTAGAAGTTGGTATTAATTAAGAAGTTTATAAAATGTGTATAAAGTTATCTATTTGTACCTATTAACAGTCCATTGTATTTGACATTATGCATCAAACAAATTCTGATTTTTCTATTAGGAATACATCTCTTCCTCTAAGAGATTCCTTATTTCATTAATAGAACAGTACAATTCTTTCTACACTCATTTTATTTTGATATAATCTTTACATTGGTGCTTTCATTAACACCATGGCAGACAACACACGAATGAAAGAGCTTAGCGCAGAAGTCAAGAGCAATGCTGAGGCAATAGAAAAGAAATACACGGACTAACAAGCACAATTGGACTGTCTTGAAAGCGCAAACCACAAATAGCTCATGTATTGAAGTTGCCTATTGAACCAGCTCCTAACCTCAGACTTCTGGTAGGAAATGGCCAATTAATGACTGCAGAAGGACATATTGACAGAGTTGCCTACAGACTTGGAACCTGAACTGGCTGTTCTTCTGCATACTTATCAAGAGGTTTATAAAGTCCCAACAGGCTTGCCACCACCAAGAGAGAAGAATCATGCAATTCCATTGAAGGAAGGATCAAATTCAGTCAAAGTGAGACCCTATAGGTACCCTCACAGTCAAAATGAGCAGATTGAGAAGATGGTGCAGGAAATGCTAGAACAAGGAATCATCCAACCAAGTAATAAATACCATCACTATCAAGGATAGTTTTCCTATGCCAACAGTAGATGAACTATTTGGTGCAAAGTATTTCTCAAAACTGGATTTAAGATCAGGATACCATCAGATCTTAGTGCAACCTGAAGACAGGGCCAAGACAGCATTCAGGACGCATCATGGGCACTACGAGTGGCTGGCTGGTAATGCCATTTGGGCTAACTAATGCCCCTGCAACATTCCAATGTCTAATGAACAAAAATTTTCATAATGCTTTAAGGAAATATGTTCTAGTTTTTTTGGATGAAATTTTGGTCTACAGTCCATCTTGGATACATAACCTCCAACACTTAGAGGAAGTTCTACTGACATTACAAAAACACAGATTGTTTGTTCGATTGTTTGAATGCTCCTATGGAGCTAGAGGTAGATTATTGGGCCATATGGTACTACGACCACTCATAAATCAAAATGACTACACTAAAGGATTGCGGCATGCGGCATAAAAACCACTTTAAAAGGATAGTGATATTGTGACCATTCAAAAATCAACGGAACTACGGTATAAAACCGCTCTAAAAGGATAGTGGTATTAGAACCACTCAAAACTCGACGGAACTACGGCATAACAACTGCTCTAAAATATCTAAGGGAGTACGGTACAATACCGCTCTAAAATATCAAAAGGACTACGATATAACAACCGCTTTAAAATGTCGAAGGGACTACGGTATAACACCGCTTTAAAATGTCGATGGGACTACGGTATAACAAGGACTACGGTATAACAGCCGCTCTAAAATATCGAAGAGACTGCGGTATAACAACCGCTCCATAATATCGAAGAGACAGAAAGAAAAAGGAGAAGTGACTCGGTAACAATCGAGCAGAATATAAGAGGGCGAAAAGAAAAAGTTGGAAAATGCATCCAACTTTTGATATGTTTTTCACAATAAATTGACACTCTTTATATAGTGATGAAAGCAAACCCACATATATTTTGACTCGGTAACAATCGAGCAGAATATAAGAGGCGAAAAGAAAAAGTTGGAAAATGCATCCAACTTTGATATGTTTTTCACAATAAATTGACACTCTTTATATAGTGATGAAAGCAAACCCACATATATTTTGTATCCAATGTGAGACTTCAACAAAATTTTGAGAATATTTATATAGTGATTAAAACTACTCAAAATGAGAGTTTTCAATGTGGGACTTCAACAATTTTTAAATTCACACATTATGTCCAACAATCTCCCACTTGAATTAAAAAAATGTTTCTAAAATAGCATCAAACGCACTTCTATAAGATTGTTCATAAGCAAATGTGTCTATTGACTTAAACATTTGCATAGTAAGTGAGATTCAGATTCAACAAGAGTGACTCGTAATCTTGAACTCTATCTCTGACATCAAACCCACACACAACCTTTTCATATGGTGTATTCTCAAAAGCCTGTGCGCTAATTGCCCTGCACATCTATCCCAATATAGTGAACGCTCTAGGAATTTTTTGCCTCGAAATTCCATAAGAAGCGGCCCTGTAACACCCCAATTTTTATAATAAACTATTTTATTAATGAAATATGATTTTAAATAATTAATTTGATTTAAAATTATTTTAGAGTATATGTTGATAAATTTTGTGATTAATTTTCTTTAGATGTGTGCTTTCTATGAAGTGTTAATCTTGTACATATTAGACTAAATGAGTGATATAAATAACAAATATTATATTTTATTATTTTATATATTTTTTTAAAATAATAGTATGTTAGTGTAATATTTTAATGAATAAGATTTTATGCGATTTTACATGTATATGTGTGTAAGTAATTAATGTGATGATTTGATATGCGTTTGACTAATGTTAAGTGTGCACATATCTATATTTTAATTATTTCAAAGTATCTCTTATTTAATTATTTGTTTTATAAATAATTATTTTGGAATAATATTAATTTTTGTTTATTTTTATATAGTTGCTATGGTATGATGATTTTGTACATATTTATTGTGATTTAGTAATTAATATAAATTGTTGATGTTATATTTATTTATTTTTTTAATTTGGACTACTCTATAAAGATGATGTATTTTTATGTAATTATTTTGAAAAATATTATAGTAATAATTATAGTTATTATTTTGAATATGAGAATTGTGGTTAAAACTATATTTATCTATGTTAAGGAAAAATAATATTATGTTAAAATGAGTATTTTGGAGAAAAAGTTTCTAACTTAAATGACTAAAATAAATTATTTTTTTACTTTTAGAAATACTAGAAAATAGATTTTGGACCAGACAACTATTTACACCCCTATTTTCCGCTTCTGCATATTAATTTGGTCTACTATTATTGTTGAATTGGACTTTTCTTTCCTACACCTGCGAGTCGCTCTTTCTACCCCTATTTCTGGCTTAGTCTATTTTACTCCTGCACCTATACATCTGTTTTCTACACCACTCAATCTGTAATTCAAAAAAAAAAAAAAACGGAAGAAGTAGGGCAGCCATCAAAAACGCATAACACCCTATTCTTCTCAAATTCATCCCATCAATTCCTTGCCATTTGAATCGATCCCAACTTCTATCCCACACAAAATCGGCCACTGAATCCATTTTTAGCATCAATTTTATCGATCGTGGCTCCGTTTCATCAGAAACAAATGCATTACTTTCCTTGGGCGAGCAGTTTTTGGCCTATTCCGATCACCATGTTTGTCGTATCAAAAAACTGACATCGTTTTTGGATTCCTTTCTTCGAAACATTCAAGAAGTACTACTCATTTTCATTTTTTGGTGAAGTTGACGTCACACTCTTCTTGCGTTCCGACGAGCCGGTGAGACTTTATCTGCAGTTTTTTTCTCATCGTTTTGACTCTAATTTTGCTCCAAAAATTATTATTAATTATTTAACATTGATTTTTATGCTCCGCATAATTTATCAGTCACGTCTCGGCGATTTTGTGAACTCGCCGTTTATTTGGATTTGCTCGATGTACGTTGTTGATCTACGGTTGTTGTTGAAAACTTCCATTGATTTCTGTGTTAGAGAAAGCGTTTAAGTAAGGTAAAGGGTGAGAGAATAATATATTGTGAGATAAACAGGTAACCGTATTTTCCAACGATTCATTCGGGGCTCGCCACGTAAGGCAGTAGCCATTTGAGGGATCAATTAATTAATGTGCAAATATGATAATTGTGAGAATAAAATGTAGAATAGAAATATTTATAATTGTTGATTAATTTAATTTTGTTATATGTGTGGTATTTGATGTTGTTGTTATATTGGGTGTCAAATTAATTTTATGTATATGATTGAATAGATAGGTTTATGTAATATGATAATAAAAGATGGATGCATTTTGATAAGTTTATGTGATTATAATGATGTATAATTAATAATAATGATGTTATAAATTTGTGATAAGTGTATGTGCTGATGTATGATTAATGATAGTGATACTATAAAATTGTAATGAGTTTATGTGATGAGTAATGATTAATGATGTTATAAAATGGTGATGAGAATAGTGAAGTATCCCATAATTGATGAAATAGTGATTATTCCAACTTGTGCTAAAGATGATGCTCTTAATGGAGTAGTCTATGCTAACGAGGGGAGAAAATAAATGTTGGGAATATTTGAAGTGGAGATTAATTTGTCATCATATAGGTAGAGCCTGACAAGCCTAGTGATTCCGGGGAAGTACAACTGAATGAGCCTGATTGTGGCGGTCTGCTATTGAGCCTTAGGGCAAGATTGTTAGACCTTGTAGGCATTTGGGTGGGGAATTCCTAGGTGACTTGGAGGTAGCACTCCAAATGTCGGGAGCTACCATGCAACACACGTTTACCTCGACTATCGCGTATATGTGTCTCGAGTTGAGTTGAGGGGATCTATGAGGACAAGGCCAATTTGAATCGTCCGTCCACCGGGATGGTGGCATAGTATCAAGCCTCCTAACCAAGTACTTCAGAGTTAGAATGGTACCACATTGTGAAGTAGAGTCTAATCTCATGCATAGCATTGCATCTTCTTGTGATTGTGAAGTAGAAGGACATATTGACAGAGTTGCCTACAAACTTGGAACCTGAACTGGCTGTTCTCCTGCATACTTATCAAGAGGTTTTTAAAGTCCCAACAGGCTTGCCACCACCAAGAGAGAAGAATCATGCAATTCCATTGAAGGAAGGATCAAATTCAGTCAAAGTGAGACCCTGTAGGTACCCTCACAGTCAAAATGAGCAGATTGAGAAGATGGTGCAGGAAATGCTGGAACAAGGAATCATCCAACCAAGTAATAAATACCATCACTATCAAGGATAGTTTTCCTATGCCAACAGTAGATGAACTATTTGGTGCAAAGTATTTCTCAAAACTGGATTTAAGATCAGGATACCATCAGATCTTAGTGCAACCTGAAGACAGGGCCAAGACAGCATTCAGGATGCATCATGGGCACTACGAGTGGCTGGCTGGCAATGCCATTTGGGCTAACTAATGCCCCTGCAACATTCCAATGTTTAATGAACAAAAATTTTCAGAATGCTTTAAGGAAGTATGTTCTAGTTTTTTTGGATGAAATTTTGGTCTACAGTCCATCTTGGATACATCACCTCCAACACTGAGGAAGTTCTACTGACATTACAAAAACACAGATTGTTTGCTCGATTGTTTGAATGCTCCTTTGGAGCCAGAGGTAGATTATTAGGCCATAAGGTGTCTGGAAAGGGAGTAGCCATGGATGAAAACAAGGTCGAAGCTGTTTTACAGTGGCCTAAGCCTACAAATTGTCAAGCAATTGAGAGGATTCTTAGGACTGGCAGGATACCACTGTAGGTTCATTAAGTCCTATGCCAATATTGCTGCTCTATTAACTGAATTATTGAAGATGGATGCATTCAGTTCGAATGCTAATGCAGATGATGCTTTTGTGAAATTGAAACGGGCAATGACTGCAGCCCCAGTGCTAGCAGTACTAGATTTTTCACAGCTTTTCATCTTGGAAACAGATGCATCGGGAATTGGTGTTTGGGCCGTTCTAGGACAGAATGGCCACCCAGTGGCTTATTTTTCAAAGAAGTTGTCCACTCGAATGCAGAAGCAGTCTGCATACACCAGAGAGTTACTGGAAATTACTGAAGTCTTGGCCAAATTCAGACACTATCTGTTGGGACACAAATTCATCATAAGGACATACCAAAAAAGCTTGAAGAGCCTCATAGATCAGGTCCTTGCAAACACCAGAACAGAAAGCTTGGTTACATAAATTTTTAGGCTATGACTATAAAATTGAGTAGAAGCCTGACAAGGATAATCTTGCAGCAGATGCCTTGTCAATAATGTTTATGATAGCATGGTCTGAACTTCACTCACATATTTTGTAGGAATTAAGAAAATAGGTGAATGTTGATCCCCAATTATTGCGGTTAATGCAGTGAAGCAATCAACAAGGAGAGCACAACCATTACTCAGTTAAAGATGGTATGCTACTATGGAAAAGGAGGCTGGTGGTGCCTCCAAACAGCCAGATAATTCAGAACTCCATGAATATCATAGCTCTCCTATTGGTGGACATTCGGGCATAACCAGAACATTGGCAAGGCTGCTGCCTCAATTTCACTGGCCGTACATGTAACACGATGTGAGAAATTTTGTTCAAAATTATACTATATATATATATTTTTTGTTATGATTTGTTTCTTATAAGTTAACTGCATATAATTTTTATTCCTTTTTTAATATGTAGATGTTATTTAGTGGATAAAGGATATCCGGATAACGATGGATATTTGGTGCCTTACCCTAGGATAAGTATCATTAGTCTGAATTTGAATATCAGCTCCCAGCCAATGTTCAAGAAGCCTTTAATCGTTCACATTCGTCTCTTTGAAGTTGTATTGAAAGATCTTTTGGAGTGTTGAAGAAAAGATGGAAGGTACTAGGCCTAATGCCCCAATTTAGTGTAGCCACCCAAATTGATGTTATAATGGCTGCATTTGCATTGCATAATTATATTTGAAATAACTCACATGATAGCTTACTTTTTAATATGGTTGAGCATAACCCAAATTACGGATTCGACGACGAAATTCCGGATGTTTATGATGATGACACAAGCAATGAATTTCCAGAGGAGATATCTATTACGATCAAAGAGGCAATTTAATATAGCGATGATAGATGTTGGAACCAAGTTGATTTTTCACTTAGAGTTTTGATGTTAACAAAAGTATTTTATGAGAACAATAAATTTGGATTGATGGCTTCATTAAGTATGAAAAATTGGAAGAAGTAAATCGGAGGAAACTACCAGAGGATATCACTAGAGGAAGTGACAAGAGGAAGTCATTAGAGAAAGTAAAAAGGTCAGAGGAAACGAAATCAAAATAGTCAACGAAATCCTCAAAATCAGATAAATGCATGCTTTGGAAAAGAACGCGGATTTGCCTTTGATATTTGCATATGAAGTTTGAGTTAGAAGACTGCCTCTGAAGATTTCATCTAATTCTAAAGATTCAACATGCTTCTAGAAGCTCAACATGTTTTTGCATTTTTCATGCCTCTGATGAACAGTATTTCTAAAGCCTCTGATGAACAGTATTTTAGCATGCTCTGATGAACAATATTTTTGAAGCCTCTAATGAACAATATTTTTGCATGCTCTAATGAATAGTAACTTACACATGTCTCTGAAGTCTAAAGCAACTCTTCAAGCCTGCTTCTAAAGCTCATCTTTCGCTGACTCTGAAGACTGCAACGTGTTCCAAGAATGTTGCCTCTGAAGTTTCAATGACTTTGAAGATTACAACATGTTCTAGAGTACTGCCTTTGATACACAACTTTACATCTAACTCTAATTATTCAAACAACACAACATCTCACTCCAACAATAAAAGTAAATAATTCTGATGGAGAAAAGTCAACGACTCTAAAGGAAGGTCAAAGGCTCTGATAGATTGAAAACAATATTGAATTGGACTTAGCCGTATCTTTACCTCTGAAGGTCCAAAAACAAGCCCATATTTTTGTTCCCGCCCGGATCAAATCAAGCGTATGAAGGAAGACTCAAGTGAATCAATTTGCAAACATAATCTGAACAAATACTCACAATAACATTCTAGAAGAATTGCTCAGATCAGATTCAAATATAAGAAATTGCCTAAAGGTCATATTATCAAAACACATCTCTCAGAATTATTTTTGAAGAAAATCATTGTTGACCAAGCTGGAACGAAAATATGATTCAGAATTCACAGGGGAAAAAATTGCAACCTTAATTTCATCTATAAATAGTGGATCAAGGTTGGTGAAGAATCATAAAACCTTACAGACTCAAATTTCTCTAAGTACTCAAAATTCAAGGTTTCAGTTTCAACAAAGGCACTCGTTCAACTTTATATTATTCAGTGCTTAGTGCTTCATTTTTAGTGTGAGAAAATTATTGTAATAAACCCGCTTAGTAGAAGCAAAACCAAATCAGTCTCATACTCTTTGTAACCTAGTTTGATAATGGCGTTAGGCTGCCTCAAGCAATCTGTGGATCTCAGGTTGTGTTGAGAAGACTTGAATTGTAGGGTCAAGTGGTTAGTGTGCCTTCATCAATCTTGGGTTGTAAGATTGTAAGGAGAAGACTTGGCTTGTAGAGTCTAAGTGTTTGGATTTCTCAAAAAGTCTAGGGTTGTTAGATTGTTTTGAAAAGATAGACTTGCAGGGTCAGGTGTTGTGTAATTCAAGGAGAATTAGTAGATTGTGAGGGGACTAGACGTAGCTACTGTAACATCCTCTAAATTTAGTATTTAAAATAATTAAGACTTATAAATATATATATTTCATTATTAATTTAGGTGTGATAATTATTTGCCTTGTTCGACTTATTGTAGTTGATAAAATTATTAGTAAGAATTATTTAATCAATAGAGAAGTTTTATATAATTATATATATATGTTTTTTTTAGTACAAGAAGAATTTGAACTAAGGGTTTGTGGCTAGGTGTGACCCAACCCATAATAGAAATTTGGGCTTGGAGTTGATGGCTTAGTTTTTGTATGATCAAGGTTAAGAAAAGAAATAATAAATAAATAAAATAATATTTTCTCCCTTCTATTCTTTATTTGGGTCCAACACTATCCACCCAATAATCTCCACTTTAAATTTTTCCTAAAGTCCACAATATTTCCATACTAAGTAATAATAAGTAGAAAAGAATACCAAAACCTTAGCCGTCATCCCCTTCACACCTTCTCTCCTTCGTGCATCAAACCTTTCGTGTGAACAACTTCGTGGGGGCTTAGAGCTTCGTACTAGGAAGAAAAGCGGCCAAGGTAAGGGCTTTTCCCCGCACAAATTATAGTTAGACCGTTAGTTGGATACATGAAATTAATAATTGTAATTGCTTGCTTTTGAAAGAAATAAATGTAGACTAATAAAATAAAATAATGAAATCCGAAATCTTTTACGTTGAGTTGATATGTAATGTATGTCTTTTAAGAATTAAAAATGTGAATTTTTATATTTTACGTGATAAAGTTTTAATTTTTATGATGGGTATGAAGAAAAATATGATTATTTTTTTATGTTATATATATATGATAAGATTTTGATTCGATGATGTATATGAGTTGGAGTTGGAAGTTTCTTGTTATATATAAAGTTTTAATCTTTATGGTGTAAATGAAGTCAAGTCTCGATTTTTATGCGTACGTGGTGAAAATTATTATTTAATGATTATTTGTCTATGAATATATGATTCTCATGATAAGGATGTGTGATATGTGATCTTTGTGATGTGTGAATACAATGATGGTTTTGAAAATGTGATTTTTTTGTTGAATGCATAGGACATGATTCTTAGTGGGCTGTGTGCGAGTATAGTTTTGATAATATATGGTCATGTCATGGCATATGCATCTTTGTGGGAATTGCCTTAGTGGCAGGTTTATTTCCTCCATTAGTATGAATGATTTTTCTGTGTGGAAGTTGCCTTAGTGACAGGTTTATATCCGGATCATATAGTTTTAAGAGCATGCATTATACATATATTTTTTTTATACGATTTGCTGTTTGCGCATTTTTTACCTTTATATGTTTTGTGCTATTCTTCTATATGTTTAGCTTTGGTTTGATGTGGATGATGGAAAAAATTGACCCTGACAACAACATTTTAGGTACTAATGAGTTCGAGGAGATTCAAGAGTAGTTGATGAGTATTAATTTGCGACGAACGTGGGGTAAAAATGGGGTTTTCAAGACAATTTTGTAATAATAAGTATTGCCGCAACAGTTCTATGTCTATTTTTTAAAAAACTTTTGTCACTAAACTTTTAAATGCATTCGAATTCTAGAAATACGGAAGTGGGTTTTCGCTTCCGTTAGGATTAATTGATTTTTCCTTTATTTTAGCTTGAATAAACCTTTTTTTAATAATATTCAATAAATGTAATTGTTACTAATTATTTAAAAGCATAAATGTAGATATTTTTACCCAAAAAAAAAATTAACCTAAATTTTTCTAAAAGTATTTTTTTTAGTAACGTTTTGGACCAAAAATCTGAGTGTTACATTATGGTATCAGAGTAATAATCCTCGAAAATTTTTGGGTGGGACGATTTTGTATGACGCATGCCTTGATTTATGTGTGATGCTTGATTTTGGTATATTTTATTATATGATTTATTACTATTTTGGTTATATATATTCATATAGGGAAAACTAACATTTTACATTGAGTATTTGGTTTCTTTTAATACTAATTGATTTTTTTTGTCTTCTCAAAAACAAAAACTTTTTTCGATTAATTGCAATTATCATATGCCTTAAATTCTTGATCCTACGATTTGAAAGAGTTTTAATTTTATTCAATGCAATAATTAATTATGATGGTATGAATTATGAATTTATTGTATTATAATTTGAAATTATATGAATTTAATTTGATTCAATGCAATAATTGCTTTTGATTTTATGACGTTGTGAATTTACTCTCGCGATTTGAATTTTTAATAATTGTTGTTTGTATGTTATGAATTTATTATTCGTGAATTAATAACGTTATGAATTTAATATGATGATGTTACGAATTTACTCTCGTAATTTGAATTTTTTTAATAATTGTTGTTTATATGTTATGAATTATGTTATGAATTTACTACTCGTGATTTGATTTTTTTAATAATTGTTTGTAGGTTACGAATTTAATAATCGTGATTTAATGACATTATGACGTTATGAATTTACTATTATGACGTTACAAATTTACTACTCCTGATTTAAATTTTTAATAATTTACAATTTGTGATTTAGTTTGACGTTATGTAATAATTATTTGTATATTTATGACATTATCAATTAATTGAAACTGATTGATGTTTTTTTTAAAACTATAAATGATTAGTTGTTATTTTGTTATACTATGAAATTATTGCATATTAAATTAGATTGATTTGATTTGAAAACATAAACATTTAATTGGTCTTCACCTTAATTATGAAATTAGTTAGCCCAATTGAATTTATAATGATTATGAATATTTCTTAATTATTTAATTTTGTGTTATGATCTAAATTTTTGTAATAAAGACAATGCAGTAAATCTCTAACTGATATAAAATTGTATGATTCCCACAATATAAGTGAAGGGTAACACCATAAAAAGTTGTATTTGTGGAATTCTGGCTAAGGAAAGACTTGGTTATTAAGTGGTCCGTTGACCCACCTCTCTTTCTTGGGAACCCCACTAGTACACAACTTATCGTGTGACCTAAAGCTATTGTCCCCATAATAGAAGGGAAGGGTAATACCGTAAAAAGTTGTAGTAGTGGAATTCTGGCTAAGGAAAGACTTGGTTATTAAGTGGTCCGTAGACCCACCTCTCTTTCCTGGGAACCCCCTAGTACACAATTTATTGTGTGACCCGAACCTACTATATAGCTGTGAATAAAATATTCCTTACGACCCTAAGGTTACAATGAGATCACAGTGTTAGCCTGATTAGATAATTTGTAGGAAGTATGGCTCGTCGCGCGAACCGACCAGTGCCCCAGGGAGAATGTGATATGACTGAAGCAATCCAAGCCATGAATGCAATGGCCGCCGCAATGGCCCAAAAAGCTGCAGTTCAAGCTCAACAAGCTGCATACTAGGCTCAACGTAATGCGCAGAGGGACCTGAGGGAGGAAGCAGCTAGGGCAACAAGAGGACTGACTGAATTCCTTAGGCAAGATCCGCCAAAATTTAAAGGGGAGCATGACCCTGACAAGGCTGACCTCTGGCTACATAAGATCGAGAAGATCCTTGAGATCCTCCACTACCCACATGAAACGAAGGTGGAGTATGCCGCTTATTTGTTGATTGGTGAAGCTGAAAACTGGTGGCGAGGGGCGAGGCAAATGATGGAAGGAAATCATGAAGAGGTGACCTGGGAAGTTTTCAAGAGAAAATTCTTGGACAAATATTTTCCGAAGAGTGCCAGGGCTGAGAAGGAGACCCGATTCCTGAGACTATATCAGGGAAGTCTCACAGTGTCCGAGTATGCAGCAAAGTTTGAGTCCCTAGCAAAACATTTTCGCTACTTTCGTAACCAAATGGATGAAGAGTACATGTGTGAGAGGTTTGAAAGTGGGCTCAGATATGAAATTAAGGAGTCTGTGGGACCTCTAGAGATACGTCAGTATTAGGTTCTGGTGGAAAAGTGCAAAAAGGTGGAGATCATGAAACGAGGCCGCCTGAACATAGGTGCTATTGGGGGACCAACGAGACCCCAGGTAGGAAATCAAACACAACCTTACCATTTAATTTTGGGGTTATACCTCTAAATATTACTTTCAAACAGGGAAATGGTGACCAACAAAACAAAGGCAGTCAGTTCCAACAGAAAAGTCCGTATGCCCGCCCATAGGGGACTACTAGAGATCGACCGGGACCCCAAAACAGGGGAGATCAAAGGCATCAGAATCCAACACAAAACCAGGCACATATTGTTTGATGCTATCACTTTGGACAGGAGGGACATAGGCTGACTGAGTGTCTAAGAAGAACCAGGATATGTTATGCTTGTTAGAAACCAGGCCATATGGCAAAAGATTGTCGGGAGAAGGATACTGTCAACAACAAGGATGTGGCACGCCCTACTGCTCGAGGACGTGTTTATCACATTAGAGGAGAAAAAGCACCATCTTCCTCAGAACTATCCAAGGTGAGTGTTTTATTGCTGGAAAAATACTTTTTGTGATATATGATTCTGGGGCAACACACTCGTTCATTTCATTAGATTGGGTGGAATCGCTCCAACTAGATGTCACTACCTTACCATTCGATTTAATGGTTACCCTTCCCTCTGCTGAACCAGTAAAATGTAATTTGGCGTGTTTGCAATGCTCGCTGATTGTGTTTAATATGAATTTTAAGATCAATTTAATTTGTATTCCTCTGAAACATCTTGGAGTAATTTTGGGAATGGATTGGTTGTCTAGCAACTACATCATGCTAAACTATGCCCGACAGAACGTGATATTTCCAGATCCCGATATTTTGAAGTTCCTTTCAGCCAACAGATTGAAGTTTTCTCTGAAAGGAGGAGTCCAGAAATATGTGTTTCTCAACTCAGTAAGCATGAGTCAAGAGGTTGTTGTCGATGAGATCCCGGTAGTGAAGGATTTCTTTGAGGTTTTCCCACCAGACATACCAGGACTACCCCCAGTCCGTGATGTCGAATTTTCTATTGATGTTATTCCAGGTACTGGACCCATTGTAAGACCCTTAAATTTTAGAATTTATTTATGGAATTAATATTAAGTGTAGTTTGGGGGATATTTGTAAAATATTTAATATATGTATGTATTGAGTGAATATATATATATATATAAATATTTATTTTGGAAGATAAATTAAGATTATTGGATGAAGAGTAAATTAATTTAAGTACGAGTAATAAAATTAACGGACAGTTAATTAAGAGATTATCGGCTAATTACGGCGAGACTGGTTAAGTGCTGAGCATCAGACAAGTGTCGGGTGAGGTGACACCCACACAAGCCTATATATATGAGTGAGAAGGATGGGTAAAATCAGAACACCATACCTCCTCCCTTACTGCCCTTACTGCATGTAACAGTACCCACCTTCTCCTTCCCTCCCATTCTGTTTTCTGTTTCCAGTTCGTTCAAAAAAAAAAAAAGAGAGGAGTTCCTCAAAAGTGATATTACTTGGAAATCCAAGCACCAAACCAGAAAACCCCCAGTACAACCCTAATCATTCCGGAGCTAGAGAACCCAGTTTCGTAGCAGCAAACGCAAGTGGGAGTTTCGCCGATTTTTGATGCGTAAACGGGAACGAAAATAGAAACGTGAGCAGTAGCAGAAACGCAACAAGGGTAAGGGCACCTTCAACTTTCTAGTTGCATTAGGGCTGTAAATGCATAACTGTCATGACATTACTGATGATTTCATCATTGTTTAAAGAAAAACTATTTCTGCAATGACATTTTGAAAAATGAAGAAAATGCATTCTGTTGATGTGTAATGATTCTGTGATGGTTGCTGTCTTGTTGAATGCAGTAATGTTATTTTGTTTGTGTGTGGGAAAGTTGAAAAATCTCTTGCATGTTGTTCTGAAGATGATCAAAATGCATATTTATAAAATTGTTGTGCTGGTTGTTATAAAATGCGAAAATGCATTCTGTTGGTATTTTGCTGCTATGTGATGCTTGCTATTTGACTGAATGTGTTAATGTTGTTCTAATGGTTTGAGAAAGCTGGAAATGCTTTGCATGTGTTTTGAGAAATGATCAGAATGTAAATGGTTAAAAATGTCTTTTACTGTGGTTGACATTCTGTTTGAGTGGTTTAAGCAAAACTGTGATGAATGATCTGGTTTTGCTGATGATTTCAAAATAAAAGGGTTTAAAATGATGAAAGTGTTTTCTTTTGGAAAATTTGTATTGATGAAAAATGTCTAAGATTTGTGGTTTGCAAAAGAGTGGTAAAACTATTTTGGGATTGTTGGTCTCCAAAGGAAAAAGTTTGAAAATGTGTTGTAGTTTTAGAAATTTTCATTGAATTCGAAGGTGTATTCGAATACAACATGAGTGTATTCGAATACAGCCTGCCAAGCTTCTGTTTTACTCAAGTTTTCAAACTTGTATTCGAATACGGGCCTCTATATTCGAATACAGATAAAGGATTTTTGCTTCTGACTTAGCATCTATATTCGACTACGACTCTGTCGTATTCGAATACAGAAGTGAAATTTTAACACTGTATTCGCATCTATATTCGACTACGACAGTCTCGTATTCGAATACAGGATGTTAACTTTCACAATTTTTGCTTCTGTATTCAAATACAAGAGAGCTGTATTCGAATATAGATTCGGGTTTTTTCCGGAAACTCAAGTTTTAGCTTCTATATTCGAATACAAGGAAGGTGTATTCGAATACAGATTCGTGTTTTTCAGAAAATCAAGTTTTAAACACTACCATGGGAACTTTAAAGTGTTGGAAAACATTGGAAAGGTTTGAAATGATTTAAATTGGAGTTTTGAAATGGTTTTGAAGAGGAGATGATGATGTTCTAGAAACCTCTAATGATGTTGGGAAAAATGCTGGGATTATACTGTTTTGGTCTTCTGTATTTGAATACAAGGATGCTGTATTCGAATACAGAGTGTTGAATTTGTACTATTTTCAGTTGCTGTATCCGAATACAAGGGAGCTGTATTCGAATACAGATTCGTGTTTTTCAGAAAAACCAAAGTTTTAAACATTGTTTTATAAACCCTAAGAGTTGAGGAACATTTGGAAGGTTTGTGACAAATTAAAACTGGAATTTTGTGATAGTTTGAAGTGGTGGTGATGAAGTTTTTGAGACTTTACTGATGTTGTGAAAATATTGATTTTTACACTGTAACAACCTCTGTATTCGAATACAAGGAGGCTGTATTCGAATACAGAGTGTTGATTCTGCCCTGTTTTTGGCTTTTGTATTCGAATACAATGAAGCTGTATTCGAATACAAATTCGTGTTTTCCAGAAATCTCAGTTTTAAACACTATTTTATGAATTTTAAGAGCATCGGAAAATAGAGGGAAGATTTTTGATAATTAAGAATGGAATTTTGAGATAATGTAAAGTGATAATGATGAGATTTCTTGAATGTTTAATTTATGATGTGATGATAATGAAATTGGTTGTGTTGAGATGTTTTGAGAAATGATGGAAAGGCATGAATTTTACTGAGGTTGCATACTGTTTTAAGTGGAGAGAAACACTGCATATTCATGCATTGCATAGTCAGGTGGTGATCGCAATGGGCCACAGAGTTGATGCGGTGACCGCGATGGGCCGCGAAGTTAAGTAGTAACCATGGGTTATAGAATAGTTCCGCGTGTATTAGACGGTCTGTTTTATCCGGGGTCAGAGTAGTTCCGCATGTATTAGACGGTCTATTCTACTCGGGCTACGGAGTGGTTTCGCGTGTATTAGACGGTCCATTCTATCCGTGCGAGGATTTAACTTCTGTGTATTTGGCATGTGAGAGGCTTATACACGTAATTGTAGTGACCATGATGGTTATAGAATAGTTCCGCGTGTATTAGACGGTCTATTCTATCTGGGTTCAGAGTAGTTCCGCGTGTATTAGACGGTCCATTCCATGTGTGAAATTGTGCAGGTCTGTTTAGCGACTACACTAGTGCTGATCTGTTGAGCGATTGCACCCTGGTCTTGAGGGCCGTTAAAGTCAAACATATTTAAATTGTGCTGGTCTGTTGAGCGACTGCACCTTGGAAATTCCAAGAAGTTGAATACATGAGCATATACATATTGCATCGGGGTGATTGACCGGTGGGTCACGATTTGGTTATATGATGATGATTGGAAACTGATGTGTGTAAGTACGTTATAAAATCTGAATTTCTGATGAATGTTTGTGATTGCTGAGGGGGTAGTTGTACTTACAATATGTTTCTATATTAATTGGTTGCTGTTTGAAAAAGCATATATGTCATGAAATTTCAAATGAGCATCCTTAATTTTTATCATCGTTATATGAAATGCCATGAATATATTGATTACTGTCATCATAAATGCTATGTGTTATGTGTTAATTTCGGTCGGTGACCCTTTATTATTATTGTGAAAATTGGGCTTTGCCCTCAGATGAACCCCAAACCCGTCCCACCGATGGTTACACTAACGACGGTGACTTCGTTAGTTTTCCTTGATATTCGTATACGGAGTCTTTGTGGACATCGCAGAGGGACGGATAGCTGGCTGAAGACGAGACTTGTAGAGGATGCGGCGGAGACCGTGCTACTGTAGCTTAGTGCATGATGAGTTAGAGTTGATGTATAGGATTTTGAGCTGGAAAATGTATCTTGTTTTAATTTGGAAATTATTGTACCACTTTTCTGCTAACACATTCCGAACTCTAATATTTTCTTTTGGGATTATGACACTGATCTTTTGAAATGTATTAATGTTTATTATTAATTTCCAAAGATAAGTACTTAGTGATCTTTATGATGAAACTAATTAATTACGTTCATCGATTAAATTACGACGTACCTTTTTATGAAATGAATTAAAGGAAATTTTATTTCAATTCTTTTGAAGTAATAAATTGGGAAAAACATTTTAATTATTTATTTAAAAAAAAAATACACTCGCGTTGTGTTTTAAACTCGGGGTGTTACAATTGTGGTATCAGAGCATTTGGTTAAAGTTTTGGGTTAAAGCTCTGATTAAAGTATTGTTTTGAGTCTTTATCTGATCATGCATAGGAGCAAGTAGTTAGAGTGTCAAGTCTTGTACAAGTTATGGCGTGCTGAAGTGATGATGTTGTTAAGTTATATTTTTGAAATATACTAAGTGGTGTGAGATTTCTACTTGATGATGGGATCGGCCCAAGAGGAGGTGAACCTGGAGTCGTTCGGTATTTGACTGCTAACCAACTCGGAGTATCACTGAGAGTAGGAACTCAGAATTTTTATCGTTGGCTAACGTGGAGACCAAGATGGATGTGAACGTAGAAGATGTGGTGTTAGTCAAAGAATATCCAGACGTATTTCCAACAGAAATTCCAGGATTACCGTCGGTGAGAGATATGGAGTTCTTCATTGATTTGCACCCAGGAACTGGACCTATTTCAATTGCGCCGTACCGGATGTCGCCATTTGAATTAAGTAAGCTTAAGGGTCAAATTGAAGGTTTATTGGAGAAAGGATTTATCAGACCAAGCGTGTCGCCATGGGGAGCTCCGGTGTTGTTGGTTAAGAAGAAGGATGGAAGTTCACGCTTATGTGTGGACTATCGGCAACTTAACAAGGTAACTATTAAGAATCGCTATCCTTTACCACACATCGATGATTTAATGGATCAATTGAGGGGAGCCGCGGTGTTTTCAAAGATAGATTTAAAGTTGGGATACCACCAGATTCGGGTAAGAGAAGGAGATATTCAAAAGACTGCTTTCAGGACCCGTTATGGACATTATAAATATCTTGTTATGCCATTTGGAGTTACGAATGCACCAGAAATTTTCATGGACTATATGAATAGAATCTTCAGCCCATTCCTAGATAAATTCGTGGTGGTGTTCATCGATGATATATTGGTTTATTCAAAGGATGAAGAAGAACATGGAGAACACCTACGCCAAGTTCTTGAAGTCTTACGCGAGAAGCAACTGTATGCCAATTTGTCGAAGTGCGAGTTTTGGTTAGAGAAAGTAAACTTCTTAGGACATGTGATAACAAAAGAAGGAATCACTGTTGATCCGACAAAGATTGAGACAATTCTTGCCTGGAAACAGCCCCAGACTATCACAGACATACGAAGTTTTGTCGGACTAGCAGGATACTACAGGAGATTTATTGAAGGATTTGCTAAGATTGTAGCTCCTTTGACACAACTCACCAGGAAGAATCAGCCGTTTGCATGGACGGAGAAGTGTGAGGAAAGTTTTCAGTTGCTTAAGGAAAAGTTGACAACCTCACCAGTATTGGTTTTGCCACAGCCAGAGGAACCATATGAAGTATACTGTGATGCATCTCACCAAGGTCTGGGATGTGTTTTGATGCAACACAAGAAAGCGGTAGCCTACGCCTCAAGGCAGTTGAAAACTCACGAACGAAACTATCCTACTCATGATTTAGAGCTTGCTGCAGTAGTGTTTGCGTTAAAGGTCTGGAGGCACTACTTATATGGATGCACATTCACGGTGTTCAGTGACCATAAAAGCTTGAAGTATCTGTTCAATCAGAAGGAATTGAACATGCGTCAGAGGAGATGGATGGAGACTCTCAAGGATTTTGATTTTTCATTGAAGTACCACCCTGGAAAAGCCAATGTGGTGGCTGATGTATTAATTAGGAAAAGCGTATCAGTGTCTTCAATGATAATGGCCAAACAACAAGAGTTGTGGGAAGCATTTAGAGATCTACACTTGGATGTAAAGTTTGCACCAGGAATTTTAAAGTGTGGAATGATAACAATTTCGAGTGGTTTGCTTGAGGAGATTGCGAACTTGCAAGATGACGCATTAATCCAAGAAAAGAGGAATCTAATAGCGCAAGGACAGACAACTGAGTTCAGGATCGGACCAGATAATATTCTGAGATGTAATGGAAGAGTTTGGGTACCGGAAGTTGCTGATATGAGAAGAATGATTTTGGAAGAAGCTCATAAGAGTAAGTTGAGTATTCATCCTAGAGCGACCAAGATGTACCAGGACTTAAGGCAGAATTACTGGTGGCCAGAAATGAAGAGGGATGTAGCAGAATATGTATCGGCTTGTTTAACTTGTCAGAAAGCGAAAGTGGAACATCAGCGACCTGCTGGAATGCTGCAACCATTGGATATACCGGAATGGAAGTGGGATAGCATTTCCATGGATTTCATAACTGGATTGCCCAAGACAAGGAAGAAGAATGATTCAATTTGGGTAATAGTGGATCGATTGACAAAGTCCGCACATTTCCTACTGGTAAGGACCACTTATAAAGTAGATAAGCTGACGTAAATCTACATCGCTGAGATTATGAGGTTAGACGGAGTTCCATCGAGTATAGTATCGGACCGTGACGTAATGTTCACATCTCATTTTTGGAGAGCACTGCATGAAGCTTTAGGAACGAAACTGAAATTGAGTTCTGCTTATCATCCACAAACAGACGGACAGACTGAGAGAACAAATTAGTCCTTGGAAGATCTATTGAGAGCATGTGTGTTGGATGATAGAGGAAACTGGGATGAGGTGTTGCCATTGATTGAGTTCACTTACAACAATAGCTTTCACGCAAGTATTGGAATGGCACCCTATGAGGCTTTATATGGACGCAAGTGTCAAACGCCTTTATGCTGGTATAAGGACGGAGAGAGTATGATTGTTGGACCTGAGATGGTGGAACAGACTACAGAGAAAATCAAGAGGATACAAGAGAAAATGAAGATTTCACAGGATCTTCAGAGGAGTTATGCGGACAAGCGTCGCAGACCTTTGGAATTCGAGCAGGGTGATCATGTATTTCTGAGGGTCACGCCTACAACTGGTGTTGGCAGAGCTATTAAGTCAAGAAAGTTGACTCCGAAATTTATTGGACCATACTAGATTACTGCACGAATTGGACCATTGGCTTATCGAATCGCTTTACCTCCAATACTATCCAATATTCACGACGTATTTCATGTGTCGCAGTTAAGGAAATACATTGCAGACCCGTCACATGTGATCGAGCCAGATACAATTCAGCTGAAGGATAACCTGTCATTTAAAGTATTCCCTGTAAGGATTGAAGACAGGAAGATTAAACAGTTGAGGAACAAGGAAGTCCCACTAGTCAAAGTGATTTGGAATCCGACTACGGGAGACGCGACTTGGGAACTGGAGAGTAAGATGAGGGAACAATATCCTTAGTTGTTTATCGACATGTAGTTTCGGGGACGAAACTAATTTAAGGGGTAGTAATGTAAGACCCTTAAATTTAAGAATTTATTTAGGGAATTAATATTAAGTGTAGTTTGGGGATATTTGTAAAATATTTAATATATGTATGTATTGAGTGAATATATATACATATAAATATTTATTTTGAAAGATAAATTAAGATTATTGGATGAAGAGTAAATTAATTTAATTACGAGTAATTAAATTAACAGACAGTTAATTAAGGGATTATCGGCTAATTGCGACGAGACTTGTTAAGTGCTGAGGATCAGAAGAGTGTCGGGTGAGGTGGCACCCACACAAGCCTATATATATGAGTGAGAAGGATGGGTAAAATCAGAACACCATTCCTCCTCCCTTACTGCCCTTACTGCATGTAACAGTACCCACCTTCTCCTTCCCTTCCATTCTAATTTCTGTTTCCAGTTCGTTCAAAAAAAAAAGAAGGGAGATCCTCAAAAGTGATATTACTTGGAAATCCAAGCACCAAGCCAGAAAACCCCCAGTACAAAAGTTGTTCCCCTCATCATTCCGGAGCTAGAGAACCCAGTTTCGTAGCAGCAAACGCAAGCGGGAGTTTCGCCGATTTTTGACGCGTAAACGGGAACGAAAACAGAAACGTGAGCAGTAGCAGAAACGCAACAAGGGTAAGGGCACCTTCCACTTTCTAGTTGCATTAGGGCTGTAAATGCATAACTGTCATGACATTACTGATGTTTTCATCATTGTTTAAAGAAAAACTGTTTTTGCAATGACATTTTGAAAAATAAAGAAAATTGATTCTGTGATGGTTGCTGTCTGGTTGAATTGAGTAATGTTGTTTTGTTTGTGTGTGGGAAAGTTGAAAAATGTCTTGCATGTTGTTCTGAAGATGGTCAAAATGCATATTTATAAAACTGTTGTGCTGGTTGTTATAAAATGCGAAAAATGCATTATGTTGGTATTTTGCTGCTATGTGATGCTTGCTGTGTGACTGACTGTTTTAATGTTGTTCTGATGGTTTGAGAAAGCTGAAATGCTTTGCATGTTGTTCTGTTTGTGTGAGAAAGCTAGAAATGCTTTGCATGTGTTTTGAGAAATGATCAGAATGTAAATGGTTAAAAATGTCTTTTGCTGTGGTTGACATTTTGTTTGAGTGGTTTAAGCAAAACTGTGATGAATGATCTAGTGTTGCTGATGATTTCAAAATAAAAGGGTTTAAAATGATGAAAGTGTTTTCTTTTGGAAAATCTGTATTGATGAAAAATGTCTGAGATTTGTGGTTTGCAAAAGAGTGGTAAAACTGTTTTGGGATTGTTGGTCTTCAAAGGAAAAAGTTTGGAAATGTGTTGTAGTTTCAGAAATTTTCACTGAATTCGAAGGTGTATTCGAATACAACATGAGTGTATTCGAATACAGCCTGCCAAGCTTCTGTTTTACTCAAGTTTTCAAACTTGTATTCGAATACGGGCCTCTGTATTCGAATACAGATGAAGGATTTTTGCTTCTGACTTATCATCTGTATTCGACTACGACAGTCTCATATTCGAATACAGGATGTTAACTTTCACAATATTTGCTTCTGTATTCGAATACAAGGGAGCTGTATTGAAATACAGATTCGGGTTTTTCCAGAAACTCAAGTTTTAGCTTCTGTATTCGAATACAGATTCGTGTTTTTCAGAAAATCAAGTTTTAAACACTGCCATGGGAACTTTAAAGTGTTGGAAAACATTGGAAAGGTTTGAAATGATTTAAATTGGAGTTTTGAAATGGTTTTGAAGAGGATATGATGATGTTCTGGAAACCTCTAATGATGTTGGGAAAAATGCTGGGTTTATACTGTTTTGGTCTTCTGTATTCGAATATAAGGATGCTGTATTCGAATACAGAGTGTTAAATTTGTACTGTTTTCAGTTGCTGTATTCGAATACAAGGGAGCTGTATTCGAATACAGATTCGTGTTTTTTAGAAAAACCAAAGTTTTAAACATTGTTTTATAAACCCTAAGAGTTGAGGAACATTGGGAAGGTTTGTGACAAATTAAAACTGGAATTTTGTGATAGTTTGGAGTGGTGGTGATGAAGTTTTTGAGACTTTACTGATGCTGTGAAAATATTGATTTTTACACTGTAACAGCCTCTGTATTCGAATACAAGGAGGCTGTATTCGAATACAGAGTGTTGATTCTGCCCTGTTTTTGGCTTCTGTATTCGAATACAATGAAGCTGTATTCGAATACAGATTCGTGTTTTCCAGAAATCTCAATTTTAAACACTGTTTTATGAATTTTAAGAGCATGGGAAAACACAAGGAAGATTTTTGATAATGTAAAGTGATAATGATGAGATTTCTTGAATGTTTAATTTATGATGTAATGATAATGAAATTGGTTGTGTTGAGATGTTTTGAGAAATGATGGAAATGCATGAATTTTATTGAGGTTGCATACTGTTTTTAGTGGAGAGAAACACTGCATGTTCATGCATTGCATAGTCAGGTGGTGACCGCGATGGGCCACAGAGTTGATGCGGTGACCGTGATGGGCCGCGAAGTTAAGTAGTAACCATGGGTTATAGAATAGTTCCGCGTGTATTAGATGGTCTATTCTACTCGGGCTACGGAGTGGTTCCGCGTGTATTAGACGGTCCATTCTATCCGTGCGAGGATTTAACTTCTGTGTATTTGGCCTGTGAGAGGCTAATACACGTAATTAGAGTGACCATGATGGTTATAGAATAGTTCCGCGTGTATTAGATGGTCTATTCTATCCGGGTTCAGAGTAGTTCCGCGTGTATTAGACGGTCTATTCTATCCGGGCTACGAAATGGTTCCGCGTGTATTAGACGGTCCATTCCATGTGTGAAATTGTGATGGTCTGTTGAGCGACTACACTAGTGCTGATCTGTTGAGCGATTGCACCCTGGTCTTGAGGGCCGTTAAAGTCAAACATATTTAAATTGTGCTGGTCTGTTGAGCGACTGCACATTGGAAATTCCAAGAAGTTGAATACATGAGCATATACATATTGCATCGGGGTGATTGACCAGTGGGTCACGATTTGGTTATATGATGATGATTGGAAACTGATGTGTGTAAGTACGTTATAAAATCTAAATTTCTAATGAATGTTTGTGATTGGGGAGGTGGTAGTTGTACTTACACTATGTTTCTATATTAATTGGTTGCTGTTTGAAAAAGCATATATGTCATGAAATTTCAAAAGAGCATCCTTAATTTTCATCATCGTTATATGAAATGCCATGAATATATTGATTACTGTCATCATAAATGCTATGTGTTATGTGTTAATTTCGGTCGGTGACCCTTTACTATTATTGTGGAAATTGGGCTTTGCCCTCAGATGAACCCCAAACCCATCCCACCGACGGTTACACTAACGACGGAGACGTCGTTAGTTTTCCTTGATATTCGTATACGGAGTCTTTGTGGACATCGCAGAGGGACGGACAGCTGGCTGAAGACGAGACTTGTAGAGGATGCGGCGGAGACCGTGCTACTGTAGCTTAGTGCATGATCAATTAGAGTTGATGTATAGGATTTTGAGCTAGAAAATGTATCTTATTTTAATTTGGAAATTATTGTACCACTTTTCTGCTAACACATTCCGCACTCTGATATTTTCTTTTGGGATTATGACATTGATCTTTTGAAATGTATTAATGTTTATTATTAATTTCCAAAGATAAGTACTTAGTGATCTTTATGATGAAACTAATTAATTACGTTCATCGATTAAATTACGACGTACCTTTTTATGAAATGAATTAAAGGAAATTTTATTTCAATTCTTCTGAAGTAATAAATTGGGAAAAACATTTTAATTATTTATTTAAAAAAAAAAATACACTCGCGCTGTGTTTTAAACTCGAGGTGTTACACCCATCTCTATCGCTCCTTATAGAATGGTCCCCTTAGAGCTATCAGAACTAAAGAACCAATTGGAAGACCTTCTGTCTACGAAATTCATTTGGCCTAGTGTGTCACCATGGGGAGCCCCCGTGTTATTGGTCAAGAAGAAGGATGGAAAGTCGAGATTGTGTGTTGATTATCGATAGCGCAACAAAGTCACAATAAAAAATAGATACCCTTTACCTCGCATTGATGATTTAATGGACCAACTCAGAGGGGCATAGGTGTTTTCTAAGATTGATCTAAAGTCGGGATACCACCAGATTCGAGTGAAAGAAGATGATATATCCAAGACAACCTTTAGAATGCGATATGGGCACTATGAGTACTTGGTGATGCCTTTTGGAGTGACCAATGCGCTAGCTATCTTCATGGATTATAAGAACTGTATCTTCCGTCCGTTCTTAGACAAGTTTGTGGTGATCTTTATTGATGACATCTTGATCTATTCCAAGAGTTGGGAGGAACATGAGGAACATTTGCGTCAAGTTCTGCAAGTACTGAAGGAGCAACAACTATATGCCAATTTAGGAAAATGTGAATTTTGGTTGGAAGAAGTGAAGTTCTTGGGACATGTAATTTCTAAGGAAGGGATTGATGTTGACCCATCTAAGGTTGAAGCCGTGATGGCATGGAAACAACCGCAGACAGTCACAAAGATTAGGATTTTTCTGGGCTTGACTGGGTACTATAGGAGATTTATTGAGGGATTTGCCAAAATTGCTGCTCCATTGACACACCTTACGAAGAAGAACCAGATTTATGCTTGGAATGAAGAGTGTGAGAAAAGTTTCCAACTGATGAAAGAGAAACTAACTACATCTCTAGTGTTAGTGTTGCCACAACCAGAAGAGCCTTACGAAGTTTATTGTGATGCCTCATACCAAGGATTGGGTTGTGTACTGATGCAAAACAAACAAGTAGTGGCCTATGCTTCAAGGCAATTAAAGGTGCATGAAAAGAATTATTCCACTCATGACTTGGAGTTAGCTGCAATTGTCTTTGCATTGAAAATTTGGAGACATTATCTGTATGAGTGTAGTTTTGATGTATTTAGTGACCATAAGAGTTTGAAATACTTGTTTGATAAAAAAGAGCTTAACATTAGGCAGAGGAGATGGATGGAGTTTATTAAAGATTATGAGTTTACATTGCATTACCATCCAGGGAAAGCGAACGTGGTGGCTGATGCCCTAAGCAGGAAGCGCGTTCATCTCTCGTTTGTAACAATGAAGGGGTTGGAGTTGTTAGAGAAGTTGTGTGACTTGAATCTTAATTTGGATTCTCCATTGGGGAAAGTGCACTGTGGAATGATCATTATAGATAGTGAACTAATGAATGAGATTAAAGTTCTCCAAGTTACAGACGTGTTGACTCAAGAGAAAAGGAAGTTGATCGAGGTTGGCAGGGCACCTGAATTCAAGGTGGGCCCAGATGATATTTTGAGGTGTAATGGACGTGTTAGTATACTCGACAATACCGAATTAAGGAGGACTATCTTGGACGAGGCCCACAAAAGTAAGCTAAGTATTCACCCTGGTACCACCAAAATGTATAAAGACCTTAAGCAGAAGTTTTGGTGGCCGGGAATGAAGAAACAAGTAGCATAATATGTGGCTTCGTGTTTGACTTGTCAGAAAGGTAAGGTAGAACATCAAAAGCCAGGGGGACTATTAAGGCCATTAGACTTACCAGTATGGAAATGGGATAGTATATCCATGGATTTTGTGGTAGCATTGCCTAAGACTCAACGAAAGTTTGACTCCATTTGGGTGATTGTCGACAGGTTGACCAAATCTGCCCATTTCATACCTGTGAGGACTAATTATGATGTGACTAAGCTTGCAGAGATTGTCAGACTACATGGGGTACCCTCTAGCATTGTGTCAGATAGAGATCCGAAGTTCATTTCTCGTTTGTGAGGAGCATTACATGAGGCGTTGGGTACTAAGTTGAGATTGAGTTCGGCCACCCTCAAACCGACGGACAAATAGAAAGAACTATTCAGACCTTGGAGGATTTACTGAGAGCGTGTGTCCTGGATGAGTGAGGAAGTTGGGATAATATATTGCCTCTCATTGAGTTCACCTACAACAACAGCTATCATGCAAGCATTGGGATGGCACCGTACGAGACTCTGTATGGGTGTAAGTGCCAAACCCCCTTATGTTGGTATCAGGATGGTGAGAACTTATTTGTTGGGCCAGAATTGGTACAACAGACCACAAATAAGGTCTGTCTGATCCAAGAAAGGATGAAGACATCACAAAGCAGACAAAAGAGTTATGCCGACCAATGGAGGAAACTGCTGGAGTTTGAAGAGGGTGAACATGTATTTTTGAGAGTGACGCGTACTACTGGAGTTGGTAGGGCACTAAAGTCTAAGAAGCTAACTCCTAAATTCATCGGCCCATACCAGTTCCTCCGACGTGTGGGTCTAGTAGCTTATCAAATTGCCTTACCTCCGAGTTTGGCCAAGCTGCATGATGTGTTCCACGTGTCACAGTTGAGGAAGTACATGGCTGATCCTTCCCATATTAATGTGCCAGATGATATACAGTTGAAGGAGAACCTTTCTTTTGCAGTTCCACCACTGAGCATTGGAGATAGGACTACTAAGCATCTACGAGGTAAGGAGATCACATTGGTCAAGGTAATTTGGGACCAAACAACTGGAAATGCAACTTGGAAATTAGAGGAAAAAATGAGAGAGCTCTACGCTAACCTTTTCATGTTAGACTAGTTTCGAGGACGAAACTGTTTTTAAGGGGGTGAGCATTGTAACATCCTCTAAATTTAGTATTTAAAATAATTAAGACTTACAAATATATATTTCATTATTAATTTAGGTGTGATAATTATTTGGCTTGTTCGACTTATTGTAGTTGATAAAATTATTAGTAAGAATTATTTATCAGTGGAGAAGTTTTATATAATTATATATATATATATATGTTTTTTTTAGTACAAGAAGAATTTGAGCTAAGGGTTTGTAGCTAGGTGTGACCCAACCCATAATAGAAATTTGGGCTTGGAGTTGGTGGCTTAGTTTTTGTATGATCAAGGTTAAGAAAAGAAATAATAAATAAATAAAATAATATTTTCTCCCTTCTATTCTTTATTTGGGTCCAACACTATCTATCCAATAATCTCCACTTTAAATTTTCCCTAAACTCCACAATATTTCCATACTAAGTAATAATAAGCAGAAAAGAATACCGAAACCCTAGCCGTCATCCCCTTCACACCTCATCTCCTTCGTGCATCAAACCTTTCGTGTGAACAACTTCATGGGGGCTTAGAGCTTCGTACTAGGAAGAAATGCGGCCAAGGTAAGGGCTTCTCCCCGCACAAATTATAGTTAGACCGTTAGTTGGATACATAAAATTAATAATTGTAATTGCTTGCTTTTGAAAGAAATAAATGTAGACTAATAAAATAAAATAATGAAATCCGAAATCTTTTACGTTGAGTTGATATGTAATGTATGTCTTTTAAGAAGTAAAAATGTGAATTTTTATATTTTACGTGATAAAGTTTTAATTTTTATGATGTGTATGAAGCAAAATATGATTATTTTTTATGTTATATATATATGATAAGATTTTGATTCGATGATGTATATGAGTTGGAGTTTGAAGTTTCTTGTTATATATAAATTTTTAATCTTTATGGTGTAAATGAAGTCAAGTCTCGATTTTTATGCGTACGTGGTGAAAATTATTATTTAATGATTATTTGTCTATGAATATATGATTCTCATGATAAGGATGTGTGATATGTGATCTTTGTGATGTGTGAATACGATGATGGTTTTAAAAATGTGATTTTTTTGTTGAATGCATATGACATGATTCTTAGTGGGCTGTGTGCGGGTATAGTTTTGACAATATATGGTCATGTCATGGCATATGCATCTTTGTGGGAGTTGCCTTAGTATGTTTTGTGTTATTCTTCTATATGTTTAGCTATGGTTTGATGTGGATGATGGAAAAAATTGACCCTTACAACAACATTTTAGGTACTAATGAGTTCGAGGAGATTCAAGAATAGTTGATGAGTATTAACGTGCGGCGAACGTGGGGCAAAAATGGGGTTTTCAAGACAATTTTGTAATAATAAGTATTGCCGCAACAGTTCTATGTCTATTTTTTTAAAAATTTGTCACTAAACTTTTAAATGCATTCGAATTCTAGAAATACGGAAGTGGGTTTTCGCTTCCGTTAGGAATCATTGATTTTTCCTTTATTTTAGCTTGAATAAACATTTTTTAATAATATTAAATAAATGTGATTGTTACTAATTATTTAAAAGCATAAATGTAGATATTCTTACAAAAAAAAAATTATCGTAAATTTTTCTAATTTTTTTTTTATAGTAAAGTTTTGGACCAAATATTTGGGGCGTTACAGCTACCAAGTTGGTGGTGAATTATGATAAATTTTCTTGTGTTACTTTACTCCTGCATTCCATAGTTTTATTACTGCTTCTAATCTAAGTCATTAAACCCAAACCAGTTTTAATCGAAGAATTAAAAAGAAACAAACTTAGGCAAATACAATTCAACTCCCCTTTTTCGTGTTTGTGCACCTTCAATAGATGATACACTTGTTTTGTTTATTATTTTGTTATAGGTAATTAAAGGATCTTAATTGTTTTCTAATTATTAGACATGTTTGATTTGAAAGTATTTTGGTCCTAGTTATATATTTTTAAAATTGATTGTTATGAGTCTTGTGACTGTGTCACACTTTGGTGGTTGTGTGCAATAATTACACTTGGTGTACTTTGACAATGTGCTTAAAAGTTATAACAATGTCCATAAATCTTCTTTGAAATAAGTCATAGGGATCAATAACAAATTGAAATTCATTCATTTATTCATAATTGAATGGGGGTACATTACATACTGATGATAACACACAGCATTACATTCAAAAGTTGTCAATTTAAAATCTAAAAAATAAGACATCAGCAAAGACTATTCAACAACTTAATCTATTGGCTAAATACAAGAAAGAACCTAAAAAAACCACAATAATGACCTTTTGCTTTCCCCAGCTTCATGATATCAGGTAACATTGCAACAATAAAGCAACCTTAGATGGGTCCTATTGTTTATAATTTAGTTGCAGAAGTTCGAGACAAACATCAGCTCCCTTCTCATGCAATGCAATACAGGTCCAAGAAATTCCACATATTCTACAAGCAACTCAAGTCACTAGGTGCAATATTTTGCCCAATCTGTTGCACAACATAAAACTTAAGAATTTAAACATGCAGGACACAATAATTTTAGACAAAAATATGATTAATAAAGGACCAAAACCATTGATTGAATGCGTGTTCAGGTGTACAACATATGTCAGTGTGGATACCGACATGCGGCATCGAATACTGACACGACATCGACACCTTAATTACATTCAATTAATTCATTTTTTTCAAATTATTATCGATGCCGATGTATCAGTATTGTGTCTGGTATATGTGTCAGTTTTCGTGCTTCATAAAATAGAATCCCTAATATATATACTATACAACACGAGAACTTATCAAGTTACAGAAATATACGAAACATTAAGTGAGAGACATTTGAACATATAAATAAAAAATATTTTACAATAGTTTAATTTACTCCTATTTGATAAACACTAAGAAGAATGCAAAGAAAAAAAACATTAATTGAGTTCAACTAGAAATCAGAAAACTAATGGAATGAACTTTATGTTAGCTAGCTGAAGATAAAACAATATTTCAGTAATAAAGCAACCAATTTCAAAAGGACAAAATTCCTAGCATCTCTCAGCAAACACAGTTCATCTAAACCATTAAATATTAATTTAAGAATATAAACATAAATTCATGTTTGTCCAACATCAGCAAGAACATCCTCTTTGCATATTGTGATACTCAAACAATAGCCACAATTAAATTACCAACAAATTAATACTTTCATCTAAAAGGGTATCTAATTAAAGCATAAAATGACAAACATAACAGTTTCAATAGCACTATCAACAATAAAAGAAAGGTTACCAAGGAATAGCCTAAGGAGGAGTAATTGGGGTATTGTGTTCGTCGAGGTATCCTCTTTCAAGTCGAATTCAAATGAAACGGTGAATTGGGAAATAAAACAACACGAAAGCGACAGATTAGACGAATAGAAGCAGAACTAATTAAAAAAACTTGAAATTAGGATTTTAGACATATGAGATATGAAAAATGATGTTATTGTAGTGATGAGAATATGGAGAAGAAGAAAGAAAGAAAAAATAAAGTAAAGTAGGAAATTTGATTAAAAAAAGAAAAATGGAGTAAAACAATACCTACAAAAGATTTGATAAAAATGTTACATTTTTTGTTATTTTAAATTAATAATTATGTTTTTTATATCATTTTATAATGTTAAAAGTTAAATTTACCAAACATTTTCATTTCAATTAATTAACTTTTCAATTATAAGTCATCCGTTATAGCTGTCAACTTTTCAAATATCAACTAACTTATAGCTTAATTTTACTAAACGGAGGCTAAATTGTAAAAATGAGTATTCAAACTAAAGAAATTCACAAATTAAAAACCGTAAACAGTTTTATCATTGAAAATCCAAAAAACTCAAATAAAAACTGTTTACAAGTTTTAATTTTGATTTATGAAAATAATTAAAACTGTATAGGCTGCAGTTTGAAGCAAGAACAAAATCACACTGCCGGCGATTTCGTTAATGAAAACCCCAAATCAAAAGACCCAATTTAATCACTAATTAAAATCAGGATTAACATCTCTTCCAACTGACATAAACATGAATGAATGAACCAAGCAATTAATCAACGAACCTTTTTTATAAAAAGTACAGTTTCTTTTTCTTTCAATTAAATTCTCTTCCATTTCTTTCTCACAAATAAACAACGATAGAGTAAAAATTAATGTCGGAGAAAGAAACTTGGAGATGAAGAGTGTGTGTGGTGAGTAATACTATCTATTGACAAACTTAATTATGTCTAATCTTATTAAATCAATCATGTAGTGCATTGAGTAATATACTACGAGAATAATATCTATTTGTCTCCAACAAAGGAAGAAAAACGGCCACATTTGTGAGGGTCAAAGGTGTCAATAATTTAGGGCACTGTAGGCTGCCACAAAAGGCAACTAAAGCACCATCTTGGCCGCCACAAACTGTGTTGTCATACCAAAGAATATCCCATTTGTGGCCGTTTAAAAATATATAATATATATATATAATTAATATTAATATAAATTTAAAAACAAAAATATAGTTTAAAAAAATATAATATACTTAAAAACAAAAATATAATTTTAATATTAATTAAATTGTCAATAATTAATTAAATTACTAGTTCTATAAAAAATAAAATACACCAAAATTAATAAATTATATCATATAAAGGAAATATAAAACACTCTATAATTAAACAATGATATTTAAATTATTTATACAAACCAAAAATATAAGTTGAAAAAAATATTCGAAATTAAAACAATGCATCAATCATCATAATAATTTCTCGCATTAGCTTCACTCTCTCCATCATCATTATTTGGAGGAATATTAGGCGACGAGAAAAGTCATTCAAAAGTAAGTGGCACTGACATCATATTTTGAAATTGAATGTCATCTTCAAGTCCACTAGTACTAGTCGAAGGTATCATAACTGGTTGTAGCTGATTTAAATTTTGCATGATCAAGCAAGTTGGCATAGTTGGTCGATATAGAGTTTGATTAGCTAGATGTTGAGGGTGTTGCTGTAAAAGAGGCAACACAAATTGATAATTATTAAAAGATTGTTGTTGCTAGAATTATGGTTGTTGTTGGAAGTTCGGAGGTCGTTGTTGTTGTTGCTTAGAACATTGGTGATTGTTGCTGCAGGTTCTAAGATGGTGGATATTGATCCTACTGTTGAGGCGGGAACTATTGGTAAAAAGCAAGAGGAAATTGTTGAGATGGAAATTGTTGTTGTTGCACTACTTTCAACTTTTGTTACTATTCTACATTTAATTTTTCAATTGCGGCTTTTATCATATATTGTTTTTTTTCTTCTTTCTCGACCATCAATTGTTCCCGTAATTGCTCAATGTCAAAAGTTGCCATCGGGCAAAGAGATCAATTCGTACTAGCAAAAGAAAAAGATTCAGTCTGAATATATCCTTACGGCCCTTTACAAATGTTGACTATAAAGTACTAATGCCCATCACATGTCCTTTGTTCTTGTGACTACTTATTTTCATAAAAAAATTTAGTTTCACATTGTTTCTGCTCCAGTGAACTAGCTCGTTGAGTAGGGCGAAGAGTCTTGCTGAACATCTCAATCTTTGATGAGTTGTTGAAGTTTTTCCTATACAAAAAATAAATTAATATTAAAACTAAATAATGTATAATAATACAGTGAACGTAGTTAATGAAATATTAAATATAAGAACTAATTATATATATACTTGAATCATCTATGACAATTCACCAATATACTCATTTGTTTTAGAATTAACATAAAAATTGCGATGAACTCTCGTCCAAGTTGTTTTTTTTTAAATATTAACTGAAAAGTTTAATTGGTGAAATTTAATTTAATAAATTAATATATATATATATATATATATATATATATATATATAATAATTACATATGAGATAGTATTTGAGCTTTCGAGCTGACATGGAACCTCCCATTTACCCTTCTCAGATGCTTTACTATTAATCTTGCTTTTAATTTTTTCTGTTTTTAAGCATCTGGGTTCAATTTCCTCCACAAAGTGCTCCAAACATTTTCACCAATCAAATTTGGGTGTTTCTCCTCGCCCTTGTTATGTGCGTACGCCAACATAGAAGATGGGCGTTTGGAGAACTGGTGGTCAAAGGCAACCAAAATTTCAACGTCATGTTCTCTGTTTCAAGTACGTTTTGTCTGTTGTGCGTAGAAAATAAATAAATATGTATTAATTAACAACTATATTAAAAAAACTAACTTATGTATGCAAATATCAGTAAGTAAATTACAGAAAACATGAGGTATCCTATCCTCCTTTATTTCACCTCATGACAATCATGGTTTTTTATATTTCTCTTCTATGACTTCAAGAATTGCCTTTGCAGATCATTTAGAAGGAATATATCTTCAAAACATACAAATTAAATGTAAAAATTAATTAATGAAATAATTTAAAAAGAATTAATTAACAAAAATTAGTATCTACCCATATTCTCCTAGAATAATGACAGTTATGTCATAGCGATCAACACACCTATGTTCCATTATTTCGCTAATGGTATAAGACTCTATAGGGACCTCAAGATGTAGTGGTACAACTCCATCGTTAGTACTAAATCCCAGAAGGATTTTCTCCAATAATTCAGAACTGAATCCCATAAATCACTCCAAATAACTTGAATAAAAACAGAGAAAGCAGATGGTACGGGATTGAAGGATAAGACAATTTGAGCATTGTCTTACAGAACATTGGAGCCAGCAGATTCTAGATGATTTTCAGAGGATGCACATAGTTTATCTTGTTAGAAGATTTACTGTCATAAGATAATTTACTCTCATAAGAACGTTGACTTCTTCAGAGCCATTGGCTTTTTCATAAGCGTTGACTTTTTTATGATGTTGATTTGTTTAAGAAAGTTGATTGAGTGTTGACTTTCTTTAGAATGTTGACTTCTTCAGAGTCGTTGACTTTTTCAAAGGCATTGACTTTTTTTATAGAGGGAGACGAATCAGACACTTGATGTAGTCATCGGAGGCAGCTTAGTCAAACGCTTGCTTTCATCTCTAGAAGCAACCGAGTCAGACATTTGTTTGCTTATTTAGAGCCAACTGAATCAGATGCTTGCTTGCTTCTTTAGAGGCAACTGTGTGCCTTCAACAATCTGGGGTTGTCAGGTTGAGAAGACTTGGCCGGTAGAGTCAAATTGTTTATGTTCCTAAAAAATTATGAGGTTGTAGGGTCAGGTACTTTGTAATTCAAGTTGTTGAATTAGTGGATTAAATCCTTCTGAGTGAGGGGACTAGATGTAGCCAAGTTAGTGGTGAACTAGAATAAATTACTTGTGTCACTTTACTCCTGCATTCCTTGGTTTTGTTACTACTTTTGCATTAAGTCATCAACCTCGAACGAGTGTTAATCCAATAATGAAAAGGAGTCCAACTTAGACAAACACAATTCAACCCCATTTCTCGTGTTTGCACCTTCAATTAGCATCAGAGCTCATATTCAAGGATTCAACATGGCTAAGCATTTTAAAGTGTTTGAGGAAAGATACAAGGATTCAACATGTCTGGATTCAGTGAAGAAGCTACTGGAGGAAACATCAATAGACCACCTCTGTTTAATGGAGAACGGTTTGAGTACTTGAAGGATAGGCTGAGGATTTTCTCTATCTCATAAGATCATAAACTTTGGGACTTAGTGGAAGATGGCTACACTGCTCCATAAAATTCTAATGGTACTAAAATTTCAAGGAAAGAGATGGATGTTGAACAAAAGAAGATGTACAAGATGCATCACAAGTCCAGAACCTTCATAATCAATGCAATCACCTTTTAGGAATTTGATATTGACAAAGAAACAGTAAAAATCATCTTTGACAATTTAGTTTTGACTTACGAAGGAAAGAAACAAGTTCAAGAAGCAAAGTCCAACCTCGTAGCCAGAAAGTATGAGTTGTTCAAGATGGAAGAAGATGGAGACATTGAAACAATGTTTTCTAGATTCTAGAGTCTGGTCTCAGGATTAAAGGTACTTGAAAAGAGCTATACCACTGCTAATCATGTCAAGAAGATCCAAAGAAGTCTTCCCAACAAGTGGAGACCTAAGATGACTTCCATTCTGGAAGCAAAGGATCTGAATACTCTTAAGCTGGAAGAATTAATCAGCTTTATCAGATATATCTACAAGAAGATATGAATTATTTACAAGAGGATATGAATTATTTACAAGAAGATATGATCAAGAATTGTTTACAAGAAGAAACACTTACAAGAAGATACATTTATTATTTGCAAAGATATAATTCAGATTTTGACAAAGGACAAAATATTGAATTGGACATAGTCATATTCCTACTTGTGAAAGTTCAAGAACCGGTCCAACACTATGTTCCCGCCCAGATCAAAGCAAATAATGGGAAGGACGCTTCATCTAAAGAATTTGCGAAAGTAACCTTAACTAAATACGAACAATATCAATCAGAAGAATCTACAAACTCAGTCTTAACAAAATACAAACAGTATCAATCTGTAGAACATACAAACTCCATCTTAACAAAATATGAACAATATCAATATAAAGAATTTAAAAACTCAATCTGAACAAAATACGAACAAATTTGTGAATCTAGAAGAACTGGTCTAGTTGGATTCAGAAATAGAGAATTGGCTAAAAAACATATTTTCAAAAAGCATCTTGTTCAGAATAATTTTTGAAAAGATCATTGTTGACCAAGCTAGGAATGAAGAATTCAAAATTAAACAAGAACTAAATTGAAGCCCTAATTCTATCTATAAATAGATACTCAAGGTTGAAGGAGAAGATCATTGAAAAATCAGAAAAAAGTAGAAGAACTCAAGCTCAAAATTCCAAATTCATCTTAGAGTTCAAAAAGATAAACACTTGCTGGAATAAGAAACGTTTTCTAAGTGTTTTTCTTAGAGTGTGATAGTTATTGTTATAATCAGCTTGTTAGAAGCTACTACTCAAGTTCCAAATCTTTGTATTCAAACACGATAGTGGTGTTAGTGTGCCTTCATCAATTTGGGGTTGCCAGATTGTGTGAGAAGACTTGGCTAGTAGAGTCAAGGTGTGTGTGTTCCTCAAATGTCTGGGGTTTTCAGGTTGTTTGGCTTGAAGGTTAGGTGCTTTGTAATTTAAGTTGTTGAATTAGTGGATTAAATCCTTCTGAGTGAAGGGACTGGATTCAGCCAATTTTGTGGTGAACTAGGATAAATAACTTGTGTCACTTTATTCATGCACTCCTTAGTTTGGTTATTGCTTCTACTCCAAGTAAATCATCAAGTTTGAACCAGTTTAATCAAATAATAAAAAAGAGATCAAGTTAGTCAAACACAATTCAACTCTCCTTTCTTGTGTTTGCACCTTCAAACATTAGAGTAAAGATCCCAAAGATATTCAGGCAATCCAATAGAGGAAATGATGATAAATCTAATAAGAAAAACATCATCTGCTATGGATGCAATGAACCGAGACATATCAAGTGAGAATGTCCAAAACTAGAGAAGGGGAAACATTAGAGGAAAGATTCTAGACCCAAGAAGAAGAGTTGGATGGCTAAATGGGATGATTCTAATGAATCCTCTAATGATGAAGACCAACTTTGTATCTAGATCCATCACAGATTCTGATTTAGGAAGTGAATCAGTTGATGAAGAAATCAAGGTATTTTATGATTTAACTCGATTTGATTTAATTGTTGTTATAAATAACTTCTTAAACAAGAACCACAAGTTGTCTCTTAAATAGAAAACACCTAGGAAAGTAAATGCTAACTTAATTGAAAAAATAAGTGTTTTAAAAACTGAACGTGTTAAGTTAAAAAATGAAAATAAAATATTGAAAGACAATCATTTTTCAAAACATTTAGAAAATGTAACATGTGATTTTAATAAACATGAAGAAGCGTTTCAAGAGTTTCTAGCTAACAATACGGAAAGAAGCAAGTATGCTTATATGATTTATGGAGTTAGTAGAAATGGTACAAGAGGTATAGGATTTGAAGAAACAGTAACTAAACCTAATGAAGTAGCAATGTCAATTTACAAGGAAGGGGGTTTGAATTGTAAATTTGCCTATTTAAAAATTTCCTGTTAAAACTTAAGAAAATAACTCAAGATTGATCTTGGTTGTGAAAACAGAAAACGGAGAACGTTCTTGGTTAGTTAAAAACAAAAATAAACTTGTCTAATTAACTTTAATAATCAAAAGACTGAAAGTAAATAGAGATATGGAAGAGATATCACAAATGATATATCCTGGTTCACCCAACCCGGGCTACGTCCAGTCCTCACAATCGTGAGATTTTCCACTAAGTGTTCGAGCGAAGAACCTTCTTGATTTTACACCACCTAGTTTGATCTGTTACAAACTACAATCCTTTCCACGCAGAAAGGAGTTCAATCAGGTCACCTATCAATCTTGAGAGGATTTTAGACTTCACCTTTTAACCATAAAAGGAATTTCTAACAAACTACTCAAACTATAAACAACTCTTATAGTATTGAGTTTACACAATAATGATTTAGAGTTTCTGATATGATGCGTTCTCTGTCATTTTATTTGGACAGTGTTTGAGGGTTTTTTATCACGAGAGTATATGTTTGAAAGTCATGCTGAAGTTTCAGTTTCAAGAACATTCTTGGTTTATATCACAAAAGCTGGAGAATGTTCTTGAACATGGAGAATTATTGATCTTGAACGATTCTATCATTTTTCCTTGAGTCATGTCTTTTCTCCTTTGATCTTTTGGAGTATTTCTTTTGCTAACATGAGAGATGTACATTCCTTGTAGATTTTAATTTTGGTTCTAACTTTAATCGTAGAGAGCTAAAAAGCTCCCCTTAGAGTATGCTACATATATTTCAACCAAACATATAAAATTTCATTAATGCATGAACAATGATTATACAGCAGGTTCAAAATAAAAACAGAAGTTCAATTTACGAAAAAGACTTCTTTACATATCAGTGTACTAAAAGTAGTATAAAATCTAAACTAATTCACCCCATTTGTCAAGGCAAAAAGGAATGGGAGAAGTAAAAACACAAAGATCCTAGTGAGAAAGTGAAGGAGGTGAGCCTTCTGATAATGATGATCGAGAACGATATACAGGAGCCTGAAAAGAAGGAGGAGGATTCAATGGAGGAGGATCAATCCTGAGTTTAGGAGCAAGCTGTGTTGCCATCCATTCTCACAAAATGGAAGATTCCCTATCTTTATAGGTCTATCTGGCCATGATTGTTTGAAGGGCAGCCAAGATTGTTGGGTTGGTGGAGTCTTCCTTAGTCTTTCTTCGCTTAGATCGTCGTGCAATGTCATCTGTGGGAGTAGAAGGGAGGGTGGTTGTGCAAAAGGTTGAAAGGGTGGCAAAGGAGGTGGGGATGGCAAGGAGAGGAACAAAAGGAGATTTGGGGTTATTGACAGAAGGGCCATGTAACACCCCGAGTTTAAAACACAGCGCGGGTGCATTTTTTTTTTAAATTAATAATTAAAATGAGTTTTCCCAAAATTATTTCAAAAGAATTAAAATAAAGTTCTTCGTAAAATAGTACGTTATAGATTAATCGATGAACGTAAACCAAATACTTCATCAGGATTATCACTAAGTACTTATCTTGGAAATTAGTTTTTTTAAACATTAATACATCCCAAAATATCATTGTCATAATACATCAACAGCAAATATCAGAGTACATGGTTCAGCGGAAAATAGTACAGAATTTCCAAAATAAGACAAATTACAATTTCAACCCAAAACCTAATACATTAAGTCTAACTGATCATGCGCTGAAGCTGCAGTAGCACGGATTCCCTCCGCATCCCACGCAAGTCTCTTCTAACTCTGCAGCTCGCTTCGACGTAACCTCCTCCTCCTCCTCGTGCAGAGAGGGGTCGGTCTCCTCGGAAGTCAAGTCAATACACACTCGTGGCCGCTTTGGCGGTGCCGGAATCTCGTAGCAATCATCGGAGATCCTAGATGGACCCGGAATCTCAGTCGCTACTGGTCTCAGCTCTTCACACTTCTCTACCGCATCAGACTCATGTATCTCTCTTCCAATCACAGGGTTGGGAGTCACCACCCCTACAGTGACCTCCGTCTCAACTCTTTCAGCAGACTCTTCAGCGTCGTCGAAAACTCCGTGCGCCTCTAGCACCGGGCGGGAAGGCACGGGAAACTCTATGCACACATGAGTGCGCTCTACGAAGTCTTCCACACCGTCAGTCCTACTTGTCCGCTCCAACCACCCCGTATAAGTCGCTCTGCTTGAGAGGGGGTCAAATGCCCAAGCAGTGCGCGAGTAGCGATCAAGGAAATTCAACGACGTTTCCGTCGTTCGGGTACCCACGGGCGGCATGGGTTTGGGAGGCATTTGAGGGCAAAGCCCAAAGTCCACAATATAATAGCAAGGGGTCACCAACCGAAAATAACAAATATTCACATAGCATATATTACACAGCAACGATTTTAATCATGGTATAACGTATGATGATGAGGAAAATAATAATGCTCTTTTGAAAATTTATGACTTACATGCCTTTTCAAAACAACAGTCAATGATTATGAAGTATGCGGTAAGTACAAACAACACGTCAACAAAACACAATCATTAATTCAGAATTTCAGATTCTGGACAGCACTCACCCACATTAATTTCCAACATTCATCATATAAACAATCGTGACCCACCGGTCAATCTCTCAATGCAATATGTATATGCTCATGAATACAATTTTTCTTGGAGTCACCAAGGTGCAATCGCTCACATATCAGCACAATTTAACGGCCCTCATGACCAGGGTGCAATCGCTCAACAGATCAGCACCAGGGCAGACGCTCAACAGTCCAGCACATCGTGCAGTCGCTCAACAGACCAGCACGTTTGACATAACCCGAGGTACAATCGCTCAACAGATCAGTACCTAGTGCACACGCTCAACAGTCTAGCACTCGTGCAATCGCTCAATAGATCAGCACGGGGTTGCGCATTTCAGGGTACAGACGCTCAACAGTCCAGTACCAGTGCAGACGCTCAACAGTCCCGCACTTATATACCAAAGTACAATCGCTCAACAGATCAGTACTTAGTGCAGACGCTCAACAGTCCAGCACTCGTGCAATTGCTCAACAGATCAGCACGTGGTTGCGCATTACTCTGTGGCCCATCGCGGGTACCACTTGACTATGCAATGCATGAATATGCAGTGTTTCACTTCTCTAGAAATAGAATGCAAAATCAGACAATTCATGCTCTTCATCATGTTTAAACATTTCAGCACAGTCGTAAATAACAACATTACAATCATGATTAAACAGTCCATTAATCATTAACACTTTGAAAAGTTTTCCCAGACTCTTAAAATTCAATTACAGAGTTTAAAACTGAGGATTTCTGGAATTTTACGAATCTGTATTCGAATACAGCTCCTCTGTATTCGAATACAGAAGCCAAAAACAGTGCAGATTCACACCCTGTATTCGAATACAGCCCTCTGGTATTCGAATACAGGGGTAGTCTCAGTGCACAAAACCACATCTTTCAATACATCAGTAAAGTTTCAAAAACTTCATCACCACAACTTCAAAATATCACCAAAAGTTCCATTTGAATTCCCCACAACAATCCCAACATTCCCCAAACACTCAGGGTTTACAAAACACTCTTAAACCTTGGAAATTCTGGAAACTCGAATCTGTATTCGAATACAGACCCCCTGTATTCGAATATAGAAGCATGAACTGCAATTTTAACATTCTGTATTCGAATACAGCATGTCTGTTGTCGAATACAGAAGACCAAACCTTGAAAAATTTCAGCATTTCTCCCATGTTCTTAAAGGTTTTCAAAACATCATCGCTTCCCCTTTAAATCCATTTCACAGATTCCATTTTTAATCATTTAAACCTTCCCAGAGTTTTCTCAACATTTTAAAATCCACTTGACAGAGTTTAAAATTTGATTTTCTGGAAAACACGAATCTGTATTCGAATACAGCTTCCTTGTATTCGAATAGAGAAGCTAAAAACAGTGCTTCTGGAAAAACACGAATCTGTATTCGAATACAGATTCCTTGTATTCGAATACAGAAACTGAAACCAGTGAAAAACAGCATTCTGTATTCGAATACAGCATGCCTGTAGTCGAATACAGGTGCGAATACAGTGTTAAAATTTCACTTATGTATTCGAATATGACATGATCGTAGTCGAATACAGATGCGAATACAAAAGCAAAAATCTTTCCTCTGTATTTGAATACAGGGGCTCGTATTCGAATACAGGTTTGAAAACTTTAAATAAAACAGAAACCTGGAAGGTTGTATTCGAATACACACATGTTGTAGTCGAATACACCTTCGAAAACCAGTGAAAGTTCAACCCTTTTCAAACTGTTTTCTTTAAAAAAACGACAACCAAATATCAAACAGATTCTGCACTTTTTCAAAAACCCTTTCCTCATTTAAAATCCCTTTTTCCTTTAAAAACATCAACACCACCAGAATCACACAAAACAACCAGAATCAGAATCATCAACATCACCAGAACCACACAAAACAACCAGAATCAGAGTCATTTTCATCACCAGAATCCCACAACATAAAACAGAATCAGAACCATTAACATCAGTTCATCCAAAACAAAGACAGATGATCAATCATCAGAATCAATCCAGACTTTTCCAACCATCAGAACATCATGCAACATTTCAGTGTTCTCACTCATCAGAACAAACATGCATGCATTCAGTTTTCCCAAAACACCAGAGCAAACATGCATGCATTCAGTTTTCTCAAAATACAACAGAATGACATGCAAACATCACAGAACAACTAAACACCAACATGATGCATTTTGCATTTTAATGCCATTTTCAAGACAGTTTTATAACATGCGTTTTTAATCATAACTAAAATGGCATGCAAACATTTTCCAGCCTTCACACAGAAGTAAAAACAACATATTTTACCAGTAAAACAGCCAACAACAACTATCAGAATAATCACTTTATCAACAAAATGCATTTTCTTTCAAAATGTCATTTTCGAAAATAGCTTTTCTTTTAAAGACAGAACTGAAACAGCTTAATGCAGCTAAAAGATGGAAGGCGCCCTTACTCTTGTAGCGTGCTATGCTATTTCTCTTGTTCCTGCTGCGTTCCCTTTTCAGCGTCTAAAACGGCGAAGCTGTTCCCTGAGTTTGCTGCTGCAAAACTAGGTTCTCTATCTTCGTATTGAGATGGGGATTAACTTTACTACTGGGGGTTTTCAGGTTTGAGGCTTGGATTCTCAGTTACTAGAGTCATGAGGAATTCCCTATCTTAAATTTTGAATTCGCGAAACTGGGCAGAACAGAGACATAATGAGAGAGAAATGGGGTTGGTACATGCAATATGGGCAATGAGGAGGAAAAAATGGTGTTCTGACTTCACCATCCTTCTCACTCCTATTTATAGGCTCTCAAGGTGCCACCTCACTTGCCACTTGTTTGATTTCCAGCTTTTAATTGTCTTGCAATTAGCCACTAATCCTTACTTAATGGTCTGATTAATTTAATTACTTGAAATTAAATTAATTTAATTCTTCATCCAATAATTTTAATTCCTCTTCCAAGATAAATATTTATATATATATATACTCACTTAAAACATACATATATTAAATATTTTACAAAATTCCCAAAATACCCTTGACAAAAATTCCAAAATTAACATTACAAATTAAGGGTCTTACAGGCCAAGAGTGTCGGGAAAATCTAAAAACTGGCTTATTACAAAAAATGGAAGGGCTGATGGAAGGGTAGTTGAGTGCAGTTGTCGCTTTGGAGTGGATAGGCTTGTGAATGGAAGGTGGAAGGTCCAGAGAAGGTTTGGGTGAAGAGTGGAGGCAAGTGACGTTGGGGAACATTTAGAGGGAGAATGATGGTTGGAGGTGGAGAATGTAACGCCCCAAATTTTTGAATCCAAAGCATTACTTAAAATACATATTTTCTTGGAAAAATTTCCGACAATTCTTTTTCTAGTAAGAATACCTAAACATTTATTTATTTGAAATAATTAGTAATAACCACATTTATTCAATATTATTAAGAAAACATTTATTCAATATTATTAAGAAAACATTTATTCAATATTATTAAGAAAACATTTATTCAAAAAGTAGAACAAGGTAAAAGCAAATATCCCTAACGGAAAGGAACCGACTTCCGTATTTCTAGAATTATAGTGCATTTTAAAATCCGGTGACAAAATATTTAAAAATAAACTTAGAAATTTTGCGGTAATTCTATTATTACAAAGGCATCTTGAAAAACTCATTTTTACCCCACGTCCACCGCACATCAATACTCATTAACTACTCTTTTATCTCCTCGAACTCATTAGTACCTAAAATGTGTTGGAACCAAGTTGGTTCTAAGTACTTAGGATTTTGATGTGTACAAAAGCACTCCATGTAATCTTATTTTGTACCTTGAATTACTATATTAAAATGCCACCAGAAGATGAAGTTATCAGAGGATACACCTCCAGATGTCACCAAATAATGCATCCTGAAATGACCAGAGGATACACCAAGATGTCAAACACCACCAGAGGATATCTTTACTGGCCCAGATCAGAAGGAAGCAAAGTCTAGAAGGAGACCTGGACCAGACCAGAAGGAAGCCTGCCAGAGGGAGACTTGTTCCAGACCAGAAGATATCATAAGTTAGACTTAGTCCGGAAGTTATTCTGACCAGAAGATAGCCTGGCAGTGAAATCATAAACAGTCCAGACTTGATCCAAACTTAATCAGAGGATAAATTAATGGGTCCAGACAAGAGATTTAATCCAGATTTGACCCAGACCAGAAGATAGCATGGTTTAGAGTATGAAACTCAGTCAAGATCAGAAGAAATGATGTCCATATTTAATCCAGACCTGATCCAGATCAAGAGGTAAATGTCCAGAATTAAATATCCTTTGTCCATATTTAATTTCAGTTCAATCCAGACCCAGTTCAGAATTGGTCCAGATTAGAGGGAAAAGGTTCAGGTGAATGTTCAGGATTTAAGTATATGGCCTAGTGTTGGCTGAGATCAGAAGATCACACCATGACCCAGTGTGGTCCAGCATTGGTCGATATCAGAGGATCACAACAAATCAGTTTGCAAGTTCAGGTTGGCCGAGATCAGAAGATCAGAAAGTGTGGTCCATGGTTGGCCAAAATTAGAGGATCACAACAGATCGCTTAGTATGGTCCAGATGTGGACAAGAGCAGAAGATCAAAGGGTTCAGATTTAATCATGACGATAATCGGTGGAGATTTGAATAAATTTGATCAAAGTATTAAAAAGGATTTGATACAAAAATAAATTGAAGTCTTGTGGAATTCAGAAGCTATTGGCGGGAAGAAAGATTTGTTCCAGAATTAATTAAAGTCAGAATTGGTCAAAGTTATTTTTGAAAGGAAATCTGAAGCAGAAAAAGATATGTTTTTTTATTTAAAGTGAAACCCGATTGGACAAGTTATTTTTGCAAGAGAATCCAGCAAGATACAGCTCGAATTTAAGCTTGGAAGAGACCTTAATCTGCATCTATAAAAGGAGGCTCAAGGCAGAAGACTTAGCATCGAAAAATCACAAAAGAGTCATACACTTCCAGAAGCAAACCCAAGAGTTTTTAGTGAGGTTAATTGTGAGTTTTAGCTTTCCAGAAGCAAGCACTCGTGTTTTTCTTTCCCTTGTGTTAGATCTAAGTTGTTGAAGTAGAGTCTACAATCTGAGGGAGTCAGAAAGGGTAGTAGATTACTTAGCAATTAGATTCAAGGCGTTGTAATTCCTTCTACAATCTGGGGTTGTCAGATTGGTAGGAGAAGACTTGACTTGAGAAGTCAAGGTGCTGTATTCCTCAAAAGTCTAGGATTGTTAGACTGTTTGAGAAGACTGACTTGGAGGGTCAGTGGTATTCTTGTAATGCAAGGTTTTGAATTAGTGAAATCCTTCAAAGTGAAGGGACTGGACGTAGCCTCGTTAACGGTGAACCAGTATAAAATTCTGTGTTTTATTTTTACTTTATATCTGCTGCTAACTCTGTTCGATTCATACATTAGGTTTTGTTATAAAACTGCAAAAATAGAAAAAGTATTCAAGTTAGTCAAACACAATTCAACCCCCCCTTCTCGTGTTTGCACCTTCAAAATGTTGTTGTAAGGGTAAGTTTTTTTCCATCATTCATATCAAACCAAAGCTAAATATATGGAAAAATGACACAAAACACATAAATGCAAAACTTTCAATTTAAAAGAAAAAAATGTGGACCGGTAAATCATATAACACTAAGATATGAACTTATGCGTAATGCATGCTTCTAAAAATATATGATCCGGATATAAACCTGCCACTTAGACAACTTCCACACAGAAAAATCACCTATACCAATGTGGAAAATAAATCTACTTCTAAGGCAACTCCCACGAAGATGCATATGCCATGACATGGACCATATATTATCAAAAACTATATTCCCATACAACCCGCTAAGAATCATGTCATATGCATTCAAAAATCACTTTTTAAAATCATCATCTTATTCACATATCACAAAGATCATAACACACATCCTTATCATGAGAATCATATATTTATAGACAAATAATCATTAAAATAATAACTTTCACCACATACACATAAAAATCGTTACTTGACTTCATATACACCATAAAGATTAAAACTATAACATATATAACAAGAAAGTTCAAACTCCAACTCATATACATCATCAACGTTAAAACTTTATTTCATAAAAGTTCAAACTATATTTCATATTCATCATAAAAACTAAAACTTTATCACATATAACATACAAATTCACAATTTACATTCACATCCATCATAAAAATTAAAACCTCATCACATATAACATAAAAATTCAAACTTTATTTCATATTCATTTTAAAAATTAAAACTTTATCACACATATCATAAAAATTCATACTTTACTTCTTAAAGATCGCACATTACACATAAAAAACCAACGTAAAGGATTAAGATTTTATTATTTTAATCCATTAGTCTACATTTATTCATTTTAAAAGGCAAGCAATCACAAATATTAATTTCATGTCATCCAACCAACTGTCTAACTATAACTTGTGTGGGGAAAAGCCCTTACCTTAGGCGCTTTACTTCCTAGTAACACGTTCTTAACCCCATGAATCAAAGAACAAGACAAATGTCCAAACTTTACTTGACATGGTATTAAAAGAAGAAAGAAAAGTGGAATTCAACTTGGCGATGATGATGATAATGATGGTGTGAGAAAATAAGGAAGGAATGTTTCTCTTTTTATTTTATTTTGTTTGTGATGGAAAATTTGGAAACTTAGGAGAATAAAAAAATAGGTGTGGGAAAAGAATAGGAAGGCACTAATGTGTAGGCTACCTTTTATTTTTTTTTGCTAATAGTTATGACACCAAAAATTGCATAAAATTCTTTTAGTAAAGAATTAAAATAAAAACATAATCTTGGTTTAAAAGAGAGAGAGACGTCAAATATAACAAATGAGAAGAGTCTTTTTTAATTTTAAAAATAGATAAAACTCATGATTAAATTTGTAATCTTCTTTTAAAAAATTGAATTAAAGGTGGTAAAGAGGAGAGAGAAGTGGGTGCAACTCTCTTAATTTGTTGAGACAAGAAAATAAAGTTTACTTTATGCCAAGACAACACCATGAATTCTCATAAAAACTTGTCGTGAAGGATACCAAAAATAATGAGGTAAATCACATTTTTTTTATACTAAAGATGGATGGACAAAAAATATGTTTAAGCAAGAACACTCATACATGAGTGTTGGGTCTCACTAACTGTACTATCTCCCAGACCGAACACTTATTTAGTCCAAAATAAAACTAATAAAAAGTACAACTTCTATAAATTCTAATTTAATTAAATAATTCAACTATATTTTCATCAACTAAAATAAATCAAGCAAGACAAAAATATCAGTGCAGGTCACACAAAACAAAATAAAACAAACACATCTAACACATCAATTTCATGATTATCGAAGCTAATCAAATAAACAAAATACACAATAGTCCATTTAGGAAATAATCATGCCATAAATCGTCCTCATTTAACTGTCACTCCAAAACAATTAAGTAAAAACAAATGTTATAATTATTCAAGTAAAATTGAGGGTGATAAAATTTAATTTAATTTAATTTTTTTTACACAGAATAAACTAATAATTAAATAATAAATCACGACAATTACTAAAAGACACATATGTAATATATATAAAAATATTGGGGTGTTACAAAGAACGTTCTTGAGGAACAGCTGGAGAACGTTCTCAAGTGGGTTGAGAATTTTGATTTTAAGGAGATTGTCCTTGAGTCTGGGTGACTCTTGGACTCTATTAAACAGGAGCTGGAACAGAAGGAGCTGCAGCTCTTGGCCTAGTTGAGCGTTTTCTTTTGTTAGTTGGTGAAGCTAAAACGGATTTAGGAAGGTTTCGAGCAGAAGAGGCTTTCTTCATGTGGGAGATTTTTTTTGCAGAAAACATGGAGATTTTGAAAGTGGAGGATTCAGAGGTTAAAGGGATTTTGAAATGCCTAAAGAGTTTTGTAAGAACGATGCCATAAGGGACAATGTTCTTCTTATAATCCTTGGTGGTTGCAGTAATCATGTTCTGCAGTATTATGTGGGGTAGATTGATTATTTGATCTTTGAGGAGGTGATAGATAATGAGATCATCATTATCAGATACATACTCATGGCTGCCACAGTGTGGCAAGACAGAATGTCTGCTGATGCTATTGAAGACTTTGAACAGAGGTTTGACAGAGGTGGATAGGTAATTTTTGGACACTGTTTGGAAGACGTTAAACAATACTTCCTTTCGGTTAAGGTTCAAAACTGATTACCAGTTCTTTCCAAAGACAATAGATCCTTCAAGGGGAGGTTGAGAATGGAAGCTAAAATGTAAGGGGTCAACGTTATCTCAATTCCTTTGATGCTAGACACTAAAAGAGACTTGTCTAGGAAGGTTTGAGCCTTGCAAAAGAAAGCCCTGACCACATCAGGATAATAGCAGTTTGAGAGCTGGAGAAAAGAAGTCTAGCAAAGAGATCTGTGTGGTTTTTGATCGGTGTACCTTGTTGGAACCAAGTTGGTTCTTACAATTAAAGTTTTGATGTTAAAAAAAGTATTTTATGAAGATAACATATTTGACTTCGAAGAAGAATGCAAAAATCAGATGATGGCATCACTAGAAGCAGAAATCAGAAGATGACATCACCAGAAACAGAAATCAAAAGATGACATCACCAGAAGCAAAAATCAGATGATGACGTCACCAGAAGAAAAAATTAGAGGATGACGTCCCCAGAAGATGACATCACTAGAGGATACCTCCAGAAGATACAACCAGTAAATGATACCAGAAGATGTCACCAGAAGACAAAGCCAGAGGATACCTCTAGCGGATACCAGAAGATACCAGAGGATGCCATCAGAGGATCCCATCAGAAGCAAGAATCAGAGGATGTCATCAAAGGAAAACATTAGAGGATATCATCAATAAGAGGATATCATCAGAGGGAAGAAACAATGACATCATCAGAGGATATTATTCTTGGCCCAGATTAGAAGGAAGCATAGTCCAGAAGGAGACTTGGTCCAGACCAGAAGGAAGCATACCTAGAAGGAGAATTGGTCCAGACCAGAAGGAAACATTGTCCAGAGTTAGTCCAAACTTGGTCCAGACTAGAAGATAGCATGGTCCAGAACAGAAGACTTGGTCCAAACCAGAAGATAACATGGTCCAGAACAGAAGAGTTGGTCCAGATCAGAAGATCAATGTTCCAAATCATAAGATCAATTGTCCAGATCAGAAGATCACACAATCTAGATCATGAGACAGAATGGTACAGATCAGATCACATGGTCCAGACTTGGTCCAGATCAGCAGATCATATGGTCTAAAATTTAAATCATAATGCAAATCAGTGAAGACTAGATTAAAATTCGAAGAAGACTTGATTGAATTTTGATAGAAATTTGATCAAAGTATTAAGGGGATTTGATTCAAAAATCACTGAAGACTTGAATGAAATTTGAATTTAATCTGAAGCTAAAAGATACGTTTTGAAATTAAGAGAAATAGGATTGGTCAACATAATGTTCAAATGCAATCTGAAACTAAAAAAATACGTTTTGAAATTAAGTGAAACAGAATTGGCCAACAGAATTTTCAAAGGAAATCTGATCAAGATTCATCTCGAATTTAAGCTTGGACAAAACCCTAATTGCAGCTATAAAAGGAGGCTTCAGGCAGCAGCATTATGTATCGAAAATACAAGAACTCAAGCTTCATATGCAACATAATCCGAGAGTTCAAAAGAGAGAATCCCTTGAGCGCAAAAACAATATTTTCTAAGTGATTTCGAGAAAGAAAAACAGTGCAGCAATCAGCTTTCCAGAAGCAACTTTGTAGAGTTCCAAACACTTGTAATCAAACTCGTTAGAGGTGTAGATTCCTTCTTCAATCTGGGGTTGTCAGATTGGTAGGAGAAGACTTGACTCGTAGGGTCAAGGTATTGTTATCGTTCCTCAAAAGTCTGGGGTTGTTAGACTGTTTGGGAAGACTGACTTGGAGGGTCAGGTGTTGTAATTCAAAGTGTTTTGAATTAGTGGATTAAAGCCTTCGGAGTGAAGGGACTGGATGTAGCCAAGTTAATGGTGAACCAGGTTAAATCATTGTGTTCTTATGTTATTATTATCCGCTGCTAAGTCTCATTATTTATTCATCAAATAATTCACATCAACATTCAACAAAACAACAAAAGAATTCAAGTTTGACAAACACAATTCAATCCCCCTTCTTGTGTTTGCAGCTTCATACCTTCAAGAGTCAGATTGTCTTGTATGAGCACTCTTCCAACTCCAATGGGTCTCTCAGCCTATTTTTCAGTGTAGGTTTTTTGTAGGGCGGAAGGAATCAGTGATGGGAAGCGAAGTTTGGGGCCAGTTTTAGTGGGAGGAGAGACTAATGGAGAACATTCTAGTTTGTTAGTGTTGGGAGCATAACGTTCTAGAGAGGCAGATGGAGATCATTGAGAAGGAGAATGTTCTCTAGGTTTCCTTTTTGGAGCAGTGGTTTTTTATTTTGATTGGGGGGTTTCTTAGCTTGTTTTTAGCCGGAAACTAGGCTAGTGTGGGGGTTGTTCTAACCTTTAGGGTTTGTGTTTTAGAATTTGATTTTTGAGGAGATGAAGATGAGAGTTTAGTAGAAGAAAAAATCTCGTTGATAGATTTTCGTTTCTAGATGAGGGAGTGGCTTGAGAAGGTTCGGTAGGGATGGAGGATTGAGACGGCGCAGTTTGTTGAGTGGATTCAGAAGGTGGACACGGTTGAGATGGAATTGATGTTTGAGGGGGTTTTGGAGAAACATCAGTTTTAGAGACATCACTGTAAGAAATGATTAGAACAGTGGGATAAGTGGTTTTTGTTTTCGAAGTACCAATTCTGGCGAGAACGTGCATGAAACATCGTGAGCTTCAGTGGGTTTAGCCACTGGCTTTCTCAAGTTGGAAAGAGCTTGAGAGACGTTCATAGGAGGGCATGTATAAAGTGGTGGAATTACAATGATTTGTGAGAGATCATTTGTTGCAGTGACATAAAGTATTTTGGGAAGATGAAGATGCAGAAAATTAGAAAGTGAGATGCATAGAGTTTTTGGGAGAAGAGAGGTTGTAGAAAACTTTTGATTTTGTGGAGGGAAGTTGAAGTGATGGTTTGTTGGAAAGGGAGAAGATTGGAGGCGGGAAGGCGAAGAGTTTGATAGCGTGGCAGGTTGCTTTTCTAGACAAGTAGACACATGTAATAAATGCCACGCAAAAAGCGCTTTTTCAGTTTTTGAGGAAAAACAGAGAATGATTCGCGAAAAATGGTAAATGATCGTCAAACCAAGAACGTTCTTGGTTTTGCACAAGCATAACTTTCTTAATGCATACAAATTGAATTTTTAATGATTTTCAATTTCTCTTTGATGAATTTAAAACTCTCCTCTACTAGAGGCTTTGTAAAGATATCAGCAAGTTGTTTTTGAGTATCAACAAAGATGAATTCAACTTCTCTTTTATTAACATGATCACAAATGAAATGATGTTTTATTTCAATATGTTTGGATCTAGAATGTTGAATGGGGTTTTTAGACAGATTTATTGCACTAGTATTATCACAATAAATTGGAATATTTGAATAACTTACAGAGAAGTCTTCAAGTTGATTTCTTATCCAAATGACTTGAGAGCAACAATTTGCTGCTGAGACATATTCAGCTTCAATTGTTGATAATGCAATTGTGTTTTGTTTTCTGCACGACCATCTTATTAAAGCTTCTCCAAGAAACTAACATGTGCCACTTGTGCTTTTTCCTTTGATTTTATCTCCCGCATAATCAGCATCGCAGTAAGCTACAAGAACAAAATGAGAACCTTTTCTATACCAAAGACCAAGATCAGTAGTACCAACGAGATATCTAAAGATTCTTTTTACATTTGTTAAATGAGATTCTTTAGGTGCAGATTGAAATCTAGCACATAATCCTACTGCAAACACAACGTCAGGTCTACTGGCAGTTAAATAAAGAAAAGATCCTATCATGCCCTTATATTCTTTTTCATAAATAGATTTTCCATTTTCATCTTTGTCTAATGAAATAGATGGATGCATGGGAGTAGTCATGATTTTGGCTTCATTCATTTTATATTTTGTTAAGAGATCTTTTATATATTTTTCTTGACAAATGAAAATACCTTAATTCTCCCATCATCCTCATTTAAAATTCATTTTGCATGAGTTTTGAAAAGGCATCACACATTTTCTCATTAGTTGAGCCAAAGATAATAACATCGACATACACTTGAACTATAAGTAAATCATTTTTATCAGTTTTCTTGAACAGTGTAGGGTCGATTTTTCCTCTAGAAAATCCATTTTTGATTACAAAGGAACTTAATCTTTCATACCAAGCTCTTGGTGCTTGTTTTAATCTATATAGAGCTTTGGTAAGTTTGAAAACATGATTTGGTTTTGATTGATCTTCAAAACCGGGACGTTGACGCACATAAACTTGTTCATTTAAGAAACCATTTAAGAATGCCCTTTTAACATCCATTTGAAAAAGTTTTATATGTTTATGAGATGCATATGCAAGAAGAATTCGTGTGGCTTCTAACCTTGCGATTGGGGCAAAAGTTTCATCATAGTCTATACCTTCTTGTTGATTATAACCTTGAGTAACCAACCTTGCTTTGTTTCTTACAACCTTACCTTTTTCATCTAGCTTGTTTCTAAATGCCCATCTTGTTCCAATAATGGTTTGATTATGTGGATGTGGAACAAGATCCCATACTTCATTCTTTTCAAAATGAAGAAGTTCTTCCTTCATCGCATCTATCCAAAATTGATCAACTATGGCTTCTTTAATTGATTTTGGTTCAATTTGGGAGATCATTGCCATGTTGTTGTTGACATCATACTTGAATGACATTCTTGTTCTAATTCCATCAGTTGTATCTCCAATGATTTGATTTTGAGGATGATCACTAATCGTTCTCCAGCTTTTAGGAGAAGAATGAAATGGAGATTGTTTATCAATCTGGGTTTCTTGGTAAACATTCTGCTACTGCTGCCCAGAATGTTCTTCTTCTTCATCGTCTCTTTTACTCATATCAAGATCATCAAATTCATCAAACAATATATGCATGTTGATTTCAACAATTTTAGTTTTTAGATTGAAAACATGATATCCTTTAGAATCGGTTGAGTAACCCAAGAATATAGCTTTGTTCGATTTTGCATAAAACTTTCCAAGGTTTTCTTTGTTATTTAAAATGTAACAATAACATCCAAAGATATGAAAATATGAGATGTTTGGCTTTCTGTTTTTCCAGATTTCATATGGTGTTTTGTTGATAATCTTTCTTATTGATACACGGTTTAGAATGTAGCATGAAGTATTGATAGCTTTAGCCCAAAAATATTTTTCAACAATAGATTCTTCCAAGATTATTCTTGCCATTTCTTGTAAAGTTCTGTTTTATCTTTCAACAACTCCACTTTGTTGAGGAGTTCTTGCCCAAGATAAATTATGGGAAATGCCAAGTTCATCAAAGAAGGTTTTAAAAAAGGCATTTATGAATTCTCCTCCATGATCATTTCTTATAGAATTGATGTTGGAATCTTTTTCATTTTTTACCTTTTTGCAAAAGTTTTTGAATGCATCATCTTTTTGTTTCAAAAATAAAACCCAAGTATATCGTGAAAAGTCATCAACAATAACAAAACCGTACTTTACTCTTCCTAAACTTGTTGTTTTAATAGGACCAAAAAGATCTATGTGAAGTAGCTCAAGGATTCTGTTTGTAGAAATAAAAATCTTTTGGATGAAAACTGCTTTTAACTTTTTTTCCTTTAGCAGATGCTTCACATACTCCATCTTTATCAAAATTTAGTTTTTGAAATCCTCGAACATGTTCTAATTTTGAAATATTCGAAATTGATTTCATACTGATACGTCTTGTTCGCTTGTGCCAAATCCATTTGTCTTTATTTAGGAACATGAAGCATGATTCATCAGGTAATTCTTCAAGATATAAAACATATAGATTTTTCTTTCTGGTTCCAGAAAAGAGGATTTCACCAAATTTAGTTTTTGTGACTTCACATAAGTTGGGTTTGAAAATAACCTCAAAGCCATCGTCACATAATTGACTTATACTCAAAAGATTATGTTTCAAACCTTCTACATATTGAACATCAGTTATTTGAGCTGAATTTTTCTTACCTATAGTTCTTTTAACCTTTTATTTGAGCTTAATTGTTGTTTCCAAAGGTTACGGAACCTCCATCCTACTTGACAAATGACATGAATCAATTTTTATCTCGTGTCATATGTCTTGAGCAACCATTGTCCAAGAACCATGATTTTTTCATGACATTTTGAAATCCAACCTCATCTTCTTATGCGTTTGCCATCAAGCATATGTTGGCTTTTTCTCCTTCTTTTTTGTCTGATTCTTATAAATCGTCTCATGTGGCCATCATTGATTTCTTCTTGAATGGAAATCTTTTTGGTGCCTTTTTATTTGATGGACATTCAGCTTTTTAATGTCCTAGTTTGTTACATCCAAATCACGTGACTTGACTCTTATCCACTTCTGTTTTGGGATTTTCCTTTTTACTTGGGAATCTCTTTTTGATCTCGTCTCTTCTTCTCATCATTCTTTGGATCTTTCTGGTGAGAAGAGATAATTCTTCATCAGCATGTTTAGTTTCTTCTAAGTCCTCATCTATTTGTGACGGTGAAATTTCTTGAGATGTTTTCAAGGTTATTGCTTTGCCCTTTTTGATTGGTATGTTTTCTTGTAGTAGTACTTCATGTGCTCATAAAGTTGCAATCAGTTCTTCCAGGTCGAGTACGTCAAGATTCTTGGCTTGGCTTATAGCTGTCACCATTGGTCTCCATATTGTTGGAAGACATCTCATGATCTTTATGACTCTATCTTGTATTGAGTATGCTTTCCCTAAGGAGTGCATTTCATTTACAATGGTTGTAAAACTCGAGTACATCTCACTAATGGTTTCTCCTTCATTCATCTTTAAGAGTTCAAACTTTCTTATGCCTATATCAATCCTGGTTTCTTTTACATGGCTTGTTCCCTCATGATGGGTTTGTAATGTGTCCTATACTTCTTTAGCAATGTTGCATTCATCAACTCTTTCACTTTCTTCCCTGCTTAAGGCACAAGATAAAAATAATCGAGCTTTAGAGTTTAGGAGTACCTTTGTTTTATCTTCAGTTGTCCAGTCAGCTTCCCTTTTTTTAGCTGATGTTGGATCATCTTGATTTACTCTTGGGATGTAATCACCATTAGTTATGATACGCTACATTCTTGTATCTTGTGATTTCAGAAACAGTTGCATCTTATTTTTCCAAAAGTAGTAATATGTTCCATCAAAGTAAGGTGGCCTGTTTGAAGATACTCTTTTAACAATGTATTTGGCTTTTGACATTTTTTTCTTCTAGATCTTTTCTCTAGCATTGTTTAGGTGTTTAATTTTTAGAGACCGAACTTTGATGCCAATTAAAGTAGCAATGTCAATTTACAAGGAAATGGGGGTTTGAATTGTAAATTTTCCTATTTAAAAATTCTCTGTTAAAACTTAAGAAAATAACTCAAGATTGATCTTTGTTGTGAGAACATTGCTATAGATTGGAGAACAATCTTGGTTTTGGAAACAGAAAACAGATAACGTTATGGGTTTGTTAAAAACAAAAATCAACTTATCTATTTAACTTTAATAATCGAAAGACTAAAAGAAAATAGAGATAAGGAAGAGATATCACATAATGATATATCCTGTTCACCCACACAATCGTGAGATTTTCCACTAAGTGTTCAAACGAAGAATTGGTTTTAGACTACCTAGTTCAGATCAACCTTGATCTGTTACAAACTTTAATCCTTTCCTCCCAGAAAGGTGTTCAATCAGGTCACCTATCAATCTTGAGAGGATTTTATACTTCACCTTTTAACCATAAAAGGATTTTCTAAAAAACTACTCAAATTATAAACAATTCTTATAGTCTTGAGTTTACACAATAATGATTTAGAGTGTTTGGCAGAATCTGATTAATCTCAACACTTGTTTGAGGTTTAGATTATTTACAAAAGATTTCATTAAGCTAATAACAATAGATTCATAAATGGATGATACTGATTTCTTTTGATGAATGTGAGACTTTCAAGTATGAATGTAAGTGATTGATGATTTTTTTCTTAGCAGTTGAATGTCTGATTTTTCTTTAAGCTTGGAGTTCCTTTTATAGGATTTGAGGAGGTCCATGACAGCTAATTGACCGTTGGAGAGGTTCCCTTCGTCAAAGGTCAGGTTATAAAAAATCAGATTTCTAAACAAGACTGTTGACTGAAACTTTCTCCTTTTTTGTTGCAAGACTTTATGATCTGATGCATTCTCTGTCATTTGATTTGGACAATGTTTGAGGGTCTTTTTATCATGATAATATATGTCTCAAAGTCATGCTGAAGTTTCAGTTTCAAGAACGTTCTTGGTTTATATCTCAAAAGCTGGAGAATGTTCTTGAACATGGAGAATAATTGATCTTGAATGATTCTGTCATTTTGCCTTGAGTCATGTCTTTTCTTCTTTGATCTTTTGGAGTATTTCTTTTGCTAATATGAGAGTTGTACGTTCCTTGTAGATGTACTGCAAATTCATTCGAAATTTGCATGATCTTTCCTTGTATTAAAAGCTAACTTGAACTTTTGATGAAATGAAAAACGTGGAGAACGTTCTTGGTTTTTCAGAAATATGCTAAGAACGTTATTGGTTTTTTGCAGTTCATGTTACATCAAAAACAATTAATTGAGAATCATTAATTAGAGTATTTAATTAGCACATAATTAGAGTCTTTCCTTAGTACCTATCTTACGTTAACACAATCAAAAGCACATGTTAAATAACACATTATTTAGAATCATAATTAGAGTCTTTAATTAATCTTTGTTTGTTTACATCAAAACAATTAATTGAGATTTTGTCTTAACACCTAAAATCATTCTCTATGATATTTTGTGTAAAGTTTGTTCTAAGAAAGGTTACTCCAAAACGTCTTGTCCTATCTTAAATACAAAGATAGACAACAAACGTTTCAAGACTAACAAACTAGGACCAAACCAAATTTGAGTACCTAAGAACAAAATTATCTATGTTGCAGATGTCTTCAACAATCAAGTTAAGACACCAATCATGGTATTTGGACAATGGATGCTCGCGACTTATGACAGGAGAAAAGTCTATGTTCCAAGACCTAACATTGAGAAAAAAAGGCAAAGTGACTTTTCGAGGAAAGTAAAAATGCCAGATCATTGGTCAAGGCACAATTGGTAATGACACTTTCTCTTCTATTTAAGATGTCTTGTTAGTTAAAGGTCTTAAGTATAATTTATTAAGTATTAGTCAGTTAAATGATAATAATTATGATATTATATTTAATCAAAAAACATGCAAGACAATTAGTCAAAATGATGGATCTGTAATTTTTACAAGTCATAGGCAAAATAATATATATAATATAAATTTGTTTAGTGTAGAGAAACAAGATGTCAAGTGTCTAATGTTAATTAATGAAGAGAAATTAATTTGACACAAAAGGTTAGGTCATGCAAACCTTAGATTAATCTCAAAATTGAATAAACTTCAACTAGTTAGAGGTCTACCTATGCTTAGTAACAAAACTAAAATTATGTGTGAAGCTTTTCAAAAGGGAAAACAAACAAACAACTCTTTTTACCCCTAAGAACTTAGTCTCTACCTCAAAACCCATTGAGCTCTAACATATAGATCTACTTGGGACAGTGAAAATTGTAAGACCCTTAATTTTAAATTCTAACTAATGCAATTTTAGGGTATTTTGTGTTAAAAATACTTGGACTTTTAGCCAATTGTAAATTATTTTATGAATTAAGTACCAAAAATATATTTTGAGATGTTTCTAATATGTTTAATATATGTATATAATTATATATGTATTTTGAGACCCGACAAAAATTATTTGTCGAAGAATAATTTAATTATATTACAAGGAATTTAATACCGGGCAGTTTATCAAAATTTTATCTGTCAATGGAGTTGCGACGAGAATAGATATTTTATCAAAATAGTTTGAGATTTGAGTAAAGTGATGTGTGTAAGGGTATTTAGATATTTTTGTGGGTTAGTTTTAATTATAATATATATATATATATATAGCAAGTAAGTTATATATATATATATATATATATATGTGTGTGTGTGTGTGTGAGAGAGAGAGAGAGAGAGAGGCGAAGGCAAACAGAGAGGAAGAAAGATCTTTCCCTGCCGCGAACTACTTCTTCTCCTTTTCTGTTTCGCAAAAAAAAAAAACAAGTGTGGGTAGAAAGAAAAACCGCAAACACAAACCCTCGTTTATCTTCTAGATCTAAGTTTTCATTCGAGAAGTGGTAAGAGGGAAAGTTACTCCTCTCCACACTACTATGCTTGTGAGCTAACTTTTGAGGAATCGACGCGAGCGAGAGTTTCGTCGTATTTGATCGTAGTAGAGGAAAACGGTTGAGAAAGCGTTAAAGAAGGTAAGGGCTCCTTCCAAATTTTTAGTTTGCATATAGGGACTCTATATGTGTGATTGATGGATGATTAATGTGTGATTCCATGATAAATAAATTTCGACGCAAAAATAACAATATCTATCAAAATCTATTAATCACTTTAATCTTCGTCTTCTCTTCAAATGATATATTCTAATTTTTAACGTCTCTTTCCCTCTTCTCTCCTACGTTTTGTTCGAATTTTTCCTCTTCTCTGTTAGATTAAATATGGTTTGTTATGGTTTTGATTTCAGGTTCAAGAGGTATAATCTCTCTTGCATTCTCTCTTCTCTATAATTTTGATTTTTTTTTGTTATAATATGATTTATTGTGGTTTTGATTTTGTTAGGTTTTCTATGCATCTCATATAGTTTATTTACTGATTTTTTTTAGATTTCAATGCTTGTTTTTTTTTTCTTCATCAAATCCTAGTTGGTAGCTTTTTTCATACTAAATTGATATTCTAAAGAGATTGATTGTATATAGCTTAGATGTTACAAGTTGGTTTTTGGTGCGGTGATTTTTGTTTCTTCTTCACATATTTATTGGTAGCTTTTAGTGCTTTTTGTTTCATATGTTTGTTTTCTTATTTATATGATTATTCCAATTATAGTCACAAACATAAAGTCACAAAGAACACAAAAAAAAGTTCGAACAGTCTTACTAGTGCCAATGTATATTGGCTAACAGTGAGAGACAATGTTGTGGTTAATGTGTGGGAGTGTTATGATATGGTAAAGAAAAGGTCACAATGGGAGAATCATGAGTTATGATATGGTTGTTTGAAGGTGTATATGTACTAATTAGTCAATACCCTTTTTGTTTTCATGACATAAGGTTTCTTTTCTTGATTTTGGATGGAAGATATTGGAAGAGTTTTCCTTTTTTTTTTTTATCTTAACATTAAGAGAGTGAATTTTTTTGGTAGGTCTTATCTAAGTTACTTAATGCTATTTCTATATTTTTCTTCCTCTTTTGCTAAAAACACAACCTTTGTTCTCTGCCCCAACCACACTTGCTTGTGCATAACGTATGTGTAGCTAATTATTAATTCTTCCTAATAAAAATTAATTAGTTAGTTATGTCTGCGTAGTATATGAGTCAAGCAAGGGAAATAAAGTAGGAGTCTCAATGGATTTCAGGTAGAATGGACATAAATAAACTAATTTGTAGAGGAAGGTTGAGCATGGTTGATTTATTTATTTAATGTTATCTTCTGGAGTTGTTGCTTTTTAGGCTTTAAAAAACTAAATTTGTACCATTTTTGAGATATATCATGCCATGTAGTTGTTGATGTACGCAACAAAATGATGGCGATGAGTTTTGCGGTACTCTTGTGTTTGCTGAAATATGTTAAAAAATATTAGGAATAGTACTTTTTATGTCTTTGTTCCACTAGTGTTGGAGTGTTTGCACTTAATTATTTAGAAAAGACTTTCAATGCATATGCTACATTATATGAGGTTATCTTAATATTATTTCTTTAATGGTTATGAAGTATATGGGTTTCATAGTTGCATTTACTGAATGATTACAGTGAAAAGAGTCAGAGTACGCTTATGCATTTCATAGGTTGTGGTGACCGCGATGGGCCACAGTGTAAGTGGTGACCGTGATGGGCCACAAAGTTAAGTAGTGATCGTGATGGGCCACAGAGTTAAGTGGTGACCGTGACGGGCCACAGAGTTAAGTAGTGACTGTGAAGGGCTACGGGGTGGTTCCATGTGATAGTTGGTCCATCTTATCCTTACGAGGATTTAACTGATGTGTGAGGCCTGTGATAGACTACACTCTAAGTAAATCGTGCTAGTTTGTGAGCGACTACACCACGGTAATTAGTACTAAGGCCTGTGATAGACATTACAATTATGATTTACGCCTCTCGAGGAGGGTTTTGTCTTGGGAATTCTGGATTCATGTGCACTGGCATATAAGCATTTAATTAGGGTGCTTGGCATGCGAGCCATGTTTATTGTGATCTGTTATATGAAAATGATATGTGCAAGTACCTTCAATTTTACGTTTCCTAATAGTTGTTTTGAGTGTTGATTATACCTTGAGCTTGCAACTTGATCTGCATTCTTAGTCTTTTGTTTCATCAAAACATAGATCTTATACATTTCAATATATGTGTATACTTATTCGGTCACTATTTGTTATCTTGCTGGAGCTGCTAAGTATGTACTGCTTGTGTTTTGACATATTTGTTAATTGTTAACTATTTATTTTCGGTTGGTGACCCTTTACATTATTGTGGAAAATTGGGCTTTGCCCTCAGATGATACATGAGTTCATCCCATCGACAGTTACCCTGACGACGAAGACATCGTTAGACTTCCCTGACCGACATTTGCCGACTGCTTGGGTGTACGACCCCATCTCAAGCAGGGCTACGTATACGGGGAAGGTGATGAGAACAAGTAGGAGTGCTGGGGCAGTGTCGCATGTGGAATATACTCACGGGAGGATCGATTTTCCTGTACCTTCAAGATTAGTACTTGAGACGAATGGAGTATATACAAATGCAGAGAGTCCTGTAGTTGGAGGTGAGACGGAGGCCACCGTAGGTGTGGTGACTCTTACTGTAGTAGCAGATGATGTGGTGCTTAGACCAGGAACGGGTGAGAAGAGTAAGGGGCTGATGCCAGCGGGGGAAGACATTCTAGGTTCGTCTAGGCTGATCGGGGACTAGGGTTCTCTTGATGCACCACCTGTGCCTTGGTTGGTGTCACCGTGGATTGAGTTTGAGCTTCCACTCCCGGTGAACGATCCCCTACCGACTGTCACTGAAGTAGAGGACTGTTTTGATATTCCAGCACCGCCGAAGCCACCTATATCGTGGGTGGATATGACTTCTGAGGAGACTGATCCTTTTTATGGCTGATGAGGAGGAGGAAGTCACTTCGAGGAAAGATACTGCGTCAGATGAGACTTGTGCAGGGTGTGGAGGTCACCCTTGTTACTGTAGTTATTAGTGGATGATTAGATTAGTTTTTTGTTGTATAGGGCCTTAGTGTCTTTTTGGTGGTTGTACTTATTTTGTTTTGGGATGATTGTACCTATGAAGTTCTTTGACAATTGACTTTTGTTGGTGTGTCCATGTTTCTTTTTTTTGACGTGACCACGGGGGGGGGGGGGATAGCATTCTTGGAGCAGCACTTTTGTGCAGGTGTCTGCCGAGAATACCCCAAGGGTATGAGCGTTGTCTGATAGGTCTCATAGCCCGATGTATTTTCTATTTGTATATTTTGGATTATTGTCCCAAAAACTATTTGAACTTGTTTGTTATATGATGTAATTATTTATTACTCTTGTCGTTTTGTGTTACGACGTATTATTTTAGTAAGTGGTTTTAAAAATAAAAAAATTACACTCACGCTGTTAAAAATCGGGGTGTTACAAAAACAACCCCACTAAATGGAAAGAAATATGGTTTTGTTATAGTAGATGATTACACTAGGTATACTTGGGTAAAATTGTTAAGAAATAAAAATGAATCCCACAAAGTGTTTATCACATTTTGCAAAAAAGCAATGAATGAAAATGGTCATAAAATTGTAACACTTAGATGTGATCATGGAGGAGAATTTGAAAACAAGTTCTTTAAAAGTTTTTGTGATGAGAATGGAATATCTCACAACTTGTCCTCTCCTAGAACACCTCAAAAAAATAGAGTTGTAGAAAGAAAGAATTGATGACAAATAGCTTGACCTTAAAAAGTCAAAGCAAGTTGATGATAGTGCAGCTTTACTGAAAGCAGATGTAGGTAAACCAGAAGATCCTAAAAAATCAGGGGATACAATTAAATTAGAAGAAGATGACAAATCATCAGAGGATGAATCTGACCAAGTCAGAAGCAGTTATGATAAGTCAGAAGGGAGATCTGGATGGAAGTACAAGTCACCCCATCCTGAAACTCTAATAATTGGAAATGCAAATGATCATTCGAAGACCAAATCATCACTAAAAGACATAACCTTACTTGATATACATTCATCAATTATTGAAGCACTGACAGATAATGGTGGATACTTGCAATGCAAGAATAATTAAATCAATTTAAAAGGAATGATGTTTGGGATCTAATACCTAGACCAAAGAAAAACATTATTGGAACTAAGTGGATTTTTAGAAACAAACCAAATGAAAAACGTAAGTGGTCAGAAACAAGGCAAGACTTGTTGCACAAGGCTATAGTCAGCAAGAAGACATTGATTACACTGAGATATTTGATCCATTGGCCAGGTTAGAATTTATTCATATCCTACTCTCTTTTGCTTCTTATAATAACATTACATTATTTCAAATGGATGTTAAAAGAGCATTTCTAAATAGGTATATAAGTGAAGAAGTCAATGTTAAGCAACCACCACGTTTTGAAAGTTCTAAATTTCCAGACCATGTATTTAAACTTAGGATATCACTGTATGGTCTAAAACAAGCACCTAGGGCATGATATGATAGGCTAAGTAACTTCTTTCTTAAAAACAATTTTGAAAGAGGACAAGTAGAGAACACACTATTTAGAAAATCAATAAGAGATGACATTTTTATCATTAAAATTTATGTCGATGACATTATTTTGACAAGATAAAACATTATCATATCTTGTCTTTGATATACACATCATAACCAACATGATAACATTTTATTTTGTCATATATTTGATACACATCTCATGATATAATAATATATATTATATTTAAATAACAAAATTACGATTGTGAACATTTACATATTAATTTTTTTTTAAATTAACTTATTATGTTTTAAATATTATAAGTTAACAACAAAATTAAATAAGTAATAAAATAATTTTATATTAAAACTATTCATTGATACTACTAAATAAACAATTTAAATTTTAAAAATAAAATAATGAGTAACCAAATAATTATATTTTATTTGTTAAAATTTAAATAAAGATATGATATATATTATATGTAAATGACAAGAATACCTTATAAACAAATTATATTTATTTTAAAATTTTAATTAATTTTCATATTTTTATAATTGTGAATACTAATTTGTTAAGTAATATAACAAGACAAAACTACCCTTGTGTAAAATCATAAACATTTTTTAAATTAATTATTAATATTTTTCTATTTGATTAGATTTACATTTTTATATTTTAAATTATATTTTATAAATTTTTTTTATATTTATATTTTATTATATTTCAATTTATATTTTAAATTATATTTTATAAAGGTAATTGAGTAAACTATTGTTCTTATCATATTCTGTTGGTTTCTAACTCAACTCATATTCTTGATAAAAATTTCAACTAGAGAGATATGATAGGATATAATTTTGAATGAACTTATCATATAATGTTGTTCATCAAACACTAGATTCAGACATAATATGATAACTTATTCATATCTTATCTTTTATCACGTCCATCAAACGGACCCTAAAGGTAATAATGCTATCCGCCTAGTTGCCTTCCATGAAAAATTGCTTAATTTGTGGAAACTAATCGGAGCATGGATAATGTTATCCCTTGGAAAGGGATTCTATGAGTTTTCTTTTGCCTCTCTTGAAGATCTTCGTAATGTTTTAACAGGGGGATTATGGAACCTTAGCCGTGGGTTGTATGTTTATTCTCATAGAACACAAGGTCTAAATGTTATGTGAGGATATATAATATATACCATAAGAATATAGGCGACCTAAGATTATTTTCTCAATTTCTTCTCGGGTAAGATCGTTCTTAGCCACTTATGAAGCCACTATTGCTCGCACCATGGGACAGCATGCACATGTACTAATTGACATTGATCTTGCTAAACCAATTCATGATCAAATATTGGTTGAACAACAAGAAGTTTTTTCCTTCTATGTGGATTTGGATTATGAAAGGTTGCCTTCTTCTTGCTCCTACCGTAAGGTTTAATTGTCACTCATTGGACAATTGTCGTAATGTGTGTAGGCAAACAATAAACTTGCTGATGATACGAAAAATAATTCTTTACGTGTTGGTTATGTGAGAAAGAATGTTGAATCCAAGAGTAGAGAAAATTCCCATCCCCCTGAGGCAAATAATAGGAAAGTCAATTTCACTCAATGAACAATGAAGTGCATGTACATGAAGGATCAAATTATGAATCAAAGCATCACAAGTTTCTTAAAATAACTCGGATATTCAGGAGGAGAATCAATCGGATTACTAGGAAATGGGCACGAGAGTGAACGCCACCCAACTTGATAGCAACCCGTCGGAGAATGCAAAACAACATGTTCAAACTCCTCCAAGCCGTGTGGAGGGTTATACCAAAGAAATTAATCCTATTGTCACAAAGGATATAACATCTAAACTCTAGGCTGATGCGAATGATGAATTGGATGAGTCAAATGAGAAGAGTCAATTTACTGAATGCAGTCTAAGAAAACCAAAAAGAAGAACAAAAGAAAAAAACCCAAACTCAAAATGCGGACCGATAGAACTCAGAATTTTAATGGAAGAAAAAAATATATTATTTCTTAAAATTCAGAGTAGTATCTCTTACAATGACGAGATTGGGAAATGATGCCAAAAGAAAAACTAAACCAGATTTCTAAGAACTCATAAACTAAAGCAGAATTGCTCCTAACCACATAAAGAATTCCCCTATTTAGTTCTTAAAATATTTTATGCGTATTTCCCCTCTTCCCATTCCCTCCTTCTTATAACATAACATATGAGACATTATTAATTTGCTTTTATTCCCTCCATTCATCCTTCTTGAAACTGAATGTTTTTCCACTTCCCCTTCCCTCATTCCTTTAATGGAATATTATTATAATAAGAGACGTTATTAACTAGCTTTTATTCTCTACATTCATCATACTAGAAACTAAATGTGTGTGACTTGGGTGAGTGGGGTCCACTCTTTGGGCCCTCATTCCTCTTAATTTGCATTGTTCTATCACATACCAATATAAAAGCAGTACAAGAACGGGACCATCAAATGCATCCTTATGAAGCTTCTCTATTGAAATACGAGGGGTATAGAAAATCTTGAAACAAGATTGGTGATGAAGAATTGATGTCTTAAACATAAGCTTGATTTTCTATTTTTGGCTGAACCTTGGTTGTCATTTGCTAATTTTCCTGCTGACTTTTAAGTTTTCTTGGACTTCAATCATTCTTTTTCAACTTAAGGTCTTATAATATTCCAAACCTTTGGGGATTTTGTGTAGCCTTTCTTCATCCAACTATGGTTAGTATCTCTACTCAGCAACTTTGTTCTAATCATGTAAAATTTCCTCGTCCGTGGACTGTGATTGGTGACTTTAATCCAGTTCTTGGCTCTCATGAGAAGTATGGTCAATGCTTGACTAATAAAACATGTCTTGATGAATTTAGAACGTGGTCTTATTCTAATCATTTCATTCATCTTGATATTAGAACTAATTGGGTTGAAGAACAATTGACCTTTAATTGTTTTGATGATAACAAAAATTATTTTGTAGAAACAATTTATTGCACTAATAAATTTAATAAGTGTGTAGTTCCCTTGTCATAAACCTTAAATACCTAATGCAATATCCTCTAATGATTGGAGAAGATAAACAAAAAAAATTAGACAATGCTCTGGAAGATCTATTAAAATTGTGACTGACTCTGATATTGCCATTTAAAAACACGACGTTGGCTTCCGCATCCATAATCCAATATATTCACTTACATAGTCTATTATTTGGATGTTCTAAAAACACAATTGTTAGATTTCTCCATCATACTTCATTATGAAGGTGCAAACACGAGAAAGGGGGTTGAATTGTATTTGTAATACTTGAATTCTTTTTCTGTTTTTGATGATTATTTAAAATCTGATATATAAGCAAGCATAATTACCAGTGGATAAAGTAAAATAATCAACACAAAGATTTATCCTGGTTCACCATTAACTAGGCTACATCTAGTCCCTTCACCTTGAAGGATTTTTCCACTAATTCAAAACCTCTGAATTACAACAGCACTACTGACCCTCCAAGTCAGTCTTCCCAAACAATCTAACAATCCTAGACTTTTGAGGAACACAGCACCTTGACTTCACAAGTCAAGTCTTCTCCTACCAATCTGACAACCCCAGATTGGAGAAGGGATTTCAACACCTTGAATCTAATTGCTAAGTCACCTGCTACTTCTTCTGACTCTTCAAATTGTAGACTCTACTTCAACAATATAGATCTGACACAAGGGAACGTAGAACAAGAGTACTTGCTTCTGGAAAGCTGATACTCACAATTGACCTCACTGAAAACTCGAGTGTTTGCCTCTGGAAGTTTATGACTCTTTTACTGATTTTCAATCACTAAGTCTTATGCCTGAGCCTCATTTTATAGATGAAAATTAGGGTTTGTTCCTGGCAAATTTGAGTTGTATCTGTCCAGATTCTCTTGCAAAAATAACTTGGCCAATCAGGTTTGAGCTTTATGCTTGATCCGAACCTTTTTGCTTCAGATTTGTTCTAAAAATAACTTTGGCCAATCCTGTTCTTGCTTAATTCTGGACCGTATCTTTCTTCCCTCAAATTGCTTTTAAATTCCCTCAAAGACTTCAATTTATTTTTGTATCAAATCTGCTTAATACTTTGATCAAATTTCTATCAAAATTTAATCAAGTCTTCTTTGAATTTTAATAAAGTCTTCACTAATTTTCATCATGATTAAAATCTGGACCGTATGATCCTCTGATCCCGACCAACTCTGGACTATGTAATCTGATATGCGCCAATTCTGTGATCCTCTTATCTCAGCCAACACTGGATCATGATACTTTAATCTGGACCATTGATCTTATAATCTGGACATTTATCTTCTGATCTCGATCAAGTCTGAACTAAGTCTGGATTAAATTTGAACTAAGTCTTATGTTCTGGACAATCAAATCTTCTGATCTGGACTGAGTTTTATGTTCTGGACCATGCTATCTTTTGGTCTAGACCAAGTCATTTGCTCTGGACAACTTATCTTCTGCTCTGGACCAAGTCTAGATTAAATCTTATATTCACGACCAAGCTATCTTCTGGTCAGGATTAAGTCTGGACCAAGTCTCCCTCTGACAAGCTTCCTTCTGGTCTGGACCAGGTCTCCTTCTGGACTCTGCTTCCTTCTGATCTAGACCAAGAAAGATATCCTCTGTTGATGTTATTTGTCCTTTGATGTATTGTCTTTGACGACATCCTTCAATATCTTCTGGAGGTGTATCCTCTGGTGTCATTCTCTGAATTTATCCTCTGGTGACGTCATCTTCTGGTGGCATTTTTCATTATTATTCTAAGTCAAAAATAAGATTACATAAAAGTACTTTTGTAAACATCAAAATTCTTAAGTATAGAACCGACTTGGTTCCAACAATCTCCCCCTTTTTGATGATGGCAAAACCTTGTATTTTTTATAACTTATTTTGTTATGCTCCCCCTCAGATCAAGCTTCTCCCCCTGAGTCTAATGCACCATACTTTTCCTCTCCTTTTCAACTCCTTCTTTTGTCATTCTTTCTTTTCTTTTTATCACTTCTCCTTTTCAACTCCTTCTTTATTTCACTCTTTCTTTTCTCTCTTCTTTTCTCCTATCCTTTTCAACTCCTTTATTTCACTCTTTCTTTTCTCTCTTCTTTTCTCCTATCCTTTTCAACTCCTTCTTTATTGCACTCTTTCTTTTTCACTCTCCTTGTTACCTCTCCTTTTCAACTCCTTCTTTATTTCACTATTTCTTTTCTCTCTTCTTTTCTCATCTCCTTTTCAAATTTTTCTTCTTTTCTCTCTTACTTTTTCTCCCCCTTTTTGTCATCAGCCAAAAAGATGTTTTTTTTACATAGTACAAACAAAACAAAAAAAATAAATAACAGAAAATAAAAGACAAAAAATAAAAATTTAAAAAATACTCCTCTAAAAAGACTACTTGATCTAGTCAGATATGGAGATTATGTTGAGATGCTTCTTGATGAACTCAAATCGATCATTAGGCAATGGTTTGGTGAAGATATCAGCCCATTGATGATCTGTGTCTACAAACTAGATGCTTATTGTTCCCTTTTGAACATGGTCTCTGATAAAGTGATGCTTGATTTTAATGTGCTTGGCTCTAGAGTGTAGGATAGGGTTCTTGGTTAGGTTTATGGCTAAAGTATTGTTACAGAACAACAGGATGTTGTTTTCAAAGATGTTGTAGTCTTCCAACTGATGTTTCATCCAGATTAACTGTGAACTGCATCCTGCTGCTGATATGTATTCAGCTTTTGCTGTTGACATGGAAATGGTGCTTTGTCTCTTGCTTGAGACATCAGATTATCACCTAGAAACGTACAGTTGCCACTTGTGCTTTTTCTCTCTAATTTGTCTCCAGCATAATCAGAATCACAAAAACCACTTAGTTTGTAAGATGGGGTTTTCTTGTAGAGCAAGGTAAGATGTGTGGTTCCTTTAAGGTATTTAAGGATTCTTTTGAAAGCAGTTAAGTGGGATTCCCTAGGTTCAGCTTGAAAATGAGTATACCTGTTTTGCCTTGCTGAATCTGAATTCCTGGGATGAAGTTAAGTTCTCCCATCATGCTCATCTGAAACTCTTGCTGCATCAAATCAGAAAACTCTTGGCAGAGAGTGCCATTAGTGGATCTAAAGATAATATCATCAACATAAACTTGAATGACCAGAATATCATCTTTAATGGATTTTCTAAACAAAGTGTTATCTATTTGGCCTCTATCAAACTGATTTTTAAGTACGAAATTTCTAAGTCTGACATACCATGCCCTAGATGCTTGTTTTAAACCATATAAAGATTTTTTAAGTTTAAAAACATGGTTTGGAAAATCAGAACTTTCAAAACCTAGGGGCTGTTTGACATAGACTTCCTCACTTATATAACCATTTAAGAAAACACTTTTGACATCCATTTGATATAAAGTAATATCATGATTTGCAGCAAAAGAGAGTAGGATATGAATTGCTTCTAACCTGGCCACTGGAGCAAAAGTCTCAGTGTAATCAATGCCTTCTTGCTGACTGTATCCTTGTGCCACGAGCCTAGCTTTATTCTTGACTACTTCACCTTTTTCATTGAGTTTGTTCCTGAACACCCACTTGGTTCCAATGATATTTTTGTGTGGTCTCGACACCAAATCCCAAACATCATTCCTTTCAAACTCATTCATCTTTTCTTGCATTGCAAGAATCCATCCTTCTTCTGCCAGTGCTTCAAAACCAGTAGTTGGTTCAATGGTAGAAAGTAAACTAAACAAACTTGTTTCTTTAAGTGATGATCTGGTTTTCAATGGTTCAGCTGCGCTTCCAATAATCAGTGTTTATGGATGTGAAGACTTGGACTTCCACCAATTCTTTCCTTCTGACTTGTCTTCAGGTTCAGCATTATCTTCGAATTTGCTTTCATCCTTTTCTTTCTCTGGTTTTGTTGTTTGATCTGCTCCTGCTTCCTGTGCTTCTAGTAAACCTGCAATTTCCTCATCTTGCTTTGAATTTTCAGAGTCAAGCTGTTTGTCATCAAACTTAATGTGTATGGACTCCTCCACAATGTTAGTTTCTTTATTAAACACTCTATAAGCTTTTGATCTCTCAGAGTAACCAATGAAGGTACACTTTTGAGATCTGGAATCAAATTTTACAAGATTATCCTTACTGTTTAACATATAACAAACGTAGCCAAACTGTTTGAAATAGGAAATATTAGGTTTCTTACCTTTCCATAGTTCATATGGAGTTTTGTTTAGAATAGACCTGATGTAAACCCTATTCAGGATGTAGCATGCAGTGTTGACAGCTTCTGCCCATAGATAGGTAGCAACATTCATGTCATTCAGCATGGTTCTGGCCATCTCCTGCAGTGACATGTTCTTCCTTTCAACAACTCCATTCTGTTGAGGTGTTTTGGGGGATGAGAAGTTGTGAGAGATACCATTCTCATCACAAAATTCTTCAAAGTACCTGTTCTCAAACTCACCTCCATGATCACTTCTAATAGTTATGATTTTAAAACCTTTTTCATTCATAATCATCAACTATGACAAGCCCATACTTCTTACCACTAAGGGATGCAGTTTGAACAGGACCAAGCAGTTCAAGAGATTGTGAAGTAGAAATACAGTTTTTAGGTTTAAAAGAGCTTTTGGTCTGTTTTCCTTTTTGACATGCTTCACACAGAATCTCATATTTGGTACTTAGTTTGGGGAGACCTCTCACTAGCTGAAGTTTACTTAACTCGGAAACCAGCCTAGGGTTTGCATGGCCTAACCTTTTGTGCCAAATCAGATTTTCCTCCCTAACAGATAAAAGACACTTAACTTTCTGCTTAACTAGACTAAACAGATCTATCTTATAGACATTATTCTGCCAAACACCAGTGAACAAAACATATCCATCTTTTTGACTAACAGCCTTGCAGGTTTTCTGATTAAACACAACATCATAATTGCAGTCACTTAGCTGACTAATGCTTAACAGATTGTGATTCAGACCTTTAACTAATAAAACATTTTTAATAGATAAGGAAGAAGAACTGTTACCAACTGTGCCTGTACCAATGATCTGACCTTTTTGGTTTCCTCCAAAGGAAACCTTGCCTCCTTTCTTCAGAGTCAGCTTCTGGAATATTGATCTATCTCCATTCATATGTTTAGAGCATCCACTGTCCAGATACCATGCTTTTTGTTGCAGATCAGACCTTTCTTCTTTTGATACTTCACCATCTGAGTCAGAGTCAGACTCAGTGCTGTAATCAGATTCTGTATGAGCCTTCAGCGCCAGTTCTGTTTCTGGCTTATTCAGACTGGTTGAACTATTCCCTTGATTCTGCTTCGGCTGATACACCATGTTCCTCTAGTGATTCTGGAACTTATGGTGATTCTGGTAATTCTGCTTCTTCTGGTAATACTGAAGTTGATGTGTGTGATTTTGTTGTTTGTGGCTGAACCTCTGATTATGATACTGATATTGGTTCTGGTTCGGGTTCTGGTTCTGGTTCTGATTCTGATTGTGGTGTGAATTGTACTAACCAGACCTTCTTTCATCAGACTCATTTTGCTTCTGTCTGGTGGAAACTGGAACATACACCCTTTTCTGTTTGTGCATTGCCAACATCCATTGACCAGGCACCATGATTGGTGTTTCCTTCTGGTTGCTCAGAATATCTGCAACATAAACAATTTTGTTCTTTGGTACCCAAAACTGGTTGGGTCCAGGTTTGTTAGACTTAACAGGTCTCTTGTCTTTCCCAGATTTTATCATAGGACAAGACAATTTAGAATGACCCTTTTTAGCACAAATAATACACAAAACATTAGAATGAACAGATTTAATTTTAGCAACAGATTTAGTAAAACCTATTCCTCTCTTACCATTGTTACTGATTCTATAAATCATTGAAGCATACTTACTTCTTTCCATACCATTTGCAATAAAGTTTTGAAAAGCTTGTTCATGCATATCAGATTCACAAACAGTATTGGAAGTAGAACAAATGTTACTTTTGAGAGTTGGTTTTTGTGAATTGAGTCTGGCAACTTCAGTTTTAAAATTAGTGTTTTCAGTTGCAAACTCAGCATTCTGATTCTTTAAAATTTGTACTTCTTTGGTTAGAATTTTCTTTTCTTCTCTAAGAGTTTTCAGTTTTAAAGACATCTTGTTGTTGACATTTAGAAAGTCTTTAAGAGCAGTAATTAATTCAGATTTAGTAAGATTAGAGAATACCTCTTTGTTTTCATCTTCTAAATCAGTTCCAGATCTGTGCTGGATCCAGAACTTGAGTTGGTATGTGCCATCAGAGCCAATACTGCTTCCTCTAATGTGCTTCCAGACTTGCCGGAATGAATGATTTGTCCATTCTTCTTACCTTCTGCTTTTCTTCCAGAGCTAGTACCTTTATGAAGTCCAAAGGCAAACTTGATGTGAGCTATCATAGCTGTTTTTGCCTCTTCATCATGAGATGATTCCTCTTCTGAGTCAAATGCATCCCATGCTGCCATTAGACCCTTCTTCTTGAATCTGGAACCTTTCTTGTGATGCTTTCCTTTCTCCATGTTTGGACATTCTGACTTGATATGTCCAGGTTCATTGCATCCATAAGAGATGATGTTTTTCTGATCAGCTTCTTTTTTTCCTCTGTTGGAGTATTTGCCATTTTTTATGGGAGCTTTCTTCTTTCTGTTTTGCCACATCTTTGCAATCTGCTTGGTTATGTAAACAAGATCATCATCTTCACAATCACTATCCTCTACTTCTGATACAACCTTTGCAGTTTTCTTCTGTTTTGACTTAAGGGCTAAAGTCTTCTTCTTCTTTGATTCATCTGCTTCCAGCTCTATTTCATGAGACCTGAGGGAGCTGATCAGATCTTCAAGCCTCAAGGTATTCAGATCTCAGGCTTCCTGTACTACAGTAACCTTTGGTCTCCATTTGGCTGGTAAGCTTTTGAGGATCTTCTTTACATGATCTGCAGTGGTGTAGCTTTTCTTTAATACTTTTAAACCTGCAACCATAATCTGGAATCTGCAGAACATTGCTTCAATGTCTTCATCCTCTTCCATCTTGAACAGCTCATACTGTTTGACCAGTATGTTTGCCTTTGCCTCTTGAACCTGTTGACTTCCTTCATAGGTCAGAACCAGACTGTCATAGATGCTTTTTGATGTTTCCTTTATTGGTGCATCTGTCAAATTCTTTAAATGTGATAACATTGATTATGATGGTTCTGGACTTGTGATGCAGCTTGTATACTTTCCTCTGGTTGGGATTCATATATGCTACATCCAGTTCTTGACCAGTTTCATCTCCTGGTATAGTGGGTGCAGTGTAGCCTTTGACTACCAAGGTCCAAAGATCAGGATCTTGGGAAATGAAGAAGCTTCTCATTTTGTCCTTCCAGTGTTCAAAGTGATCTCCATCAAACAGTGGTGGCTTGTTGATGTTGCCTCCAAGTTCTTCTTTGGATTCTGACATGTTGAACCCCCTTGGACCTTTCCTCAAACACTGTTAAGTGCTCAGCCTTGAGACCGAGCTCTGATGCTAATTGAAGGTGCAAACACAAGAAGGGGGGTTGAATTTTGTTTGTAAAACTTGAATTCTTTTTCTTTTTTTGATGATTATTTAAAATCTGATATATAAGCAAGCAGAATTAGCAGTGAATAAAGTAACATAATCAACACAAAGATTTATCAAATTGAAGTAGAGTCTACACTGCTGCTCCCCTCAATTGGTCCATCAAATCATCGATGCGTGGTAATGGATAACGATTCTTGATAGTCACCTTGTTAAGTTGCAGATAATCCACACATAAACGTGAACTTCCATCCTTCTTCTTAACCAACAACACCGGAGCTCCCCAGGGCGACACACTTGGTCTCATAAATCCTTTCTCCAATAATCCTTCAATTTGACCCTTAAGCTCGCTTAATTCCAATGACGACATCCGGTACGGCGCAATTGAAATAGGTCCAGTTCCTAGGTGTAAGTCAATGAAGAATTCCACCTCTCTTACCGGAGGTAATCCTGGAATTTCCGTCGGAAATATGTCTGGATATTCTCTGACTAACATCACATCTTCTATGTTCACATCCATCTTGGTCTCCACGTTAGCCAATGATAAAAATTCCTGAGTTCCTTCTCTCAGTGATACTCCGAGTTGGTTAGCAGCCAAATACCGAGCGACTCTAGGTTCGGGGAAAAGAACCAATTTTCGAGCGCAATCCAAAACTACGTAGTTATACGTCATCCAATCCATACCGAGAATGATCTCGAGTGATTGTAGGGGTAAACAGATTAAATTGACCAAGAAATCTCTATTATGTATCGTCACGGTACAGTGTAAACATGCAAAGTTTACAGTCAAAGTCTTAGCAGGTGTAGAAACAACCAAATCAAAAGGCAAAGTAGACACAGACAAATTCAAACGATGCACACAATCCATAGCAATGAAAGAATGGGTTGCCCCCGGGTCAAAAAGTGCAGTTGGTGTGTTACCTGCGATCTCACAATCTTGCTGGATTAAATTTTGGGCTTGTCTTCCAGCTTCAGCACCCATGTGATAAACGCGGCCTCTAGCAGTAGGACGAGCAGCCCTAGTCACGTTCACAGTTGGCTCCACCTTCGGAACCCGGCAATCCCTCGCCACGTGTCCTGGCTTGTGGCAGTTGAAGCACATCAAATTCCTCGCAGTACAAGCAGTTGCGATATGACCTTCCTTCCCACATCGATAACACCGGACTCCTTGTCCTAATTGTCGTCCAAAATTCTGGTTTCCCGGCCGATTCTGGCCTCTCTTGTTTTTTTGTGGCCGGTTATACGGCTTGGCAACTTGCTTCCCTTTATTGTTCTGATTATGTAATCGACTAGGCCATCCAGAGTTAAAGTTCCCTCCTCTGTTGGCCCTCCTGTTCTTCATTTCTTCCACCTCTCTACACTTTTCCACTAGCACTTGGAAACGTTGAATTCCCAAGGGTAGGACCGAATCTTGGATCTCATACTTCAGTCCATTCTGGAAGCGATGACACATAAACTGTTCATCAACTTCTTCCCGGAAGAATCTGAAATGTCTGGACAGCTATTCGAACTTAGCTGCGTATTCTCCTACTGTCATATTCTCCTACTGTCAATTTCAGAAAGTCATCACCCAGCTTGGTCCTAGTGCTCATCGGGAAGTACTTGTCCAAAAACTTCTTCTTGAACGACTCCCAGGTCACTTCCTCTTGAGCTGACCCCATCAGTAATCTTGTACTTCTCCACCAATACTCTGCGTCCCCTATCAGCAGGTACTTGGCATAATTGACTTTCACCGCTGCCTGATAGTTAATCATCTCAAAGATCTTATCCATCTCTTGGATCCACTGGTCCGCTCTTTCTGGACCCTCATCACCCTTGAACTTAGGAGGATTATGGCGACGAAAATCCTCTAGTCCTCTAGATTCAGCAGCGCGAATCTCTCTTTCTCTCTTCTCCAGATCGCGTTGAGTCTTGGCAGCCGTCTGTGCAGCAATAGACGCAGCCATGTCGTTCATTGCTTCAGCCATCCTATCTTCCCGGCTGACATTTGCTCTTGTGGTGTCGTCTCTCCATGGAGGCATTGTTTCCTACAAAACCATCATCACTTCAGTCACACCACAACTTACACAAGACTTGACACTTTAACTACTTTCTCTTATGCATGATTAGCTAATGACTCAAAACAGATACTTAAATCAGAGCTTTATCCCAAAACTTTAACCAAATGCTCTAATACCACAATTGTAACACCCCGAGTTTAAAACACAGCGCGAGTGTATTTTTTTTTTCAATAAATAATTAAAATGAGTTTTCCAAAATTAATGTCAAGGGAATTAAAATAAAATTTTCATCAGTTCATTTCAAAAGAGAATACTCGACCTGTGGCCACTAAACAGTATTAGAGTGCGGAAAATATAGCGGAAAAGTCATACATTAATTCCCAAAATAAATTACATTTCCCAAAACTCAAGACCCTATACAAAAGTCTAGTCTGATCATGCACTAAGCTACAGTAGCACGGTCTCCACCGTATCCTCTATAAGTCTCGTCTTCAGCCAACCGTCCGTCCTTCTGCGTTGTCCACGGATACTCTGTACGTAAAGATCAGGGGAAACTAACGATGTTTCCGTCGTTAGTGTATCCGTCGGTAGGACGGGTTCGGGTAACATTTGAGGGCAAAGCCCAATTTCCACAATATAATAGCAAGGGTCACCGACCGAAATTAACAAATAATCACATAGCATATATTTCACAGCAACGATTATATCCATGGTATAACATATGATGATGAGGAAAATAATAATGCTCATGTGAAAATTAATGACATATATGCCTTTTCAAAAACAGCAGCCAATTATTATGAAATATGTGATAAGTACAAACAACACCTCAGCAAAACACAATCATTAAATCAGAAATTCAGATTCTGGACAATACTCACACACATTCAATTTTCAACCATTCATCATATAATCAAACGTGACCCACCGGTGAATCCCTCAATGCAATATGTATATGCTTATGTATACAATTTTCATGGAATCACCAAGGCAATCGCTCAACAGACAAGCACAATATGTTTGACTCTATTGGCCCTCAAGACCATGGTGCAATCGCTCAACAGATCAGCATCAGTGCAGACGCTCAACAGTCCAGCACTCGTGCAGTCGCTCAACAGACCAGCATGTTTGACATATACCAAGGTATAATCGCTCAACAGATCAGTACCTAGTGCAGACTGTAAGACCCTTAATTTTAAATATTAATATTGGAATTAATGTCAAGGGCATTTTGGGAATTTTTGTAAAATATTTAAATATGTATATTTTGAGAAAATATATATATACACAAATATTTATTTTGAAGTATGAATTAAAATTATTGGATGTAGAATTAAATTAATCTAATTTCAAGTAATTAAATTAATCAGACCATTAAGAAAGGATTAGTGGCTAATTGCAAGACAATTAAAAGCTGGAAATCAGACAAGTGGCAAGTGAGGTGGCACCATGAAAGCCTATAAATAGGAGTGAGAAGGATGGTGAAGTCAGAACACCATTCCTTCCTCCTCACTGTCCATATTGCATGTACCAACCCCATTTCCCTTTCATCCTGTCTCTGTTCTGCCCAGTTTCCTGAATTCAAATTTAAGAGAGGGAATTCCTCAAGACTCTAGTAACTGAGAATCCAAGCCTCAAACCTGAAAACCCCCAGTAGTAGAGTTAATCCCCATCTCAATACGAAGATAAAGAACCCAGTTTTGCAGCAGCAAACTCAGGGAACAGCTTCGCCGTTTTTAGACGCAGAAAAGGGAACGTAGCAGGAACAAGAGAAATAGCAGAGCACGCTACAAGTGTAAGGGCACCTTCCATCTTTTAGCTGCATTAGGGCCATAAATTTGTGCTGTTTCAGTTCTGTCTTTAAAAGAAAAGCTATTTTCGAAAATGACATTTTGAAAGAAAATGCATTTTGTTGATAAGTGATTATTCTGATAGTTGTTGTTGGCTGTTTTACTAGTAAAATCTGTTGTTTTACTTCTGTGTGAAGGCTGGAAAATGTTTGCATGCCATTTTAGTTATGATTAAAAACGCATGTTATAAAACTGTCTTGAAAATGGCATTAAAGTGCCAAATGCATCTTGTTGGTGTTTAGTTTTTCTGTGATGTTTGCATGTCATTCTGTTGTGTTTTGAGAAAACTGAATGCATGCATGTTTGTTCTGATGAGTGAGAAAACTGAAATGTTGCATGATGTTCTGATGGTTGGAAAAGTCTGGATTGATTCTGATGATTTATCATCTGTCTTTGTTTTGGATAAACTGGTCTTGATGATTCTGATTCTTGTTTTTTTGTGTGATTCTGGTGGTGTTCATGATTTTAAAGGAAAAAGGGATTTTAAATGAGGAAAGGGTTTTTTGAAAAAGTACAGAATCTGTTTGATATTTGGTTGTCATTTTTTTTAAAGAAAACAGTTTGAAAAGAGTTGAACTTTCACTGGTTTTCGAAGGTGTATTCGACTACATGTGTGTATTCGAATACAACCTTCCAGGTTTCTGTTTTATTTAAAGTTTTCAAACCTGTATTCGAATACGAGCCCTCGTATTCGAATACAGAGGAAAGATTTTTGCATCTGTATTCGCATCTGTATTTGACTACGATCATGTCGTATTCGAATACAGAAGTGAAATTTTAACACTGTATTCGCATCTGTATTCGACTACAGGCATGTTGTATTCGAATACAAAATGCTGTTTTTCAGTGGTTTCAGTTTCTGTATTCGAATACAAGGAATCTGTATTCGAATATAGATTCGTGTTTTTCCAGAAACACTGTTTTTAGCTTCTGTATTCGAATACAAGGAAGCTGTATTCGAATACAGATTCGTGTTTTCCAGAAACTCAAATTTTAAACTCTATCAAGTGGATTTTAAAATGTTGATAAAACCCTGGGAAGGTTGAAATGATTAAAAATGGAATCTGTGAAATGGTTCTCAAGGGGAAGGGATGATGTTTTGAAAACCGTTAAGAACATGGGAGGAATGCTGAATTTTTTCAAGGTTTGGTCTTTTGTATTCGACTACAGACACGCTGTATTCGAATATAGAATGTTAAAACTGCAGTTCATGCTTCTGTATTCGAATACAGATTCGAGTTTCCAGAATTTCCAAGTTTTAAGAGTGTTTTGTAAACCCTGAGTGTTTGGGGAATGTTGGGATTGTTATGGGGAATTCAAATGGAACTTTTGGTGATATTTTGAAGTTGTGGTGATGAAGTTTTTGAAACTTTACTGATGTAATGAAAGATGTTGATTTGTGCACTGTGACTGCCCTTGTATTTGAATACCAGAGGGCTGTATTCGAATACAGGGTGTGAATCTGCACTGTTTTTGGCTTCTGTATTCGAATACAGAGGAGCTGTATTCGAATATAGATTCGGAAAATTCCAGAAATCCTCAGTTTTAAAATCTGTAATTGAATTTTAAGAGTCTGGAGAAACTTTTCAAATTGTTAATGATTAATGGACTGTTTAATCATGATTGTGATGTTGTTATTTATGACTGTGATGAAATATTTAAACATGATGAAGAGCATGAATTGTCTGATTTTGCATTCTGTTTCTAGAGAAGTGAAACACTGCATATTCATGCATTGCATAGTCAAGTGGTACCCGCGATGGGCCACAGAGTAATGCGCAACCACATGCTGATCTGTTGAGCGATTGCACGAGTGCTGGACTGTTGAGCGTCTACACTAAGTACTGATCTGTTGAGCGATTGTACTTTGGTATATAAGTGCTAGACTGTTGAGCGTCTGCACTGGTACTGGACTGTTGAGCATCTGTACCCTGAAATGCGCAACCCCGTGCTGATCTGTTGAGCGATTGCACGAGTGCTGGACTGTTGAGCGTCTGCACTAGGTACTGATCTGTTGAGCGATTGTACCTTGGCTAATGTCAAACGTGCTGGTCTGTTGAGCGACTGCACGATGTGCTGGACTGTTGAGCGTCGGCACTGGTGCTGATCTATTGAGCGATTGCACCCTGGTCATGAGGGCCGTTAAATTGTGCTGGTCTGTGAGCGACTGCACCTAGGTGACTCCAAGAAAAATTGTATACATGAGCATATACATATTGCATCGAGAGATTGACCGGTGGGTCATGATTGATTATATGATGAATGGTTGGAAATTGATGTGTGTGAGTGCTGTCAAGAATTTGAAATTCTGATTTTATGACTGTGATTTGCTGAGGTGTTGTTGGTACTTACCACATATATCATAATAATTGGCTGGTGTTTTTGAAAAGATATATATGTTATGCAATCTCCAATGAGCACTTTTATTGTCATCATATATTATGCCATGAATACATGTGTTGTTGTGAAATATATGCTATGTGCTTAATTGTTAATTTCGGTCAGTGACCCTTGCTATTATATTGTGGACTTTGGGCTTGGCCCTCAGATGCCTCCCAAACCCACACCGCCCGTGGGTACCCGAACGACGGAAACGTCGTTGAATTTCCTTGATCGCTACTCGCGCACTGCTTGGGCTTTTGACCCCCTCTCAAGCAGAGCAACTTATACGGGGTGGCTGGAGCAGACAAGTAGGACTGACGGCGTGGAAGACTTCGTAGAGTGCACTCATGCGAGCATAGAGTTTCCCGTGCCTTCTCGCCTGGTGCTAGAGGCGCACGGAGTTTTCGACGACGCTGAGGGGTCTGCTGAAAGGGTCGAGGCGGAGGCCATTGTAGGGGTGGTGACTCGTAACCCTGTGATTGAAAGAGAGATACATGAGTCTGATGCGGTAGAGAAGCGTGAAGAGTTGAGACCAGTAGCGACTGAGATGCCGGGTCCATCTAGGATCTCCGATGATTGCTACGAGATTCCGGCACCGCCAAAGCGGCCACGAGTGTGTATTGACTTGACTTCTGAGGAGACCGACCCCTCTCTACACGAGGAGGAGGAGGAGGTTACGTCGAAGCGAGCTACAGAGTCAGAAGAGACTTGCGTGGGATGCGGAGGGAATCCGTGCTACTGCAGCTTCAGCGTATGATCAGTCTAGACTTAATGTATTAGGTTTTGGGTTGAAATTGTAATTTGTCTTATTTTGGGAATACTGTACTATTTTCCGCTGAACCATGTACTCTGATATTTGCTGTTGATGTATTATGACAATGATATTTTGGGATGTATTAATGTTTAAAAACTAATTTCCAAGATAAGTACTTAGTGATAATCCTGATGAAGTATTTGGTTTACGTTCATCGATTAATCTATAACGTACTATTTTACGAAGAACTTTATTTTAATTCTTTTGAAATAATTTTGGGAAAACTTATTTTAATTATTAATTTAAAAAAAAAATGCACCCGCGCTGTGTTTTAAACTCGGGGTGTTACAATTGTGGTATTAGAGCATTTGCTTAACTTTTGGGTTTAAGCTCTGATTAAAGTGTTTATTTTGAGTCATTAGCTGCCAAGACTCAACGCGATCTGGAGAAGAGAGAAAGAGAGATTCGCGCTGCTGAATCTAGAGGACTAGAGGATTTTCGTCGCCATAATCCTCCTAAGTTCAAGGGTGATGAGGGTCCAGAAAGAGCGGACCAGTGGATCCAAGAGATGGATAAGATCTTTGAGATGATTAACTATCAGGCAGCGGTGAAAGTCAATTATGCCAAGTACCTGCTGATAGGGGATGCAGAGTATTGGTGGAGGAGTACGAGATTGCTGATGGGGTCAGCTCAAGAGGAAGTGACCTGGGAGTCGTTCAAAAAGAAGTTTCTAGACAAGTACTTCCCGATGAGTACGAGGACCAAGTTGGGGGATGACTTTCTGAAATTGTACCAGGGGAGTATGATAGTGGGAGAATACGCCGCTAAGTTTGAGTCGCTATCCAGACACTTCAGATTCTTCCGAGAAGAAGTTGATGAACAGTTCATGTGTCATCGCTTCCAGAATGGATTGAAGTATGAGATCCAAGATTCAGTCCTACCCTTGGGAATACAACGTTTCCAAGTGCTAGTTGAAAAGTGTAGAGAGGTGGAAGAGATGAAGAATAAGAGGGCCAACAGAGGTGGTCACTTTAACTCAAGAGGGCCTAGTCGGATGAATAACCAGAACAATAAGGGGAAACAAGTTGCCAAGCCGTATAACCGGCCACAGAAGAGCAAGAGAGGCCAGAACCGGCCGGGAAACCAGAGCTTTGGACGGCAATTAGGACAAGGAGTCCGGTGTTATCACTGTGGGAAGGAAGGACATATTGCAACTGCTTGTACCACGAGGGATTTGTTGTGCTTCAACTGCCACAAGCCAGGACACGTGGCGAGGGATTGCCGGGTTCCGAAGGTGGAGCCAACCGTGAACGCGACTAGGGCTACCCGTCCTACTGCTAGAGGCCGCGTCTATCACATGGGTGCTGAAGCTGGAGGTCAAGCCCAAAATTTAATCCAGCAAGATTGTGAGATTGCAGGTAACACCCTAACTGCACTTTTTGATTCGGGGGCAACCCACTCTTTCATTGCGATGGATTGTGTGCATCGTTTGAAGTTGAATGTATCTGCTTTGCCTTTTGATTTGGTTGTTACTACGCCTGCTAAGACTTTGACTGTAGACTCTGCATGTTTACACTGTACGGTAACAATTCAGAATAGGGACCTCTTGGTTAATCTAATCTGTCTACCCCTACAATCCCTCGAGATCATTCTCGGCATGGATTGGATGTCCTATAATTACGTAGTTTTGGATTGCGCTCGAAAACTGGTTCTTTTCCCCGAACCTCGAGTCGCTCGATATTTGACTACTAACCAACTCGGAGTATCGCTGAGAGAAGGAACTCAAGAGTTCTTATCATTGGCTAACATGGAGACCAAGATGGATGTAAATATAGAAGATGTGATGTTAGTCAAGGAATACCCAAACGTATTTCCATCTGAGATTCTAGGATTACCCCCGGTGAGAGAGGTGGAGTTCTTCATTGACTTACACCCAGGAACTAGACCTATCTCAATTGCACCATACCGAATGTCGCCATTGGAATTAAGCGATCGTAAGGGTCAGATTAAGGGCTTGTTGGAGAAAGGATTTATCAGACCAAGTGTGTCGCCGTGGGGAGCTCCGGTGTTGTTGGTTAAGAAGAAGGATGGAAGTTCACGTCTATGTGTGGATTATCGGCAACTTAACAAGGTGACTATCAAGAATCGTTATCCATTACCACGCATCGATGATTTGATGGACGAATTGAGGGGAGCAGCAGTGCTTTCAAAGATTGATTTGAAATCACGATACCATCAGATTCAAGTAAGAGAATGAGATATTCAAAAGACTGCTTTCAGAACTCGTTACGGACATTATGAATATCTCGTTATGCCTTTTGGAGTTACGAATGCACCAGCAATTTTCATGGATTACATGAATAGGATCTTCAGCCCGTTTCTGGATAAGTTTGTGGTGGTATTCATCGACGATATTTTGATTTATTCAAAGGATGAAGAAGAACACGAGAGCACCTACGCCAAGTTCTTGACGTCTTACGCGAGAAGCAGCTGTATGACAATTTGTCGAAGTGCGAATTTTGGCTAGACAAAGTGAATTTCTTGGGACACGTAATAACCAAAGAAGGAATCAATGTGGATCCGGCAAAGATTGAGACAATTCTTGCCTGGAAACAGCCTCATACTGTCACGGACATAAGGAGTTTTGTCGGACTAGCAGGATACTACAGAAGATTTATTGAAGGATTTGCTAAGATTGTAGCTCCTTTGACACAACTCACCAGGAAGAATCAGCCGTTTGCATGGACGGAGAAGTGTGAGGAAAGTTTTCAGCTGTTGAAGGAAAAGTTGACAACCTCACCAGTGTTGGTATTGCCACAGCCAGAGGAACCATATGAAGTTTACTGCGATGCATCTCACCAAGGTTTGGGATGTGTTTTGATGCAACACAAGAAAGCTGTAGCTTACGCCTCAAGACAGTTGAAAACTCACAAACGGAACTACCCTACCCATGATTTAGAGCTTGCTGCTGTAGTGTTTGCGTTAAAAGTCTGGAGACACTACTTATATGGATGCACATTCACGGTGTTTAGTGATCATAAAAGCTTGAAGTATCTGTTCGACCAGAAGGAATTGAACATGCGTCAGAGAATATGGATGGAGACTCTCAAGGATTTTGACTTTTCATTGCAGTACCACCCTGGAAAGGCCAATGTGGTGACTGATGCATTAAGTCGGAAGAGTGTGTCAGTATCTTCAATGATAATGGCCAGACAACAAGAGTTGTGGGAAGCATTTAGAGACCTACACTTGGACGTGAAGTTTGTGTAAGACCCTTAATTTTAATTATTAATTTTTGGAATTATTGTCAAGGGTATTTTGGGAATTTTTGTAAATATTTAATATATGTATGATTTAAGTGAATATATATATATATATAAATATTTATTTGGAAGATGAATTAAAATTATTGGGTGAAGAATTAAATTAATTTAATTTCAAGTAATTAAATTAATCGGACCACTAATTAAGGATTAGTGGCTAATTGCAAGATAATTAAAAGCTGGAAATCAAACAAGTGGCAAGTGAGGTGGCACCTTGAGAGCCTATAAATAGGAGTGAGAAGGATGGTGAAGTCAGAACACCATTCCTTCCTCCTCACTGCCCATATTGCATGTACCAACTCCATCTCCTCTCCCATCCTGTCTCTGTTCTGCCATTCCCGAATTCAAATTGAAGAGAGGGAAATTCCTCCAAACACCATTAACTGAAATTCCAACCATCAAACCAGAAAGCCCACAGTAGTAAAGTTAATCCCCACCTCGTTACGAAGCCAAAGAGCCCAGTTTTGCAGCAGCAAACTCAGGGAGCAGTTCACCGTTTTTCACGCCCAGACTTGAGCAGAAGCAGAGCACGCTACAAGGTAAGGGCACCTTCCATCTTTTAGCTGCATTAGGGCCACGAATGTGTGTTATTTTAGTTCTGTTTTTAAAAGAAAAACTGTTTTCGAAAAATGACATTTTGAAAGAAAATGCATTTTTGTTGATATGTGATTTATCTGAGATGGTGGTTGCTGCTATTTTTCTAATAAAACATGTTATTTTACTTATGAGTGAAAGCTCGAAAATGTTGCATGTCATTTTAATGATGAATAAAATGCATGTCTTAAAACTATTTTGAAAATAGTCTTAAAATGCAAAAATGCATTCTGTTGAGGTTTGTTGTTCTATTATGCTTGCATGCATTTCTGTGGTATCATGAAAGCTGAATACTTGCATGTTATTCTATTGTGTGGTGAAAGCTGAAATGCTTTACATGTCATTTTGTTGTTGAGAAAACCGAGCGCTTGCATGTCATCCTGATGTTTGTTGAAGCTGAGTATTTGCATGTCATTTTGGTGTTTTGAGAAAACTGAATACTTGCATGTTTGTTCTGATGAGTGAGGAAACTGCAATGTTCAAATGATGTTCTGATGGTTTGAAAATCTGAATGATTTGGTGATGGTGACTCTGATTTTGTTCTGTGTTGAGTGATTCTGGTGACATTGATGATTCTGATTCTGGTTGTTTTGTGTGATTCTGGTGGTGTTGATGGTTTTTAAAGGAAAAGGCATTTTAAATGAGGGAAGTGTTTTGAAAAAGTGCAGAATCCGTTTGATGTTTGATTGTTATTTTTAAAGAAATAGTTTGAAAAAGTGTTGATGTTTCAGGAAGTATTCAACTGGTTTTTCGAATGTGTATTCGAATACAACATGAGTTTATTCGAATACAACCATGTCGTATTCAAAACCTGTATTCGACTACGAGCCCCTGTAGTCGAATACAGAAGAAGGATTTTTGCTTCTGACTAAACCTCTGTATTCGACTACGACCATGTCGTATTCGAATACATAAGTGAAATTTTAACACTGTATTCTCATCTGTAGTCGACTACAGGCATGCTGTATTCGACTACAGATTCGAGTTTTTCCAGAAACTCCATTTTCAGCTTCTGTATTCGAATACAAGGAAGCTGTATTCGAATACAGATTCGTATTTTCCAGAAAAAAATCAATTTTAATCACTGTCATGTGAGTTTTAAAGTATTGAGAAACTTTGAGAAGGATTTAAATGATTTAAATGAGGTCTGTGAAATGGTTTTAAAGTGGAAGGGATGATGTTTTGAAAAACCTTTAAGGACATGGGAGAAATGCTAAAATTTTCAAGGTTTGGTCTTCTGTATTCGACTACAGGCATGCTGTATTCGAATACAGAATGTTAAAACTGCAGTTCATGCTCCTGTATTCGAATACATGGGATCTGTATTCGAATACAGATTCCAGTTTGCAGAAAATTCCAAGTTTTCAAGAGTGTTTTGTAAACCCTGAGTGTCTGGGGAATACTGGGAATGTTGTGGTGAGTTAAAGTAGAACTTTTGATGAGATTTTGATGTAGTGGTGATGAAGTTTTAAAAACTTTACTGATGTAGTGAAAGAGGTTGATTTATGCACTGAAATCTGCCTCTGTATTCGAATACCAGAGGGCTGTATTCAAATACAGAGAGTGTTTCTATACTGTTTTTGGCTTATGTATTCGAATACAAAAGAGCTGTATTCGAATACAGATTCGTAAATCCCAGAAAAATCCCAGTTTTAAATATTGTAATTGAATGTTAGAGTCTGGGAAACACATTTCAGAATGTTAATGAATATTTGGCTGTTTAGTCATGTTTGTGATGATGAGAATTTTGATTATGCTGAGATGTGTTAAATATGATTGAGAGGCATGAATTTCTGTTTTGTATGCTGTTTCTAGAGAAGTGAAACACTGCATATTCATGCATTGCATAGTCAAGTGGTACCCGCGATGGGCCACAGTAATGTGCAACCACGTGCTGATCTGTTGAGCGATTGCACAATTGCTGGACTGTTGAGCGTCTGCACTAGGTACTGATCTGTTTAGCGATTGTACCTTGGTATATAAGTGCTGGACTGTTGAGCGTCTACACTGGTACTGGAGTGTTGAGCGTCTGTACCCTGAAATGCGCAACCCCGTGCTGATCTGTTGAGCGATTGCACGAGTGCTCGACTGTTGAGCGTCTCCACTAGGTACTGATCTGTTGAGCGATTGTACCTTGGGTGATGTCAAACGTGCTGGTCTATTGAGCGACTGCACGATGTGCTGGACTGTTGAGCGTCTGCACTGGTACTGATCTGTTGAGCGATTGCACCCTGGTCATGAGGGCCGTTAAATTGTGCTGGTCTGTGAGCGACTGCACTTTGGTGATTCCAAGAAAATTATGCATGAGCATATATGCATTACATTGAGGAATTTGACCGGTGTGTCATGATTGTTTATATGATGAATGGTGGAAATTAATGTGTGTAAGTGCTGTCCAGAATCTGAAATTCTAGATTAATGATTGTGTTTGGTTGACGTGTTGTTTGTACTTACCGCATACTTCATAATAATTGGCTGCTGTTTTTGAAAAGATATATATGTTATGCAATTTCCAATGAGCATTTTTATTTTCATCATATATTATGCCATGAATACATGTGTTGTTGAGAAATATATGCTATGTGAATATTTGTTATTTTCGGTTGGTGACCCCCTTGCTATTATATTGTGGACTTTGGGCTTTGCCCTCAGATGCCTCCCACACCCACGCCGCCCGTGGGTACCCGAACGACGGAAACGTCGTTGAATTTCCTTGATCACTACTCGCGCACTGCTTGGGCTTTTGACCCCCTCTCAAGCAGAGCGACTTATACGGGGTGGCTGGAGCGGACAAGTAGGACTAATGGCGTGGAAGACTTCGTAGAGCGCACTCACGCGAGCATAGAGTTTCTCGTGCCTTCCCACCTGGTGCTAGAGGCGCACGGAGTTTTCGACGACGCTGAGGAGTCTGCTGAAAGGGTTGAGACGGAGGCCACTGTAGGGGTGGTGACTCCCAACCCTGTGATTGGGAGAGAGATACATGAGTCTGATGCGGTAGAGAAGCGTGAAGAGCTGAGACCAGTAGCGACTGAGATTCCGGGTCCATCTAGGATCTCCGATGATTGCTACGAGATTCCGGCACCGCCAAAGCGGCCACGAGTGTGTATTGACTTGACTTCTGAGGAGACCAACCCCTTTCTGCACGAGGAGGAGGAGGAGGTTACGTCGAAGCGAGCTACAGAGTCAGAAGAGACTTGCGTGGGATGCGGAGGGAATCCGTGCTACTGCAGCTTCAGCGCATGATCAGTTAGACTTAATGTATTAGGTTTTGGGTTGAAATTGTAATTTGTCTTATTTTGGAAATTTTGTACTATTTTCCGCTGAACCATGTACTCTGATATTTGCTGTTGATGTATTATGACAATGATATTTTGGGATGTATTAATGTTTAAAAACTAATTTCCAAGATAAGTACTTAGTGATAATCCTGATGAAGTATTGAGTTTACGTTCATCGATTTATCTATAACGTACTATTTTACGAAGAACTTTATTTTAATCCTTTTGAAATAATTATGGGAAAACTCATTTTAATTATTAATTTTTAAATAAAAAAAAAATGCACCCGCGCTGTGTTTTAAACTCGAGGTTTTACACAGACGCTCAACAGTCCAGCACTCGTGCAATCGCTCAACAGATCATCACGGGGTTGCGCATTTCAGGGTACAGATGCTCAACAGTCCAGTACCAGTGCAGACGCTCAACAGTCTAGCACTTATATACCAAAGTACAATCGCTCAACAGATCAGTACTTAGTGCAGACGCTCAACAGTCCAGCACTCGTGCAATCGATCAACAGATCAGCACGGGGTTGCACATTACTCTGTGGCCCATCGTGGGTACCACTTGACTATGCAATGCATGAATATGCAGTGTTTCACTTCTCTAGAAACAGTATGCAAAATCATAAAATTCATGCTTTTCATCATGTTTAAAATATCTCAGCACAGTCAGAATTATCATCATCACAATCATGATTAAACAGTCAAGTAATCATTAACACTTTGAAATGTTTTTCTCAAACTCTTAAAATTCAATTACAGTATTTAAAACTGGGATTTTCTGGAATTTTACGAATCTGTATTCGAATACAGCTTCTCTGTATTCGAATACAGAAGTCAAAAACAGTGCAGAATCACACTTTGTATTCGAATACAGCCCTCTGGTATTCGAATACAGAGGCAGTCTTAGTGCACAAAAACAACATCTTTCATTTCATCAGTAAAGTCTTAAAAACTTCATCATCACAACTTCAAAATATCACCAAAAGTTCCATTTTAATTCACCACAACAATCCCAACATTCGCCAAACACTCAAGGGTTACAAAACACTCTTAAAAACTTGGAGTTTCTGGAAACTCGAATCTGTATTCGAATACAGACCCCTTGTATTCGAATAGAGAAGCATGAAATTGCAATTTTAACATTCTGTATTCGAATACAGCATGCCTGTAGTCGAATACAGAAGCCAAAACCTTGAAAAATTCAACATTTTCCCCCAGATCATTAAAGGTTTTCAATACTTCATCCTCTCCTTTTCAAAATATTTCAAGAACCCCATTTAAAATCACTTTAACCCTTCTCAAGATTTCTCAATACTTTAAAATGCATATCAAAGTGTTTAAAACTTGACATGGTCGTAGTCGAATACAGATGCTAAGTCAGAAGCAAAAATCCTTCCTCTGTATTCGAATACATGGGCTCGTATTCGAATACAAGTTTGAAAACTTAAGTAAAACAGAAACTTGACAGGTTGTAGTCAAATACACACATGTTGTATTCGAATACACCTTCGAAAACCAGTGAAAATTTCCTGAGATTTCAACCCTTTTCAAACTGTTTTCTTTTAAAAACCAACAACCCAACATTAAAACAGATTCAGCATTTTTTTTCCAGACAATACTTTCCTCATTAAAAATCCCTTTTCTTTTTAAATCATCAACACCATCAAAATCACTCAAAACAGAAACAGAATCAGGATCATCAACAACAAATCATCCAGACTTTCAAACCATCAGAACATCATACAGCATTTCAGCTTTCACAACACATCAAAATAACATGCAAGCATTTCAGCTTTCACAACACATCAAAATAACATGCAAGCATTTCAGCTTTCACAACACACCAGAATAATATGCAAGCATTTCAGCTTTCACAACACATCAGAATAACATGCAGCATCACAGAGCAGCAAAACACAAACATAATGCATTTTTGCATTTCAAAACAGTTTTATGAACATGCATTTTTAAATCATGTTTGACATAACATTCAAGACATTTTCCACTTTCCCACATAAACAACATAACTTTAGTGCTTTCAGCTCAAACAGCCATCATCACAGAGCTTTTAAAACGTAAAAAAAATGCATTTTTCATTTCTTTCAAACAACAGGCAAACCAGTTTCAAAACAGTAATGAAAACACTAGTAATGCCATGAAAGTTATGCACTTACAGCCCTAATGCAACTAGAAAGTGGAAGGTGCCCTTACCCTTGTTGCGTGTTCTGCTTCTGCTAAAGTGTATGCGTCAAAAACGGCGAAACTCCCGCCTGCGTTTGCTGCTACAAAACTGAGTTCTCTAGCTCCGTAATGATGTGGGGATTAACTTTACTACTGGGGGTTTTCTGGTTTAATGCTTGGATTTTCAAGTAATGGTGTTTTTGAGGAACTCCCTCTTTTTCACTTTGAAATCGTGAGCTGGGACAGAAAACAGAGACAGAATGGGAGGGAAAAATGGGGTACTGTTACATGCAGTATGGGCAGTGAGGAAGGAGGGATGGTGTTCTGATTTAACCATCCTTCTCACTCCTATTTATAGGCATTTGTGGTGCCACCTCACCCAAAAATAATGTTAAAATAATGTTGAGTCCTTCAGCACTTAATTGCTTGTAATTAGCCACTAATCCTTAATTAACTGCCCGGTTAATTTAATTACCCGTAATTAAATTAATTTAATCTTCATCCAATAATTTTTATTCATTCTCCAAATTAAATATTTATATATATATATATATATATTCACTCAAACATACATATATTAAATATTTGACAACTATCCCCAAAAATACAATTAAAATTAATTCCATAATTTTAATTAAAAATTAAGGGTCTTACAGGTTTGGTAAGGAGTCCAATAGTTAGAGGTAGAGCCGTAGAGCGAGATCAAGAGAGATTAAAGACCAAAACCGGTTGTTAAGAGATATTTGGATATAAATGGTTCATCTATGGACCTTATGTGACAGGTTTTTATGGTATTGATTGATCTATGCAGCTGATCTCACCTAATAAAAAAAGTCTTGGTGGTTGTTGTTGTTGTGTTATCTATCCCTTCATCGCTCCTTCGTTGATGTTTTGATTTATTTTCCAATCATTATGTTTTTGTCTGTGCATGTTAACTATTAAGTTCGTTTTTCTGTTATCATTTAAATTGCTAAGGATAAATTGTTCAAGAATAATCACGAGCCTTAGCCTCTACCTTTCTTAGACTGATATATTGATTGTGTCTGTTAGCTATGATGTTTAGGTATTAATTAATGATGAATATGTTCTATATTTTAAAATTTGAGGTTTTTATATGCTTTATTTAAAGTATTTGCATATTGTTTACTATTTTCTTTATAGAAACCACTATCATTTTATTCACTGCAATGGCTAAGTTGAAAGATAGTTGACTTGGAGATGGATGTGCACTTCAAACGCTAATGTGGTAATTACTTGAATCACAGGTATGATTGGGATAATCTGAAGAGTATGCTATCATTTCAGCTGTAGCAAGTATGGGGAGGTATGCTAGCATGCATTATTCTTTATATTATGTTAATTTTAGTGGTATGCTAGCATTTAGTTTTTTATATTTGTTAATTTTAGTGGTATGCTTTACTTTTGTTAGTGTGTTAAAAACTTAGCTACCAAGAAAAAAATTATAATGAGCTTTATATATTTTAGCTTCTTTACGAAGTGTTTTTCTGATGCACCTTCTCCTTTTAATGTCCCTGAGGGTACAGGTTGATATAATTCCCATTCTTCATCCGTAAGAAGACGAGAGACAGCAACAATCTGGCTTGCTAGGGTAATCAAAGTATCTCAGTATCAGAATTAGGTAAAAGCTATTATCAACCTGATCTATTAATTCTAAGGCTTCTTTCTTTCCCATTTTAAGTGACTTCATCATATGAATATCTTCATGAGCTTTGTCAGCATTATCCACAATTCTGATTTTATTCACTGCATCTTCTGCTACTATTCTGCCATGCCCATTAGTTAATTAGTTATGAAACTCATTAACTAACTTATGTTTTGTTTCTTACTCGTTAATTAATTAAAGTCAGTCGGTTAGTTAGTTAGCTATTATGGTTGCTGACTTTGAATTTGAAAAAAATAAATAATAGTGAAGTAGAAGAATAATTGGATGTTATTAGGATTAGGTTTAACATATGTTTTTGGATCAATTCAAAAGGAATGTGATATATTTCAACAGGGATGAACCCATGCGGCCTCCACCTAGTTTTGAAAAAAGTTAATTTTTTATTATTTAATATACTAACAAAATAAATTATATGCATGATAAATAAAAATAACAGGGACATATTTATGTTATAGATTGTTTGTGCCTACACAATATTTTGATATATTTTTTTAATGTGTGAATTTTTGTTATAATAATATTTAAATATATTAAAATTATAAAAATAAATTTAAATGTGTTTTTTATCAATGATTTTAGTATTTAAATATATCTTTAGTTTATTAATTTAGTCTTTAAATATATCTTTTTTTTCTAGTCAAATTGGCCTATAAAATTATTAATAAAAAAAAACATTTGGAGATATATTTGTAATTTTATTAAATTAAGATATTATAGTCAACCCATAACATATATTTAAAAAAATATTATTTACTTTTTTTTTTACTACTATACATATCACAATAGTTAAAAGAAACATATAATGCATCTACTATTCAAATTCTACTATCCAATTTTTTTAGTCTATCCCCTGTATTTCATTGAAGATTTTCATTAAGATGAGTACTAACATTATAATATTTAACACTCACGTCTATATTAGTTCAAATTGAAATTGAGAAAATATATTGTCTATAAATTTCCGCAAATAAAGAGAAAATATGTTCACAAATTTACTTAAAGAGTACATTGTTATATTATTTTTTGATTAATTAGTAAACTAGCTCATATATACAAGTTACTAAGTAATATAGTTTTGTGAATCTGCTTTATCCTTATGTATGTCAAAATAACATATGTTAATCTTCTTTGAAGCAATACCCTTATGTTTTGGGAATCTGCTTTATGACTCTTTTGCATGTTTTGTTCCTTTATGCATAGTGAATCTATTATGTTTAAGGTTTATCTTCTTTGTGTGTCAAAATAACATATGTTAATCTTCTTTGAAGCAATGGATAAGTCATGGATTATGAAGCCGCACACATCAATTGAATATGATCAAGGGATAAAGGGATTTATTAATTTTGCCTTTCGAGATGAATTAGAAAATGGTGAAATAATATGCCCTTGTAAACGTTGTGGTTTCAAAAAACCGCAGAGTAGAAGTGTAATGTACGATCACTTAAAGTGCAAACCATTTCCAACGGGATATACAATTTGGGTACATCATGGGGAGTCCATAGGAGAAACTAGTACTATCTCACCTAGTAGTGTTTCAAATATAGTTCAAGACACAGTTGTCGTTCATGATCATATTCATAACATGATCAACGATGCTTTTGGAGTTGAAAAGCATGCAAACGAAGTACCCATTGAATCAAATGTCAAGATTGATCGGAATTAAGATATGGTGTCAAATGCAAGTCAGCAAAGGTATGAAGAGGCCAAATAGTACTATGAATTAAGTAGAGAAGGAGAACAACCTTTGTATGAAGGGTGTGTTAAATATTCAAGACTATCTTTTTTGGTAAAATTGTATCACATCAAATGTTTATGTGGAATGACTGATAAAGCCATGACAATGGTTTTAGATTTATTAAAAGACACATTTGAATTTGCAAATATACCAAAATCATTCTATGAATCCAAGAAAACAATCACGAAGCTTGGTTTAAATTACGAAAAGACCCCTGTTTGTCCGAATAATTGTATGCTTTATTGGGGTAATAAGGAAGATGAAGAGAGGGAGACCTGCAAAATTTGTAACACTTCCAAATGTAAGTCAAAAGCAAAAGTTGGTGCAGTTGGGGTGTCTGGTGATGGCAATAAACAAAAGAAAATTCCTGCAAAAGTGCTTCGTTATTTTCCATTAAAACCACGGTTACAAAGATTATTTTTGTCCTCGAAGTCGGCCGAGGATATGAGATGGAATGCGATCGATGGTAAGAATGATGGAATGTTGAGGCATCCTAGAGATTCTGAAGCTTGGAAAATTTTTGACTTGACACACGGTTGGTTCGCATCAGACCCGCGAAATGTGCGTCTTGCATTGGCTAGTGATGGTTTTAATCCTTTTGTTAGGATAAGTACAAATTATAGTATTTGGCCAGTTATTCTCATTCCATATAACACTCCTCCATGGGTGTGAAAGAAGCAAATATCTTTTATAATGTCAATGATAATTCCCGGTAAAAAAATGCCAGGAAATGATATTGATGTCTACTTACAACCTCTAGTCAAAGAATTAAAGGAATTGTGGGCAACAGGTGTTGATACATACGATTCTTTTATAAAAGAGATGTTTACATTGCATGCAACATTGATGTGGACAATTAGTGATTTTCCAGGGTTGGGTACACTTTTTGGGTGGAACACTTACACCGAACATTCTTGTCCATCGTGTAACATTGACTCTACTCCTCATCGTCTCCCTCATAGCAAAAAATTGTGTTTTATGGGTCATCATTGTTTTCTTGATCAGAGACATAGATTTAGATTGAACAAGGTCCGCTTTGATGGTCAACAAGATATGTGTGGTCCACCTAAAATGTTATCTGGGCTTCAAATTCTTGAACAGGTTCAAAACATTGATGTCACATTTGGTAGAAAGCAAGAGAAATAACGGTCGGGAAAAAGAACATGTGGTGGACGAACTACACAAGGTATCAATCAACAATGGAAAAAGAAAAGCGTATTCTTTTAACTTCCATATTGGAAGGATAATCTTCTGCGCCATAATCTTGACATGATGCATATTGAGAAAAAATGCGTGTGATAATATCATATTTACTTTGCTAAATGGTTGCACAAAAAGTAAAGATCATATTAATGCAAGAAAAGACCTTAAAGCTATGGGCATAAGACCTGACCTTTGGCCCAATTAAAATGGAAGAATATCTCCAACCGTCTTTACTCTAACTACTAAAGGTAAGAAGGGATTTTTAACAACTTTAAATAATATCACTATTCCTGATGGTTATTCGAGCAACATTTCTAGATGCATTGACATGGAAAACCTTAAGTTGAATGGAATGTTGAAGAGTCATGATTGTCACATATTGTTGGAATAACTACTACCGTTAGCCATTCGAGCAACATTATCTGTTGATGTTTCAGCTATATTGATTGAGTTTTGCTCATTCTTTAGACAATTATGTAGTAAAGTATTGAATGTTGATGAGTTGGAAAAATTGCAAAACCAAATTGTCCTCACTTTATGCCACATGGAAATTATATTTCCTCCCTCATTCTTCACTGTTATGGTTCGCTTGGTTGTTCACCTTGTTGAAGAAATTAAACTTGGAGGTCATATTTATTATCGATGGATGTATCTTATTGAAAGGTAAAATATGCGTGATCTTGTTCCTTCAATAATTTGTATTGGACAATTTTGTTCTAACTAATATTATTGTGGTTCAATAATAGGTACTTAGGACAACTTAAATCGTATGTACGTAATAAAGCACAACCAGAAGGGTCTATTGCAGAAGGATACCTTGTACAAGATATTCTTACATTTTGTTCAAGGTATCTAGAAAACATTAAGACTAGATGGAATCAACATGGTCATGTAGATGATGAGCCTATTAATGAGATACAAACTGACTCACGTGTATCTGAATTATTTCCTAAAGTTGGAAAATCTGTTGGTGGATCTTCATACTCCACCCTTACACCAATTGAAAAGTTACAGGCTCATAGACACGTTTTAACAAACTGCATCATAGTTGACTACTATCTAAGGTAAGTAATTTTATTCTGTTTGTATTATTTAACACTATGTTTTCTTTTTTATACATCTAATTTGAAATAACCAAATAGGCAATATAGAAGTATTATTCGAAGCCAAATGAGGAGTGGTGCAAGGAGTGCTTCTGAGGTAGACAAGAAGGTTCATAGAGAGTTTCCTCATTGGTTCCGCAATCGTGTTAGTGTTATGACAAAATTGGTGATTGAGTTGGTTTGGTTTTTAGTAAGAATGTGACTAATTGTATATTTTATGGTGTTTAGATTTGCAACAATCTCGACAATATTAGTGGATCATATAAAATGTTTTCACTAGTCTTGCTCAAGGTCCTTCTGATAAAGTTAGAAGGTTCACTGCATATAATGTCAATGGATTCAAATTTCGAACATTGGCACGAGACTATTTATTAAAAACTCAAAATAGTGAAGTTTTTGGCATGTTCGGAACACGAAGTTACTCAAGCATTAGTGATGCCCAAATGAGATTTGGAGAGGTACCTTACTATGGAAGATTGATAGATATCATTGAGCTTTCCTATGATGGCTTCAAAGTGCCCATGTTTAAATGCAAATGGGCTAATACCACAAATCCAAGAGGAATTAAGACAGATAAGTTGGGTTTTACCTCTATAAATTTTGCAAAACTAATACATACTGGAGAGCATGAAGATGATGAGCCATACATTAAAGCATCAGAAGCTCAAATGGTTTATTATGTGGATGATGAAAAGGAACAAGGATGGAGCATACCTATTCATTTAAAGCCAAGAGACTTGTATGACATGGGTGGAGATGATGACATTATGGCACCCATTGAACCATACCCATCTCAAAATTTGGAACAAATTTTTTCTAATGAAACCACACATGTGATGGCTACAGATTATGATCCTGACACTTCAACTTTTAATGATGATTTTGATGACAATAATCATGATATGAATTTATGATATGGTACTCTTTAATCTATTTTATTTATTTACTAATTTATTTATTGTTGTGTTGTGTGTAATGTGTAGCTTGCATCCTATCTGTTTACATTGCATCCTATCTGTTTAGCTATTTGCATCGGTGTAACTTGGTTGTAATTAATGTTTGCAGTGTAAGTGTGTTCGGAGTCTTAATCTTGTGATCAAAATGAATCATCATATGAGGATATTCGGCGCAAAACAATGGAAAATAGTTACAAAAGGATGGAGGCTCTCAATCTAACTCATCTCTCTCAATCCCTTCACAAATCTTCTTCTACCATTTCAAAAACCACACCGATTAGTAATAACTGAAAATACTAACAATATAACAAGTTTCTTATTTGTATTATATGTTGATTTTTATTTATTTACATGGATAATAAATGATTGTAGCCTTTCACGAAGGGTAGTTCGAGACTTATACTACCCGGAGATCTTGAAGTAGCCAAAATGAAGCACCTGCGGAGACATGGTTTACAACCAACAGTCCAAACGATAGTTGTTCCACCTAACCAGGTGACAACACCACCAGTAATGCAAGCGATAGAACCACTACCTTCTCCGATGATAGAACCACCAAGTGTAGTGCAATCGACAAAATCCCCACATTCTCAAGCAACAACACCACCAGGAATGCAAGCGATAGAACCACTACCTTCTCCGATGATAGCACCACCAACTGCAGTGCAATCGACAAAATAACCACCGTCTCAAGCGACAACACCAAGAGTAGTGCAAGTGATAGAACCACTACCTTTCCAAGAGACATCCTCTCACTCTGAAGATGTGGTTGAAGATGAGCCAGAAATTTCTCAAAAAAGGAATTCTACATATTTGGATGTAGAAGTTATTAGTATGTTATCTAATGTCTAATTATATTTATATAATTTAATTGTTTTACATGGTTGACGTATGACATATTTCATTGAATTATGTGTTAGATGAGGCAAGACATATTTCAAAGACACACTTAAGGGTAACAGACGTGCTTGAAGCTCCTCATAATGTTAACAGAATAATAACTAGATGGAATTCAGATGGGCAACCGATAGGAGCAGCTGCTGGTTTGTTAGGCCGTTTTTTGGGTGAAATTGCTAGGAAGTGTAAGGATTTTCCTATAATGTACGACAATTGGAAATAAGTTCCATCAGCAAGAAAAAATGAAATTTTTAGGGATAAAATAAAGGTATCAATGATAAACAACCGAATATTCTTTATTTAATGTTTTGATTGTAAACTAACCTTTTTTTATGATTTTGTTAGTCAAAATTTGTTGTTGATGATGGATACAACAAAAAATATATCCTTACGAGCCTTGGAAAGAAATGGCGAGATGCACGATGTAGGTTGTTTAAGAAATTTTATAAGTGGGATCTTTCTTTGGAGGAAAACCTACAAAATTATCCACGTTCTATTAATCAAGACCATTGGACTATTTTTGACCAATATAGGCGTAAGACAGAAACAATGGTAACCATTCTTCTGTTCCTTTGTCATTTATTGTTTACTATTATGTTTTTTGATGTCATTTGTTTTCACTACAGGAGAAGGCTGATAAAAATGCTGCAAATAGAGAAAAGCTAACGATCCTTCATACATTAGGCTCTAAGACGCTTGCAAGGAAGAGGGATGAGTTGGTAGGATTCACTCAGTCTACATTTAATTGCATACTTAATTGAACAACTACTTATTACATATGTTTACGTGTAGGAACTGAGAGATGGTCGAAAATACAGCAGGGGTGAAATGTATTCAATTTGTCATAAAAAGTCTGATGGGTCATTTGTCAATGACGAGGCCAAGGAAAAATATGTAGTGTAGAGAATAGAAGTGTTAATTATGTAATCGTAATTATTTCTTATTGACCACTTTATAAATTCAAGATGCAACTGTTAGTTTTGGTAATAATGAGTTGCAAATTTACAATATTAGTTATTTTGGTTGGTAATAGTGAGTTGCAAAGTTATAAAACTATAACATTACTTGTATGGGAATAGATGTAGTTAGTTTAGTTCCAATTTCGTCATTGAATACACTAATTGTATTGATGTGCTTGCTTCAATGTTGCATAGGCTTGATTTGGTGCATTATGGTTGGATGTAGTTAGTTTTGGTGCATGTACCAATATAGTTCATCTATTTATTGTCTTAGATGATATCAAATTGATTGTTCTTTTGCAACATATACTTGAATGTACTACATGGTGTTTTTCTGTTGAAATGGTTGAGAATTCTAGACCTTTCTATTACATAGAGGAATTTAGTTTGCTTCCTTTGCTTGTGCAGGGACAATTGCAATCTGAAATTGGGAAGACTCATTCTTCAAATGAAGCATTTGTTAATGTGTTTGGAAAAGAACATCCAGGATATGTTCGTTGTATGGGACTTGGAATAACACCGTCTCAAATCACTACATCTACTTCTCACTCTGTAAGATCAATATCTTCCTCCGAAGCTAATGAGAAGATGGAGAAAATGCTAGCTGAAATCGATAGGCTTAAGAAAAGGGATTCTGAATTTGATATGTTGAAGGAGCAAATTGCTTTCTTGTTGCAAATGCAAAAATCTAGAGAAAAGAAGGTAAAATTGTTTTCTTAGGAAACCTGTTTATAAAATCCCATGAGATCGAACTGTTTATCTTTGGTTAAAAATATCAATTGTGTAACAATTAATGTTTGCTATATGAGAAATTTAGTTAATTAGTATTTGACAATGTTTATCAATATTCATTGAGGTTAATGTAATTTTTTTTCAGGCAACAGACATAGAATCGCTAATAGTTGGTAGACGTTCATCTGTTTCTAGCCACCAACCTGATGATCGTGGAGCAACATCATTAGGGACTGATTAGATATTTTGATGAACTTTTATGTTTCATGGAGTTGTTTTGTATGTTTAGCTACTCCACTAATGTTTTGAATATTTAAACTACTTTATTTATTATTTTAGTTAAGTTCAATGTATGAATTGGTGTTATTTATTTTGAAAAAATTATATCAATTGAATTTAGCTACGATAGTTATTTAATTGTGTATTTAAATTATGTGGATGATATTAATTTATAAATATTTTTTATTTTAATTAATAAAAAATCAAAAAAATTGTATCATAATTTTTTAATTTAAATTATTAGGATTGTGACAGTTCAAATTGTCTCAAAATGAATATAGCGACGGTTGATAACTGTTGCAATGTTTCAGATCAAATTGTCCAAAATGAATATAGCGACAGTTGATAACTGTCGCAATGTTTCAAAAAGAACATGAACGTATATTGCAACTGTTCGAACCGTCGCAAAAAAAGGTATATTGAGGCGGTTGAAACTAAAGGTGCAAACACGAGAAGGGGGGTTGAATTGGGTTTGTCAAACTTGATTACTTTTGTTGTTTTGTTGAATATTAATGTGAATTATTCGATAGATAACTAATCAGATTCAGCAGCGGATAATAATAACATAATAACACAGCAATTTATACTGGTTCATCGTTAACTAGGCTACGTCCAGTCCCTTCCTCCATAAGGCCTTTTCACTAATTCAAACTCCTTTGAATTTTCAACACCACTGACCCTGCAAGCTAGTCTTCCCAAACAGCCTGATAACCGCAGACATTTGAGGAACAACAACACCTTGACTATACTAGCCAAGCCTTCTCAAACAGCCTGACAACCCCAGACTTTTGAGGAACAACAACACCTTGACTAAACCAGCCAAGTCTTCTCAAACAGCCTGACAACCCCATACTTTTAAGGAACGATAACAACACCTTGACTCTACAAGTCAAGTCTTCTCCTACCAATTTGACAACCCCGGATTGAAGAAGGAATCTACACCACTATTGGGTTATATAATAAAGGTTTGGAACTTTGCAACGTTGCTTCTGGAAAGCGATTTGCTGCACTGATTCTTGCACTCTTTTGTTGTTTCTAGAAAGCTGATTGATGCACTTATTCTTGCACTCTTTTGTTGCTTTTGGAAAGCTGATTATTGCACTGAATTTCTCTCTCGGAAACACATAGCAAATATTGCTCTTGCACATTTGTGTTTCTCTATTTTGAACTCTCAAATAATGTTGAATTTAAGCTTGAGTTCTCGTGGTTTTCGATGCTCTAACCTTATGCATTAAGTCTCTATTTAGAGTTGAACTTTAGGACTTCACTGATGCTTTACTTCTGGAGTGCATTACGATTAATCTATTTTTCGAATATTCTGGAGTAGTTTGCTTAGATTCTGTATTGAGTCTTTTGCTCACTGAATCTTTACTTCTGGAGTGTATTTCGATTAATCTATTTTAAGCATTTTGCTCCGCTTCTTTTTTAAGCATACTTTTAACTAGATTCTGTTTCTCGAGTCTTTTGCTCCAATTCTGTTTTGAGCATTTTTCTCAGATTGTCTTTTGCTCCAATTCTATTTTGAGCACTTTTCTCTGACAGATTCCTCTTATGATATCCTCTGGTGACGTCATCCTCTGATTTCTACTTTGAGTGACATCATCTTCTGGTGACGTCATCCTCTGATTTCTACTTCTAGTAACGTCATCCTCTGATCTATTTTTCTGGTGACATTTTTCATTCTTCTTTTAAGTCAAATATGTTATTTTCATAAAATACATTTGTTAACATCAAAACATCAATTGCAAGAACCAACTTGGTTCCAACAACGTCATCATCTGATTTCTGCTTTTGGTGACGTCATCTTCTGGTGACATCCTCTGGTGACATCATTCTCAGATTTTTGCCTCTGGTGACGTCATCTTCTAGTGACATCCTCTGGTGACGTCATCTTCTGATGGCATCCTCTGGTGACGTCATCCTCTGATTACTGCTTCTGATAACGTCATCCTCTGATCTATTCTTCTGGTGACATTTTTCATTCTTCTTCTAAGTCAAATATGTTATTTTCATAAAATACATTTGTTAACATCAAAACTTTAATTGTAAGAACCAACTAGGTTCCAACAATCTCCCCCTTTTTGATGATGACAAACAATGTATTTTTTATAATACTTTTTCTTTCTTTTGACTTTGACTCCCCCTAAGACTAAGCTTCATTTTAAGCTTCATTTTATATTTTCTCCCCCTAAGTCTAATGCCTAGATATCATATCAAATACATCATATATCATCTTCTCCTCCTTTCAAATACATCCTTTTTTCCCTCGGATATTTTCTCAATTATTACATCTTATCCCCCTTTGTCATCAGACAAAAAGGATTGAATGAAGAAAAGAGATCCTCTATTTTTTTTTCTTTTTTTTTTGACTCTTTTTTTTAATTATAAAAGTACACGAAAAATAAAATAACATACAAAAAATTAAACTAAGCTATTAGGTTAGGGATGAAGATAAGATTAAGGTTTTTCTTGATGAATTCAAACCTAACTTCAGGTAGTGGTTTAGTGAATATGCCAGCCCATTGATGATCAGTGTCTACAAATTGAATTTTAAGTACCCCTTTTTGAACATAATCTCTGATGAAGTGGTGTTTGATCTCTATGTGTTTGGCTCTAGAATTTAGAATAGGTTTTTTGGTTAGGTTGATGGTTGAAGTGTTGTCACAGTATAAAAGGGATGTTTGTTTCCATGATTTTGTAGTCTTCCAGTTGATGTTTCATCCAAATGAGTTGGGAGCTGCATCAGGCTGCTGAAATGTATTCAACTTCTGCTGATGACATGGCAATGGTGCTTTGTCTCTTGCTTGTCAGGGATATTAAATTTTCTCCTAAGAATGTGCAGTTTTCACTTGTACTCTTTCTTTCGAGTTTATCTCCAATATAGTCAGAGTCACAGTATCCACTCAGTTTGTATGTAGGAGTTTTCTTGTAGAACAAGATGAGGTTGGTAGTTCCTTTTAGGTATCTAAGGATTCTCTTAACGGAAGTTAAATGGGATTTCCTAGAGTCAGACTAAAATCTAGCACATACGCATACAATAAATATGATATCAGGTCTCGAAGCAGTGAGATACAATAGAGATCCTATCATTCCTCAGTAGGATTTTTTATCAACTTTTTGTCCTGAGTCATCTTTTTCAACTGGGCAGGTAGGGTGCATTGTGAAGGTGCAAACACGAGAAGGGGGGTTGAATTGTGTTTGTCAAACTTAATTACTTTTGTTGCTTTGTTAAATATTGATTTGAATTATTCGATAAATAACTAATCAGATTCAGCAGCGGATAATAATAACATAATAACACAGCAATTTATATTGGTTCACCGTTAACTAGCTACGTCCAGTCCCTTCCTCTAGAAGGCCATTTTACTAATTCAAACTCCTTTGAATTACAACACCACTGACCCTTCAAGTCAGTCTTCACAAACAGCCTGACAACCCCAGACTTTTGAGGAACAACAACACCTTAACTAAACCAGCTAAGTCTTCTCAAACAGCATGACAACCCCAGACTTTTGAGGAATAACAACACCTTGACTAATCTGGCAACCCCAGATTGAAGAAGGAATCTACACCACTATAATAAAGGTTTGGAACTTTGCAACGTTGCTTCTGGAAAGCTGTTTGCTGCACTTATTCTTGCACTCTTTTATTGCTTCTGGAAAGCTAATTGTTGCACTGTATTTCTCTCTCAAAAACACTTAGAAAATATTGCTCTTGCTCATTTGTGTTTCTCTCTTTTGAACTCTCAGATAACTTTGAATTGAAGTTTTAGTTCTTGTGTTTTTCAATACTTTATTCTTCAACATTAAGTCTCTATTTATAATTGAACTTTAGAACTTCACTAATGCTTTACTTCTGCAGTATATTTCGATTAATCTGTTTTGAGAATATTCTGGAGTAGTTTGCTCATATTCTGTTTTGAGCCTTTTGCTCACTGATCTGTTTTGAACATTTTGCTCCGCTTCTGTTTTGAGCATTTTTCTCATATTCTGTTTTGAGCCTTTTTCTCCAATTCTGTTTTGAGCATTTTTCTCAGATTCTGTTTTGAGCATTTTTCTCAGATTCTGTTTTGAACATTTTTCTCTGACAGATTCATCTGACGATATCCTCTGGTGACGTCATCCTCTGATTTCTGCTTTTGGTGACGTCATCTTCTGATGACATCATCTAGTGACGTCATCCTCTATTTCTGCTTCCGGTGACGTCATCTTCTGATCTATTCTTCTGATGACATTTTTCATTCTTCTTCTAAATCAAATATGTTATTTTCATAAAATACATTTGTTAACATCAAAACTTTAATTGCAAGAACCAACTTGGTTCCAACACATTGGAGTAGCCATAGATTTGCATTCACTCATCTTAAACTTCTTGAGAAGCTCTTTTGTATATTTTGATTGATAATGTATATACCTTTTTGACTTTGCTGAATTTGTATTCCTAGGAAGAACTTAAGTTCTCCCATCATGCTCATTTGAAATTCCTGTTGCATCAATTTAGAAAATTTTGTCCACTGGAGCAAAAGTCTCAGTGTAGTTAATATCTTCTTGCTGACTGTAGTCTTGTGCAACAAGTCGCGCCTTGTTTCTGACAACTTCTCCTTTTTCATTCAGCTTGTTTCTGAAAACCACTGGGTTCCAATAATGTTCTTTTCTGTTCTTGGAACTAGATCCCAAACATCATTCATTTCAAATTCATTTAACTCCTTTTACATGGCAAGAATCCATCCATCTTCCCTTAGTGCTTCATCAACAAAAATAGACTCAATAGATGAGAGTAAGCCAAACAAACTGATTTCTTTAAGTGATGATTTGATCCTTAAGAGATCACTTGCACTCCCAACGATTAGCATTTCAGGATGTGAAGATTTGTACTTCCATCCATCTTTCTTCTGACTTATCTTCATATTCATCCTTTGAAGATTTGTCAGGTTCTTCTTTCATCTTTTATCTTTTCAAGCTCTCTTGGTTTGTCTACATCAGCTTCTGGTTCTGGTAGATCTGTATCAGCTTCAGGTTCTAGTAAACCTGCATCGGTTTCCTCCAGTTCTGGTAAACCAGCTTTGGTTTCCTCTGGTTCAGGTAAACTAGCTTCGGTTTCCTCTGGTACCGGTAAACCAGCATCAGTTTCCTCTAGTTCTGGTTAACCTGCATCAGCTTCATCTTGCTTTGACTTTTCAGGTCAAGATATTTGTCATATAACATAATACAAATCAAATAATTTAAAAATGAACTCAATATAGCCAAACCATTAATTCTGCTTCAAGTGGTTTCTGCTTGTTTTTGAAACCACTGAAATATTGTTTATGTTGAAGTGTTCACATCACATGAATCACTTGGTTCCTCTGAAAGTTTAAAAACCTGCAGAATACTTATCTAGCTTTGATTTTTAAGATCAAGCTTCTTGTTATCACATTGAACATAAATATGAAACAATAATATTATTTACAGCAAGATGTAACCTCTATGTCAACAGTTTCAGTTTTACTCTGAAAATCCTCTTGTTTCTGATTTTCAGATTCTGAATCTGTATGTTCTGTGATTAGATGGTTTGGATGAAGGGATTTGAATTCCCTTCCTGGTTTGTAGTCTTCATGAATTTTACTAGAGTGTTTGAAGAACTCACTTGATTCTGATTCTTCTCTTTCTGCTGATATATCAGGTTCCTCTAATAATTGTGGAACTGATGATAATTCTGATTCTTCTGGTTCTAGAACTGATGGTAATTCTGATTCTTCTGGTAGTTTCAGGTTTATTGATATGAGTGATTTCTCTGTCTGTTCTGATTTGTGTGATATGTTTGATTTCTTTGATATTTCCTGTTCCTCCTATGATTCTGGTTCTGGTTCTGATAGGTATTGTGTTGACCAGTTCTTCTTCTACCAGAGTCAATTGGCTTCTGTTTGGTAGATGTTGGAACATAGACCATTTTCCCTTCATATATTTCCGGCATCCATTGACCAAGCACCATGACTGGTGTTTCACTTTGGTTGCTCAAAACATTTGCAACATAAACAATTTTATCTTTTGGTACCCAAATCTGGTTTGGTCCAGGTTTGTTAGTCTTGAAAAGTTTCTTGTTTTTCCTTGTATTTAGCATAGGACAAGACACTTTGGAATGACCTTTCTTGTAACAAACAGCACACACAATATCAGAGGGAACAGAATTAAGTACAAGTTTTGGTTCAGTTATAGTTTCTTCAAATCCTATACCTCTATTTCCATTCCTACTGACTCCATAAATCATATAAGCATATTTGCTTCTTTCCATACCATTAGCAAGAAATTCTTGAAGAACTTTTTCATTTATTTCAGAATTACTTGTGGTATTTTCAATTGATGTTGAATTATGGTCATTTTTCAGAGTTAGACTTTCAACTTGAAGTTAAGCAAAACTGTTTTTCAAATATACATTCTCTGTTTTCAATTATGCAATATCGGTTTCAAGAATGACAATTTCTGTTTTAAATTCTGCAATTTGATTTTTTAAAACATTAACTTCTTCTGTTAAATTTGTATTTTCTTTCTTAAGAGTTTTTAGTTTTAAAGATAATTTGTAATTGTTGTTTAAAAAGTCATTCAGAGATGTAATCAAATCAGATCGAGTGAATTCAAAATATACCTCAGCTTCATCATCTTTTGATTCTCTTCCAGAATCAGATTATGTGTTGGATCCAGAGACAGAGTTTGTGTGAGCCATCATAGCCAAATCTGCTTGTTCATCTTCAAAAGATTCATCAAAATCATCCCATGTAGCCATCATCTTTTTCTTCTTAGTTCTGAAATCTTTCCTCTGGTACTTCTCTTTCTCCATATTTGGACATTCTGACTTGATATGTCCAGATTCATTGCATCGGTAGCAGATGATATCTTTCTTGTCATGTGTATCATCACTTTCTTTGTTAGACTATTTGGAATATCTCTGGCAAAATTTATTTCTTCTGTTATACCACATCTTTCTGAACTTTCTGGATAAGAAAGCAATTTCTTCTTCCTCTGAGTTCAGACTTTGATCGTCTGAATCACTATTTTCTAATGTTGCTTTCAGAGCCTTCTCCTGCTTGGATTTCAGTGCTAGAGTTTTGTTCTTCTTCTTGGGTTCATCTTCTTCCAACTCAATTTCATGTAATCTGAGGAAGCTGATTAATTCTTCCAACTTCAGAGTGTTCAAATCCTTTGCTTCCTAAATGGAAGTGACCTTTGGTCACCAGTTGGTTGACAAACTTCTAAGGATTTTCTTCATGTGGTCAGCAGTGGTATAGCTCTTCTTGAGTACTCTTAATCCTGAGACCAGAGTCTGGAATCTGGAAAACATTGCTTCAATGTCTTCATCTTCTTCCATTTGGAATAACTCATACTTCTTGACTAGAATGTTGGCCTTTGCTTCTTGAACTTGCTTGCTGCCTTCGTAAATCAGAATCAGACTATCATAGATGCTTTTCGTTGTTTCTCTGTTAGTGCACTTGTCGAACTCCTTGAATGTGATTGCATTGATCATGAACATTCTGGATTTGTGATGCAACTTGAACATCTTCTTCTGGTCAATATCCATATCTCTCTTGGAAAATTTAACACCATCAGCATCTTCTGGAGCAGTATAACCATCTTCCACCAAGTCCCAAAGTTCAGGATCTTGTGAAATAAAAAAACTTCTCAGCCTGTCCTTCCAATATTCAAATCGTTCTCCATCAAAGAGAGGTGGTCTGTTGATGTTTCCTCCTGTAGCTTCTTCATTAAATCTGAACATGTTGATCCCTTGGATCTTACCTCAAACACTGTAAAGTGCTCAGCCTTGAGACCGAGCTCTAATACCAATTGAAGGTGCAAACACGAGAAGGGGGTTGAATTGTGTTTGTCAAACTTGATAACTTTTGCTGTTTTTTTTAATGTTAATGTGAATTATTCAATAGATAACTAATTAGATTCAACAGCGGATAATAATAACATAATAACACAACAATTTATACTAGTTCACCGTTAAGTAGGCTACGTCCAATCCCTTCCTCCATAAGGCCTTTTCACTAATTCAAACTCCTTTGAATTACAACCCACTGACCCTACAAGCCAGTCTTCCCAAACAGTCTGACAACTCCAGACTTTTGAGGAACAACAACACCTGGACTATACCAGCCAAGTCTTCTCAAATAGCCTGACAACCCCAGACTTTTGAGGAACAACAACACCTTGACTAAACCAGACAAGTCTTCTCAAACAGCCTGACAACCCCAGACATTTGAGGAACAACAACACCTTGACTAAACCAGACAAGTCTTCTCAAACAGCCTGACAACCCCAGACTTTTGAGGAACGATAACAACACCTTGACTCTACAAGTTAAGTCTTCTCCTACCAATCTGACAACCCCAGATTGAAGCAGAAATCTACACCATTATCAGGTTATATAATAAAGGTTTGGAACTTTGCAACGTTGCTTCTGGAAAGCTGTTTGCTGCACTGATTCTTGCACTCTTTTATTGTTCCTGGAAAGCTGATTGATGCACTTATTCTTGCACTCTTTTGTTGCTTCTGGAAAGCTGATTATTGCACTGAATTTCTCTCTCGAAAACACTTAGAAAATATTGCTCTTGCACATTTGTGTTTCTCTATTTTGAACTCTCAGATAATGTTGAATTTAAGTTTTAGTTCTCGTGGTTTTTGATGCTCTAATCTTCAGCATTAAGTCTCTATTTATAGTTGAACTTTAGGACTTCACTGATGCTTTACTTCTGGAGTGTATTTCGATTAATCTGTTTTGAGAATATTATAGAGTAGTTTGCTCAGATTTTGTTTTGAGTCTTTTGCTCATTGATGCTTTACTTCTGGAGTGTATTTAGATTAATCTGTTTTGAGCATTTTGCTCCGCTTCTGTTTTGAGCATACATTTAGCTAGATTCTGTTTCTTGAGTCTTTTGCTCCAATTCTGTTTTGAGCATTTTTCTCAGATTCTGTTTTGAGCATATTTTTAGCTAGATTCTGTTTCTCGAGTATTTTGCTCCAATTCTGTTTTGTGCATTTTTCTCTGACAGATTTCTCTGACGATATCCTCTGGTGACGTCATCCTCTGATTTCTACTTCTAGTGACATCATCTGGTGACGTCATCATCTGATTTCTGCTTCTGGTAACGTCATCCTCGAATCTATTCTTATGCTGACATTTTTCATTCTTCTTCTAAGTCAAATATGTTATTTTCATAAAATACATTTGTTAACATCAAAACTTTAATTACAAGAACCAACTTGGTTCCAACAACGTCATCCTCTGATTTCTGCTTCTGATGACGTCATCTTCTGGTGACATCATCCTCTGATTTCTGCATCTGGTGACGTCATCTTTGGTGGCATCCTATTGTGACGTCATCCTTTGATTTCTTCTTCTGGTAACGTCATCCTCTGATCTATTCTTCTGGTGACATTTTTCATTCTTCTTCTAAGTCAAATATGTTATTTTCATAAAATACATCTGTTAACATCAAAACTTTAATTGCAAGAACCAACTTGGTTCCAACAGAAACGACGGTTTTCGGAACCGTCGCAAAATGGCCTCGCGACGCACAAATCTGCGACAGTTGACGAACCGTCACAATCTTCCATTTGAGGCAGTTGTAACGGCCGCAAAGCAATTTTTTTTCTTGTAGTGAATATTTAAAAATAAGGTTTTTTTAAAAAAAAAACTTTTTAGTGTGTTGAGTAACTTTCAAGAGAGATTTTATCTCTACTACTTTCAATTAATCTTAAAAACAACAAATACATAAAAATAAAAGTCAAACGTGTAAAGTCATTTTTCGACTGTGTACCGTTTTTTATTTTAGAATTCCTTTTATCCATCATCAAAATAATAATAATGTCAAGTTTTATATTCACATTCTCCTCCTTTTTTATGATGACAAACATCTCAAAGAATAAATTTCTCAAATACCAAGTTAGTAGAAAAGAAACTATATATATATATAGTCGTCTTAAATATTTTAGAAGGTCTATTCTAATCTTAAAAATTAGACTCATAAAAAGAGAAAGTGTAATTTTAATAAATAAAAAAGAAAAAATTAAATTTTTAGTCCCTATGAAATTTGAAATTTTCATTTTTAGTTCTTATAAAAAAATTTCAACTTTTTTGGTCATTGAAATATTTTTTTTATTCAATTGTATTTCTTATTTTAAAAGGATTTATAAAAAATTATAATTTTTATCTCCCAAAAAGATCTCTATAAAATCAAAATAGAAATAAAAAATTATAAACTAAATTTAAAAAGTCATAATATTTTAAGAATAAAAATTATATTCTAACTCAAAAAAAAACTCACTGTTGTTTTATTATATTATTAAAAAAAAAATGGGACCGCAAGTAGTGTCATGTGTTATAGGCCTACCGGCCCTGGATGTTATATATATATGAGAGGTAGGCTTTGTCTACTCGACTCATCAATGGTATACAAATCCTTTGAAGTGACTAGGATAGTTATGCTCGATTTCTATTTTCGATTGGTTGCAAAAGTGTGGTGCGCGCTATTGGTTTGGAGGACAGCTACCTGACCGGCAGATGTAGTAAGGGGTTGTCTGCTTCTGTCTTGTTCGGTTAGACGAAAGGGTATTGTTGTGTTAGATGAAGAAACATGTCTGGTTGATGGCCGAACTGAGCAGTTTGGTGCTGTCTTGGTGTACGGCTGACACTATGAGCAATATGATTAATTCACCTTTGTGTTGGATTGGTGTTTAGTTGAGGCTTATGCTATTAAGGCCAAGTACATTTATATTGTCCTGGTTTTCTTACACTATTTTCAAAGGTGGCATGGGTTTGCTTTGTTTTGTTGGGGGATGGTCAACAACTTTTGATCAAGGATCTGTCAATATATTATGCTTTCTTGTGTAGGTTGTATAGGTAGGGACAATATTGAGTTGGATCTCAGTAGAGTATCTATTATAATATGTTAAATTAGATCTATAGATTTTTATATTGATACTCTACTTTTTTGTGTGTCAAATAATTTTATTTGTGTTATATCACACATAATCTGACGTGTCACTTTCTAAATCATACTTTTAAATATCCAAAATACATTTTCATTCTCATAGTATTCTTTGATGTTTCTACTCCAAACCAACGACGCTCATCCATTTATCCACAATTACTAATTCATAAATTTTCATTAATCTTTCAATTTAATTGACACTTTCCAATCACACCTTCAAACCTCCAAAACACATTCTCATTCTCCTAATATTGTTTGATTTTCCTACTCCAAATCAATAATGCTCAAATATTTATCCATAATTACTATTTCATAAATTCTCATTAATCTCTTAATTTAATTAGCAATGCATACATGATACCCCTTCAAAGCTTGATAGCCCACGTGCTACATTTCCAATTCCAAAAATAGTTTTTTCAATTATTTAGAATTCAAAACAACACTTTGTAAAAAAAAAAAAAAGAATAGTGGTTTACAATATAATATATTTCAATATAGAATGAGATCTTTGAAGCTTCATCTACAACATGTCCCAATCACATATTTTTATTGGTACAAGTCTTAATCACATGTTCTCTTCTTTTATTTTATTTTATTTTAGTGGTTTTCAAATTTTATTTTATTTGTTTTTCTGATTTCAAGAGATGAGTCGTTTCTTGATAATGGATAATGTATATTACAATACTAATTCAAAGTTATCTTCTTTATCATTTGTTTGCCACAATTTACATGAACTATTTGGAGCATCACAACTAATGAGTGGAACATTTTGTTGTCTATTTATGACAACTACAACATCATATGTTTCACTATATATATGCTAAATGGTTGAATGTAACTCAAATTATTTTCATAACAAAAATTTATTTAAAGAGGTGACCGAATATCAATCTAGGATTAGTAATATAATTTGTCTGGACATCATTATGTTGAGACAAAATCTCTTTCAAATGGTTTTAATGATAACAAAATTAAATGATTATGATTCTTGTTAAGACTAATATGTGCTCTTGAGTGTATTATTATTAGAAAACAGGTTGTTCTTCAAATGAGATAAAATCTATGTAAAGTCAACAAGTTCTCAAACGAGAGAATGGACTAGAGAATGGATCTTCAAAGAGGATGAACCAACTATTAGTCAAAATATTCAGAATTACGTTAACTTTGATTTCTTTCCATGTGCAAAGTCAATTCAATATTGAAGTTTGAAAGAAAAACAAAGTCAACTGAAGAAAAAGAAAGGCAGAGGATGAACATAGAAATTTAGAATATAGAAGAATGGACCTCTAGCTCTATGCATAGGCTTATGATTAAAATGGTTCTACCTTTACACCTGCACATAAAGGTTATACCAAACAAAGCCCAAAATAGAATCTGACATGCCTTGGAGAACGAAAAAGAAAAAGGACAGCTAAGACACGGACTTCTAGGAGGTTTGCATCTGCCATACGAGGATGGACTGTATTCTCATCCTCCTGCAGTCAAACAAGACAAAAGACAGCTGGATGGCATTTCCGTAATTCAGAATACTAGGCCTTGACTTTTGGATCAATGTGCCCAACGGACATGAAGCATCAACACCCATTGTTAGACGTTCTTACTACTCTATAAAAGCAATGGTGCACTTCTTCATTGAACACACAACTACAAAGCATTCAAAGAAAAAGGCTAAGAGCTATCAAGTTTCATTCTCATCCTCTCTTTACACTTTCTATTGTATTACACTAGATCTTTGAAACATCCTTTTAGAAAGTGCTAGTTAAGAGAAACATCAAAAACACCTTCAAACTATACTGTAATTTCTAAGTGAGTTACACTTAGAAATAATTGAAATTCGTGAGAAGATATTGTAAGCTTGGTGAAGCTCAAGAACACAAAAGCTATAACTAACCTCTGCTAGAGGTTGACTGTTTTCTTACTGAATTCTCACAAGTGTGTGAGGACTGGACGTAACCCGTTTTTGGGTGAACCAGTATAAAGCTGTGTGTGTCAATCTCCAATCTCTCTCTCTCTCTTTTTTAATTAATCTGTTATTAATCTTAGTCTGAATTTCCAGCCTCTTACCTTCATCCTCTCGAAGAGGATAAAACTTTAAAATTTAAAAGAAATTTTTAAACATCGAATATCTCTATTCAACCCCCCTTCTAGTGATATTCTAGTCACTTCAATTGGCATCAGAGCAAGGTTCTCTAGAAAACTACACCTAACAGTGTAAGAGAAAAAGATCAACAGAAAAATGTAAAAAGCCAAGTATATTCCTGAAGGAGGATCATCCAGCAGACCTCCGTACTTCGATGGCACAGATTACTATCACTGGAAAGGAAAGATGAGATTGTTTCTCATATCACAAGACAACAACATGTGGTCTGTGGTTGAGAATGGAAATCACGTCATTAGAATCAACAACACAGATTCATCCTCCGATGAAAAACCTCAAGCACAATGGACAGCCGAAGAAAATGCTAAGGTACTTCTAAACTCTAAAGCTCATTTATTTCTAACGTGTGCTTTGAGCATGGAAGAATATGACAGAGTTGAAGAATGCCAAAGTGCTAAAGAACTATGGGACACTCTGAAAGTCCATCATGAAGGATCAAGTCATGTTAAAGAGGCGAGGATTGACATGGGTGTTAGAGAATTCGAATTATTCGAAATGAAGGAAAAAGAAACCATTGATGAAATGTTCTCAAGATTAACAATCATTCTAAATAACTTAAGATCTCTTGGAAAGGAATATTCTGTTCAAGAGAGGATAAGGAAAATTCTGAGGGGTTTACCAAAAGAATGGAGACCAATGGTAACGGCCATCACAGAAGCAAGAAACTTGGCCACCATGAGGTTAGAAGATCTGGTTGGGACTCTTAGAGCTCACGAACCATTACTGTTTGCTGATAAACCAAGCAAAAAGGGAAAAATGATTGCGTTAAAATCTAGCCAAATTGAAAGTACTTCCTCCAAGAAGAATGAAGATGTCATAAAAAGAGAAAACTCAGAATATCCTCTATCTGATGAAGAGGATGAACTCACTCTGATTTCTAGAAGAATTCAGAGGATGATGATTAGAAGAGGACAAGAAAAAAGGTCTCCTCAAAAAGAAAAAACTAACAAAAGTCATATTATCTGTTTTGGATGCAACAAAGTGGGACATTACAAAATTGAATGTCCTCTAAACAAAAGAAACACAAGAAGATTTCAAAATAAAAATAAAACTATGATGGCCACCTAGGATGACAGCGATGGATCATCCTCCGAGCAAGACAAGGAAGAAGAAGCTAACCTATGCCTTATGGCAAACTCAGATACTGATGAGGTAACCATTACTGAACTATGTCCCTCTTGTGAAAAACTAGAAATTGAATTTGACAATCTCTTAAATGACTCAAACACTTTATCGCATAAATGTGGTTTTCTTAAAAACCAACTTTATGAAATAAAGAAGTTAAATGAGGAACTCCAAGCTAAGAATGATAAATATCAAAAAATCATTCTGGACTTGCAGGCATCTCATAGAAAATTGTCAGAACAACAAAAAGTTTTGCACAAGAAGATTGTCAACATTCATCCTCCAGAAGAGGATACTGAAAAGAGTGTTTTAAAAGAAAAGGAGGAAAAATTCAAAAAGGACATTACCAACTTTGTAAAATCCACTGAAACATTTCAAAAAATTATGGGATCTCAATCTGGAATTTTTGACAAAGCTGGTATTGGATTTAAAAGTTCTCAAAAGCAAAAATTATATGAAAACTTCTTTCTACCAAATAAACAAGAGGACAGACCTAAATGCACCTTTTGCAAAAACCATGGACATACTATCAAAGTTTGTCATGCTAAGAAAAGGGCTGAAATTAACAAAAAGAAATGTTCATTTTGTGATAAGTATGGACACCATGATTCCATTTGCTACCATAAAAAGAAAATCCTTACAAGAGGATGGACTAACTACCAAGGACCCAATTCCATATGGGTACCTAAGTCACTCCTAAAATCTGACACAGGCAGATCCTCTGATCAACAAAAGAAAGCCATGGTTCTTGGACAGTGGCTGCTCAAGGCATATGACAGGGGATAAACATTGTTTCATTTCACTAGAAACAAAATATGGAGGATCAGTCACATTTGGAAATAATGATAAAGCTCAAATAAAAGGTACAAGTATTATTGGTAAAAATAATTCTACAAAAATTGAAAATGTTCAGTATGTAGACGGTTTAAAACATAACTTACTAAGCATTAGCCAACTGTGTGACAGTGGATTTGAAGTTATCTTTAAACCCACTCTATGCGAGGTTAAACATTCATCCTCGGGTAGAGTTTTCTTCTTTGGTGTTCGTAAAAACAATTTATATGTATTATATCTTGATGATTTGCCTACTGAGTCTTGTTTTATTTCTCTTGAAAAAGATAAATGGATTTGGCACAAACGAGCTGGGCACACAAGTTTAAACAGCATTTCCAAACTATCAAAATTGGAACTAGTCAAAGGTCTTCCAAAAATTAACTTTGAAAAAGACAAAGTGTGTGAAGCTTGTGCCAAAGGAAAACAAGTCAAAAGTAGTTTTCACTCAAAAAATATTGTTTCAACAAATCATCCTCTTGAACTTCTTCATATTGACCTCTTTGGTCCCATTAAAACTCCAAGTCTTAGTGGAAAAAGATATCGATTTGTGATAGTTGATGACTTCTCACGTTTTACATGGGTTTTATTTTTAAAACACGAACATGAAGCTTTTGATGCATTTCAATATTTTTGTAAAAGAATTCAAAATGAAAAAACAACTAAAATTATTTTTGTGAGAAGTGACCATGGAGGTGAGTTAGAAAATGAATCATTTAAAATATTTTTTGATGAAAACGGCATTTCCCATAATTTTCTTATCCAAGAACTCCTCAACAAAATGGAGTTGTTGAAAGGAAAAATAGAACCCTACAAGAAATGGCTAGAACTATTATGAATGAAGCCAACATTGAAAAATACTTTTGGGCTGAAGCCATTAACAAAGCTTGCTATGTTTTAAACCGTGTGTCCATCAGAAAAATTTTAAATAAAACTTCTTACGAACTTTGGAAAGGTAGAAAACCAAATATTTCGTATTTTCATATCTTTGGTTGTTATTGCTACATACTAAATAATAAAGACAACTTGGGAAAGTTTGATCTACAATCCGATAAAGGTATATTTTTAGGATACTCCACATCGTCAAAAGGTTATAGAATTTATAATCTTAAGACTCAAACTGTGGAGGAGTCCATGCATGTTATTTTTGATGAGTTTGATGACGTGTGTCCAGAAAATATGGATAAAATAGAAGAAGATGAACATTCAGCCTCAAAAGTACACAGTCCAAACGAAGAGGACGATTCTGATCCATCCTCACAGCAGCCTCCAAGAGGATGGAAGGTAGCAACGCATCATCCTCTTGATCTGATTATTGGGGATACGGCAGATGGTGTAAGGACCAGACAGTCCTTTGCAAATAACATGGCCATGATATCACAAGTTGAACCAAAAAATATTGATCAAGCAATATGTGACAAATCATGGGTTGAAGCAATGATGGAGGAACTATCACAGTTTGAAAGAAATAAAGTATGGGATCTTGTACCCCATCCTCTGGACAAATCCGTCATTGGAACAAAATGGATCTTTAGAAACAAATTAAATGAAGACGGAGAGGTTATTAGAAATAAAGCAAGACTAGTGGCTCAAGGGTACAACCAACAAGAAGGAATAGATTATGATGAAACATTCGCTCCAGTTGCTAGACTTGAAGTTATTAGAATCCTCCTAGCTTATGCTACTCATAAAGGTATCAAATTATTTCAAATGGATGTCAAAAGTGCCTTTTTGAATGGCTTCTTAAATGAGGAGGTGTATGTTCACCAACCTCCTGGTTTTGTAGATGAGAAAAAACCTAATCATGTTTTCAAACTCTCTAAGGCTCTTTATGGCTTAAAACAAGCTCCTCGAGCTTGGTATGAGAGGTTAAGCTCATTTTTAAAAGAAAATGGTTTTTCAATAGGACAGATTGAAACCACACTCTTTAAGAAAACTCTTAAAGAGGATCTGTTGATTGTGCAAATATATGTTGATGATATAATCTTTGGGTCTACTAATGAAAGAATGTGTGAAGATTTTTCTAACCTCATGCAAAGCAAGTTTGAGATGAGCATGATAGGCGAATTGAAATTTTTTTCTTGGGTTACAAATTAAACAAATGAAGTCTGGCATCTTTATTTCCCAAGAAAAGTACATCAAAGATCTTCTAAAAAAATACAACATGGATTCAGCAAAACCCATGGGGACTCCTATGCATCCATCCTCCATATTACACAAAGATGATGAAGGAACCTCCATATCTAAAAAGGAGTATCGAGGGATGATTGGATCCTTACTATACTTAACTGCAAGCAGACCTGACATTGTGTTTGTTGTTGGACTTTGTGCAAGATTTCAATCCTCTCCAAAGGAATCTCATCGTATAGCTGTAAAAAGAATCTTCAGATATTTAATTGGTACCACTGATGTTGGAATTTGGTATAAAAAGAGTTCAAACCTTGACCCTTGGCATACTGTGATGTGGACTATGCAGGAGATAAAGTTGAAAGAAAGAGCACGAGTGGAACATGTCAATTTCTTGGGGAGTCTCTCATAAGTTGGTCATGCAAAAAACAAAGCACAATTGCTTTTTCAACCACAGAAGCAGAATATGTATCAGCTGCCCAATGTTGTTCACAAATACTTTGGGTAAGAAATCAATTGGAGGACTATTCACTAAGGTACGCAAAAATTCCCATCCTCTGTGATAATACAAGTGCCATAAATCTTTCAAAAAATCCCATACAACATTCTCGTTCCAAGCATATTGAAATTAAACACCATTTCATATGAGATCATGTTTAGAAGGGAGATATTGAGCTAATTTTCATTGCAACTGAAAAACAATTAGCTGATATTTTTACCAAACCTCTTCAGGAGGACAGATATAAAAATATTTTAGAAAACCTCTCCATCATAAGTCTATCCAAAATTAATTAATTTTTATTTGTTTAAAACTTATTGTTTATTTTTAAATTTCTTATTACTTTTTATATGTTGAACTTCTTGAAAAAACCACTGTGTTTCTAAAGGTATCAAGAGGATCATTCACTAATTAGGAAATAAGATTGGTCCCTTTCAAACTCCAAATTCTGTCAAACCATTTTTTTTGGGTCAAAATTTGAATTACTTTGCCCAAACTGATTCTGCAAGTTTCAAAACAAAGAAATGTTTGTCTTTTTTGGTGAAACGGACCAAAGTCAACAACTGCCTAGCACGTTTCCCTCTATGTGCAGTTTTCCAGCCAAACTCCTTGGCTTCCGTCATGCATTAAATGCTGACAGCTGAAAAGGTAACTGCTCCTATCACGCGCGGCCTAGTCTCCAGTCTATCTCATCATTCCCTCACGTCCAATCCTCAACTGCAGTAACCTCTCTCATCCAAAAATTCCTTCCGTCTTCCCTTCATCAAATCGTGAAAACACTTTCCCTTGAAAAACAAATTCATTCATCCTTCTCTTTCAAAAACATAGCAAATTTTTTTTCTCTCATGGCCCGCACAAAATTCTCTGCAAAACGAAAAATCGTTGAACACTACTCTGAAGATGAATACGATAAGTATTCAAGTACCAACGAGGAGGATGAAGAAATCCTTCAACCTGAACCAATGACTACCATACATCCTCCTCTTCATAGAGCCACCATCCCTAACATTGCCTCAACTCCTCCTCACCTAAAACGGACCCATTCTTCTTCATCCAAGACCTCCATACCTGCTCCTGTTCGTAGATCATCCAGAATCATGTCTGGAATCCTCTCATACAAAAAACCAACCAAACAGGACAACACCATTCATGAAAAATTGACTCTGATGATTCAGAGAAAACCGTATCTGCTGACTCCATTCCTCAACCACCTCTCAGTCACACTTCCTCTCCTTCACCTAAAAACTCGTCCATTAAAAAACCCTCTTCCAAACTACAATTTGCTTCCTCTGGCTCTCTGTTTGAAACTCCAGCCTTGGAGAAAGTCTATCTCTCTAAATGGCACGACAAATCTGTCGTAAATGGAAAGTTTATTGATTTTTCTGACCTAAGGAAAGGAGGATTTAACATTGAAGATGTCTTTGATCAGATTGGCTGGACCTCCGTTTTAAAAATTAATGAACCTCAATATCCTCGCCTTGTGCGAGCGTTCTATTCTGCGGCTACTGAGTCCAAAGGCGATACTGGGATCAGTATTGTTCTTAAAGGTGTGCATATGGAGATTACTCATATCTCCTTGTGTCACATTGTGGACATTCCAGATGAAGGCTCTTTGTGCTTCTCTGAAAAATGGTACTCTCAGTGCCATGTCTCTAGAACTGAGGTGCTTCAAAATTCACTCATTCACTCCCCTATGCCTCAAGTGGCCTCTAATCTCCAGCCCTTATGCAGAATTCTCCATAACATATGTGTTCATTCCATTGTTCCAAGGGCAGGCAACTTTGAAAAAGTCACTGAACTCGACCTCCTACTCATTCATCATCTTACAACAGGTACTCCTCTTCATTTGGGGAATATCATTTTTAACTTCATGCTAAATGCTGTCGTTCTGGGAAGGTCTGCCCTCTATGGGATGCTCTTGACAAAAAATTTTAAATTTTTTAAATTGTCTCTTGAGGATGAACCCTCTATCCTCTTCAACAATAGTTTTTCTATGCGCAACATCAAATAGATGAAACTCAAACCTATAGATGTACCTTTCTCCATCAAAACATCCATTCCTTCAAAACATAAATCATCCAAAACTCCACCAGCCAAAAAGAAGAAAAAACACAAAAAATCTACTCTTGCTACTCCACCACCTCCAACTGAACAAATCCATCCTCCTCCTGCTGATACTCTGTCTCCAAATCTGGAACCTGTGATTAATCCTGAAAGAACTCCATCTCCTCCATGTGATTCTGACATTCCATGTCCCACTCACTCTTCACCCCTGGCTATAATTCCATCCATATTCAACTTTGTCACTAATACCCCAGAACCACCAGAGGATGCTCCTCTTCAACTTATGGAGGATGGTGTCGAGCTTTATCATGATCTGATTCTGCAACATCATACGTTCTCCCCACGAATTCCTGATAAAGAAGAGCTTGCTGGTATGGATTTAGATGAACCAGTCACAATTGACTCATCCTCTCCATTGTCGCCTCATGAAAACTTGCCCACAGGTACTCCTTCTATTCCTACTCCTAACACTTTTGGTTCATCATCCTTTAATCCTCTTGCTGGTGAGTCCTCTCAACCTCCTCCCGAGGTTCCAGGTCAGTTTGACTCCACTCACTCCTTCTTGGAAACATCTGATGTTCCCAAAGAAGATTGCTTAAGCCACAAGAAGAAAGAGCGCAAAGATCAGAAACAAATGATAATGTTAAAAAGATTCGTAAGAACCAGAAGAAGATGTTTGAAAGCTTCACAAATTTTCAACATCAGCTGACTCATTTTGGCCTCCTTCTCAATTGGATCACCAACCACTTCATTCCTACCATTCTCCCAGGAGACCGTCCTCCAGTTCCACAAGCTCAACCACCTCCGAATGCTGCATCTCACCCTTCCACCTCCTCCTCCTCCTCAGATGACTCATCATCATCTACCTAATCTTCCTCCATCC